>CP139508.1:490668421-491259459 GCA_021014915.2 Artemisia tridentata subsp. tridentata | reverse complement strand
TACCAAACACCCCTATAAAGTTTGACTACAACCATAACCATTACCAAATAGACATCATAACATAAAGACAAACTTGACCCTTGACCTAAACATGGACAAGGAACCATATATGACCACAAGACCGTGAATAACAAAATGACCACAAGGATTGAAGTATACCAAGACACGAAAAGACACTTCGGGGCTTCCAACTTCAATATGCTTGGTCCAAAAGAATACGATCTTCAACTACAACTTTCTCGAGCACAAAACTACTACATAATCACATAACCTTATATTTACCTTTGCTCGATCCTTCGATACCTATCAAGAAAACATTACAACTAAACACGTAAGCGAAACGCTTAGTAAGTACATGGCAATAACAAGCTAACAATGTATGATAACTCATACCATAACCATAACTAGTCTAAACACTAGTTAAGCTAGCGATATAGGGGCACTTACCTCACGCCAACATAGTCGGCCTATACACGATCAACCCGTAAGGATTGAACCTCATCCCATAGTTAGCCCAACGACTAACTAAGCTAAGCCTAGTGATGGATCCATAACTAGCTAACGCACCCTATACCCTATCCTTCACCATTACCATGTAATTAAACATGGAAAAGCTAACACATAAACCATTATCATTGGTATGTGCTTAAACACATACCTTTTCTTGACCAAATTAAGACCAAAATGACCAAAAACTGACCAAAATGCCAAAGATATTTGTGTTTTTGTGTTTGTTTATGTGCAGGTACGGATATCGAGAAAAAGGGACAAATTCAAGCAAATACGGACAAAACCGAGCTTGGAATGGAAAAGAGTTCAAAAGCCGATGCCGGAAAGACGATTTTCATTTGGATTTTTATTCGAGCTCAAGAATCTCACAATGGCCCTTGGATTATTACTTGTTGGCAAAATTGGTCCTTGATTAACTTTGGAGAAATAGCAGATTTGGTCCCTGAACTTTGCATGATTTACACTTTTGGTCCTTGGTTTAAATTCCATATTATCCTAACCTATCTAAAGACAACCGGATCCAAAAGAAATAAACACAACCCACTTTATCTTAAACACCCTCAACCCAAAGCCCACCTCACCACTCACCAACCCACAACACCTTAAATTAAACCCACACTGGTACAGATTCTGCCTATCGTCACACTGGAAATGCGTGACTATATGCATATAGTCACACACGTTTTTTTTGGGTGTGTGTGACAAAAAGTCGCGCCACCGTAGGTATCATATAGTCACATTGTTTAGTTTGTGGCCGTTTTCATCGAAAAAGAGTGACCAAAACCCGAATATGTGTGACTAATTAGGCACAAGTTTTGTTGGATTCATCAGTATGTGTGACTATTTCCCATCCTATGGCCACACGAAAATATAATAAATGTGACGTTTGTGATGATTTAGTCACACATCGTGTGTTGTTTTTTTCAAGTTAGTCACATACAATTTAAAAAACAGTGGCCAAAAGTGTTAATAAGTGTGACCATATGTTATTTAAAGTGAAGAAATGTGTACTATTGATCACCCAATGGTCACATGAATTCTTAGTTTGTGTGGCCTTTTGTAATATTTAGTCACACAAAGCATGTTTGCTTTGGGTATTTAGTCACATACAATTAAGCATAAAGTGGCCAAAAGTGTTAATAAGTGTGACCATATGCTGTTTTAAGTGAAGAAATGTGTATTTTGTGTGACTATTGATCATCCAATGGTCACATGAATTCTTAGTTTGTGTGGCCTTTTGTAATATTTAGTCACACAAAGCATGTTTGTTTTCGGTATATAGTCACATACAATTAAGCATAAAGTGGCCAAAAGTGTTAATAAGTGTGACCATATGCTGTTTTAAGTGAAGAAATGTGTATTTTGTGTGACTATTGATCATCCAATGGCCACATGAATTTTATGTTTGCGTGGCCTTTTGTAATATTTAGTCACACAAAGCATCTTTGTTTTGGTTATTTAGTCACATACAATTAAGCATAAAGTGGCCAAAAGTGTTGATAAGTGTGACCATATGCTGTTTTAAGTGAAAAAATGTGTATTTTGTGTGACTATTGATCATCCAATGGTCACATGAATTCTTAGTTTGTGTGGCCTTTTGTAATATTTAGTCACACAAAGCATGTTTGTTTTGGGTATTTAGTCACATACAATTAAGCATAAAGTGGCCAAAAGTGTTAATAAGTGTGACCATATGCTATTTTAAGTGAAGAAATGTGTATTTTGTGTGACTATTGATCATCCAATGGTCACATGAATTCTTAGTTGTGTGGCCTTTTGTAATATTTAGTCACACAAAGCATGTTTGTTTTGGGTATTTAGTCACATACAATTAAGCATAAAGTGGCCAAAAGTGTTAATAAGTGTGACCATATGCTGTTTTAAGTGAAGAAATGTGTATTTTGTGTGACTATTGATCATCCAATGGTCACATGAATATTTAGTTTGTGTGGCCTTTTGTAATATTCAGTCACACAAAGCATGTTTGTTTTGGGTATTTAGTCACATACAATTAAGCATAAAGTGGCCAAAAGTGTTTATAAGTGTGACCATATGCTGTTTTAAGTGAAAAAATGTGTATTTTGTGTGACTATTGATCATCCAATGGTCACATGAATTTTTAGTTTGTGTGGCCTTTTGTAATATTCAGTCACACAAAGCATGTTTGTTTTGGGTATTTAGTCACATACACTTAAGCATAAAGTGGCCAAAAGTGTTAATAAGTGTGACCATATGCTGTTTAAAGTGAAGAAATTTGTATTTTGTGTGACTATTGATCATCCAATGGCCACTTGAATTTTATGTTTGTGTGGCCTTTTGTAATATTTAGTCACACATCGAATTAAACAAAGAGTGACCAATAATGTTGATAAGCGTGACCATAATACATGACTGCATCTTTTAGTCACAGGGTTATTACTGGTATTTTTAAGTTAGTACTGTTGGAGCAGAGTTGCTACTGCTAGTACTATGCTAGTGCTGCTGGAATGAGTATATTATATATATATATAACAGAATCATAAACAAAAAGAAATTTGAAATTGAATAAAACTCGAATGTATATAACTGAACAGAATATACAATTGTAATGTCGTACATAATCAAATTCTCAAGTACCATAATTTAAAGACTTTTGACTCTTCGCCGGCATAGCTTGCTTTAGGGCTTCAATAGAGACATTACTTTTGCGCTTCGATGGTGCTGTTGGTCCACAGTTGTTGTCACTTTTCTTTTGCATTGTAGTTGGCAGTGTAACCTGTAGTAACAAAAGACGCTTGTATCAAACATTGAATTATATATCAAGAATTATATATATGTACGTTGAAAAAAAACATGTATGTACCCAAAGCAACGATATTTGATTTCTTTAAGTGCCACAGTTTGCAGTTAAATGGCTTAAAAAAAGAATTTTTGCATGTACATATATCAGAAATTATTTAAACAAAAGAATAACAAGAAACATGTTGAAATACATACTATTGGCAGTGCTTGTGTTGGAGACACATTTTGTTCTGATTGGGAATCTGGAGGCCCGTTTTGTCGTGACTTAGGCTTTTTCTCAGGTCCGACAGTTTTAGCAGGTTCCTATATGTATATATAAAACACGTTACATTATATAAACAAAAGAATAACAAGAAACATGTTGAAATACATACTGTTGGTACTCCTTTTGTTGGAGACACATTTCCTTGCGATTGGGAATCTGTAGACCCTTGTTGGCTTGCATTTGAGGCTACTGGCAATTGAGATGACAAATTTAACTGCACCCCTTGTTGACTCAACTGTGCCATCAGTTGAGTAAGTATTCTTTTTGTTTCTGTAATCTCATTGGACAATTTCTTGATCTGGTCATCAGATTCTTTCTGCAAAAAAAAATATAGGAAATGTTGGGATTAAAAGTCTTCTGGATGCTGTTAGAGTAACTGATGCTCTTATTTGTGTCAATGCTGCTCAGATGGAGTTAGTGATGCTTATGAACTTCAATTACAAATATGGCTAGTGTTTACCACTGCTAGTACACAATTTACTACTGCTAGTACACATTTAATCCTGCTGGTATATAAGCATAATAATAGAATTTGCAGTCAAACTTACAAGTGTATCTCCCACTGATGTGATCTCATCATCTGGAAATTCGCCATCGTTGTTTACCCTTCCTTTCAACCACATTATACCACGCGGGGGTTCTTCATCTGCTTCAATCTCTTTATTTTTGATCTAATAAACATCAAATGCATACACATGTAAAGTTAATTAAAACAAGATAAACGAAAATATGAAGGTGCATACACATGTGATCTTACCATTTTCTCTTTCAAATAAACATATCCACCTCGTCCCATTTTATGCTGATAAATATTTTTGGAACGCGACATTTTAGCTTTATCAGCTATCTTCTAAAAACACAAAATCATAAGGCGTTTACATGTGGTAATGCTGCAAACTGAAAATTATGAAATGACATATAGACTTAAATAAAGATGACTAATTAAAACCTTGTATTCATCGGTGGTCGTGTTGTTTACAAACTCGACCCAGTCTTCTGATTTCACAAATCGACTATACTTGGCCGGGACTTCATTCAGTTTGGAAGGTGTATTTAGGTGGGGCAAAATGTATTCTTCTCTGAGCTTCGTTCTGAAAGTCCTTAGCAGTTTACCAAGACGAGTCATTACCAATTTTCTGAATGTCACGTCAACATCAAAATATCGCTGCAAAGATTAACACAATGTTGTTAATTAGTTGCACATAATGTAACTGCATAGATAAAATTATGTAGTACTGGGTTAAAAAATACTGTAGTATATATGTACAGTGATGTCAGTCCATAGTTTATCTCTTTCTTCTTTATTCACATTCCTCCAAGAAAGATTCTTCAAACCTATATGCTCACGAACCAGATCTCCTAAAAAACTCGTAAACAGTGCTCTGTGTAACCCTGATACCCTATTCAATGCATCGAAGGTTACCTTGAGCTTTATTCCACCAGGGTTGCCATATTTCATGCGAAACTTAAATAGCCTGGTCATGCCTCTCTTAGCTAGTATCCGATCTGATTGGTTGGTTCCAGGCGCATCTAGATCTTCCTCATCAGAATACTTTTCGGATTCATAGTCTATGTTGTTATCATCATGTTCATTATCAGCAGGAAGCAAAAGATGATTATCAACAATGGGTTGAATTCCCATGACTCTTGAGTAACAATGGGTACAAGAAAATGATTCTGGCTTTGAGAGTAATGGTGATATAAGAATTGATTATTGTGTTTTCTTGGCAGTATTTTTTTTTTTTTTTTAGGAGAGAAAAGAGGGTATAGGAAGAAGATGAATCGTACCTTATTCTTGGTACCCGCTTCTAATTAATTAGGCGATTTTAAAATTTTGGATCAAAATTTTGGCTCCAAATTCTAATTTCAAAATAACAATTGAATTATTTTAAAATTTTGCCTTAAATTTGAACCTGTTTAGTAAAGAATAAACTTGAAAAAATCAAAATTTTGGCTCCAAATGTTATATATCATTATCTTAATCGCAAATCATGAACCAAGATCTAGAACAAAGATCATGAACACAAACTGCATATCAAACCAAGAACTCAAATTTACACAATTACACCAAAATCATGAACACAACTTGACACCATTTAACACAAACTGCTACCATTAAATCATAAACCAACATGAAAATTGAAGAACACAAACTGCTACCATTATCAAAAATTTGGCTCCAAATGTTATAGTATCATTATCTTAATCACAAATCATGAACCAAGATCTAGAACAAAGATCATGAACACAAACTGCATATCAAATCAAGAACTCAAATTTACACAATTACACCAAAATCATGAACACAACTTGACACCATTAACACAAACTGCTACCATTAAATCATAAACCAACATGAAAAATGAAGAACACAAACTGCTACCATTAAATAAATATGTGTAATCATCAAATCAACAACAGAAACTGCTACCATAAAATCTAACTGTGCAATCATCACATCAAGAACACAAATTGCTACCATTTAACAAACCAAAATACTATCATTACAGTTATAAAATAGATACAGAGTTAAACTACACTAGTTACCAGTTACTGCACCATTAATAATTACATTTATCCAAATTAAATATCAGAACTGCTACTACGTACCATATTAAAGTAATTATCCTCTAGTTCATAATAGTCGAGATGATCACCACCTTTACATAATTCTCAACACATTTAATGTACGAGAAGTCTTCTTCACGGCCATCGGTTGATACAACATCTTCTTACTCGTAACTGCTACTACGTACCATATTAAACTAATTATCCTCTAGTTCATAATAGTCGAGATGATCACCACCTTTACATAATTCTCAACACAGCATTTAATGTACGAGAAGTTTTCTTCACGGCCCAACATTTAATGTACGAGAAGTCTTCTTCACGGCCATCGGTTGATACAACGTACATCTTCTTACTCATAACTGCTACTACGTACCATATTAAACTAATTATCCTCTAGTTCATAATAGTCGAGATGATCACCACCTTTACATAATTCTCAACACATTTAATGTACGAGAAGTCTTCTTCACGGCCATCGGTTGGTACATCTTCTTAATTATACGGTAGTCCCAAGTTTGGGAGTAGCTTAAGAGGATTCATCTTTGTCATTTACCTACAAGTTGAACGAGTATATATAATGGATTAAGTCTTGAGAATGTGATAAAGGTAGCGAAACAACACTTATTAAATGGACCATTATTACCCCTTTTGTGTCAGCATCAGTAGATTCTTCATCGCTAGAGAAATAGAAAGGGCTCTGTCTCTTCCAATCTGTGTTTTCCCATACCTCCTAATAGTTCAACATACCATATGTGTTTCAAAAAATTTAATTAATGGTATAATTAAGGTATACAACTTTAGCCACAAACACATAACAACTTTAGTATACCTTGTTGGAAATGATTTTGAATTTGGACCTAGTGCCGGAGGTCTCTTTGGAAGCAGCCTCTCTACTCCCGGGTTTACCTTGGGGTAGGGTTAGGGTCTGTCTACAGCCTACCTCCCCCATACCCTGCCCCGGCGGGATTGGGTTTGTTGTTGTTTGGATTTTTGCCTTTGAACATGTTAAAGCATAAACTTGAATAAATTAAAAATTCACACAGCAGCTTTACATTCAACAATAAATTCACACCTTTTATGTCAGCATCACCAGATTCTTCATCGCTAGAGAAATAGAAAGGGCTCTTTCTCTTCCAATCTGTGTTTTCCCATACCTCCTAATAGTTCAACATACCATTTGTTTCAAAAAATTTAATTAATGGTATAATTAAGGTATACAACTTTAGCCACAAACACATAACAACTTTAGTATATACCTTGTTGGAAGGGATTTTTGTCTTTGAACCTGTTAAAGCATAAACTTGAATAAATTAAAACTTCACACAGCTTTACATTCAACAATAAATTCACACAGCTTTACATTAGAATCGGTAACAACAGCCCCAAACATCACCATTTATAGATCAAAAGCCTGTTACTAATTATTGTACAATGAATCATCAACTGATATGTGAAAACATTAAAAAACATACCTTTGTTGTCATTTGGATTCATTGTTTGCGTGTTTTTGTTTGCCACGTCTGTTTTTCAAACTATTACCATTAGCTAAATTAAAAGACAAAGATGAAATGAAAGGTGGCCCAGGATCCTACTGTTACCCGTGGGAATCCGCCGTGGGAATAAGAAGAATCAAGAATGTGTGTTTTGATTAGGGTTTATTGATTTTTGTGTCGGTTTACAATTGATCGGTAAAGGGATTAATTGGCCCTTTACTATTGATCAAGTAGTGGTGGTTTGGTTTAATTGCCCCAGGATCCTACTGTTACCCGTGGGAATCCGCCGTGGGAGTAAGAAGAATGTGTGTTTTGATTAGGGTTTACTCACTTTTTTGTCTGTTTACAATTGATCGGTAAAGGGATTAATTGCCCCTTTACTATTGATCAAGTGGTGGTTTGGTGAGTGGCAAGATGTGTAGAAAAAAAAATAATAATAAATAAATAAATAAATTAAAAAAAAATAAAAAAAAAAATCTAATGGTGTTGACGTGGCGGTGAAAACCAACTATAGCCGATGGTTCGGGTTCGTGGCGGGTTTTAGTGTACCCGTACCCGAACCCGTTTATAATATACCCGTACCCGCCCCATATCCCACCGGATACCCGTTATCCATCGGTTTTTCGGGTTTCCCCGCGGGTATCGAGGTTATCCGTAATATAATTAAAAGTTAAAGAAAATGAATATCGTATCAAACGATTTAACGCAACATATCGCAACGCAACGTACTCGGCACGATATTCACCAAAAAAATCAAATGCGCAAGAGGTTTCAAAAGTTAATCATTCTCATTTCAAAAAATAATCTCGTTTTAGCCTTTTAAAAGGGTTTGGTATCCTCATTCGTGTGACGGTAGAGAACACGGACTCACGAGTACTCACTCCAAAAAAACGAATAACCGAATTAATAGTCGAGAAGAGTATTGACAATAACTCGAGAAGAGACGAGATGACGAAAACAAGTCGAAGAGATAACTAACAACAAACATATCAAATAAGATGAGTCGATTGGTAATCGTCTGTATTTTCCCATAATCCCGTTTATTAGTACAAGGTATACTCGTTTTATGATTTAAAACAAGTTTGGACTTACGACAAAATTAATCTTTGGAAATAACAAAATTTCGCCAAGACCCTTTCATTTATCGAACGTTTCCAATTCAAAAGACTTTATTGAAAATCAATTTCTCGAGTAATTTATAATATAACGAGTATTTATATAAACCCTAAACCCTAAACCCTAAACCCTAAACTCTAAACCCTAAACGCTAAACCAATCCGTAACTCAAACAATAACCAAACGAATAGTCCAATAAATCCAAATATGTTAGTGTACGGGTAGCATGTCTCGAATAGTCCAATATCCCTCGTGTGTTCCGTTTTTATCCCAAATGTCACACGAAAGGTTTTCAAAATCGAGATCCTACTTAAGATCCTATGGTAAAGATCCCAATCTTTACCATAGGATCTTAAGTAGGATCTCGATTTTGAAAACCTTTCGTGTGACATTTGGGATAAAAACGGAACACAGAGGGATATTGGACTATTCGAGACATGCTACCCGTACACTAACATATTTGGATTTATTGGACTATTCGTTTGGTTATTGTTTGAGTTACGGATTGGTTTAGCATTTAGGGTTTAGAGTTTAGGGTTTAGGGTTTAGGGTTTAGGGTTTATATAAATACTCGTTATATTATAAATTACTCGGGAAATTGATTTTCAATAAAGTCTTTTGAATTGGAAACGTTCGATAAATGAAAAGGTCTTGGCGAAATTTTGTTATTTCCAAAGATTAATTTTGTCGTAAGTCCAAACTTGTTTTAAATCATAAAACGAGTATACCTTGTACTAATAAACGGGATTATGGGAAAATACAGACGATTACCAATCGACTCATCTTATTTGATATGTTTGTTGTTAGTTATCTCTTCGACTTGTTTTCGTCATCTCGTCTCTTCTCGAGTTATTGTCAATACTCGTCTCGACTATTAATTCGGTTATTCGTTTTTTTGGAGTGAGTACTCGTGAGTCCGTGTTCTCTACCGTCACACGAATGAGGATACCAAATCCTTTTAAAAGGCTAAAACGAGATTATCTTTTGAAATGAGAATGATTAACTTTTGAAACCTCTTGCGCATTTGATTTTTTTGGTGAATATCGTGCCGAGTACGTTGCGTTGCGATATGTTGCGTTAAATCGTTTGATACGATATTCATTTTCTTTAACTTTTAATTATATTACGGATAACCTCGATACCCGCGGGGAAACCCGAAAAACCGATGGATAACGGGTATCCGGTGGGATATGGGGCGGGTACGGGTATATTATAAACGGGTTCGAGTACGGGTACACTAAAACCCGCCACGAACCCGAACTGTCGGCTATAGTTGGTTTTCACCGCCACGTCAACAACATTAGATTTTTTTTTTTATTTATTTTTTTTTAACTACTATTCTTTTTTTTTCTACACATCTTGCCACTCTTAATTAAACCAAACCACCACTTGATCAATAGTTGGAAATATTGAGTTTGGAAGTTTATTATTCACAAAGCATGATATACAACTTGTTGTTGCATCAACTCATTGTACATGGAAAGTCAATACTTGGTAAAAGGAAATCGTAAAACTTCAATTGACACTTTACTTTTGGCGCGCGCCGTCGATCCATTTTCCCGCCTAAAGTCTTGGCATCTACCTCTCCAGCCTATTTATACCTATCGACTATATATATACCAAAGAACACACACAAACACATATATCCCTTTCAATTCAAAGAAAACTTCAACAATGGCAGCAAATAATGTTACCTTTCAAAATGATGCTGAAGAGTACGAGTGGGTGTTAAACAACAATTTGCTGTTTGACGCAGTGTTAATTGCTTTCGGGGATGAACCCATTGCAGAATATGGGTCGTATAGGAAGGTAGATACGTGGATGAGGGGTCAAATTTTGAACTGGCTGCATGCGCAAGACTTTTACTGGGATGAGGTTTGGGGATTGTGTGACTTCGGGGAGGAGGAGGAAGAAGATGAAGAGGAAGAGGAGGAGGAAGGTGAAGAGGAGGAGGTGGTGCAGCAAAAAGAAGAGGATCAGCAGCAAATTGTGGTGGAGCAGCAAAATGGGTTTGTGCTGCAAAACCAGGGGGAGCAACAAGATGGGTTTCAGGACCCTTATAATCTAGAAAAGAGGGTTAGCGATCTTGAAATTGTGTTTAAACGACTCAAGGAAAGCCAGAAATTGATGGGAAGCAGGGAAGAGAGCTCTGGTTCTAACAAGTTGGGGTGAAATGGAGTGAAGCAGTTTAGGATGATGTTTTTTTTTTTTTTTTTTTTTTTTTTTTTTTTTTTTTTTTTTTTTTGTTTTTAGTATGTTTAGTATTTAGGTTGGATAATTAGATGTATATACTTGTAGCCTTAAAAAATATCAATGAAATATTTGATGTTTAATTAATTGTCTGAGAATGGAGTGGATGCACAAAGTTATTACTGCTAGGCAAACGTTTGTTCTGCTAGAGTAAAACGTTGTACTGCTGGGTACTGGGTAGCCGTTTCTGGGTTTTAACCATGGTTTATTTCTAACCGTTGGGGTAACTATTGTCAATTACTTCGCTTTATTTACACTATGTTCTCAAGTTTTTTTAGATGAAGGGAATGAAATGGAGTGAAATTTTATGTGTGTTCTTGGTTTTCTTTGTCCCAACTTTCATAGCGAAGTAAAGTGAATAAAGACAAAAATCAAATGAGTTAATGTCAAAAACAACCTTTGTCTTTAGTGTGTATTTATTATGGAGCAAGGTTATAATAGTAATTCAACAAATATAAAAAGTTTAAAATGAGGCCACCTACTTTCATTTACTTTACAAACATGCAAAAATCTATAAACTTTACTTCCGCTCTTCCCTATTTCTTTACATTACATTACTTTACTTTACTTACCTCTTAAAAAAAACTCTATAACAGAGTAGGGTTTCATAAATTGGATAACTCTCTTTCTTTATACAATTTATACCATTTCTTCAAACTTGAGAAACAATTAATTGAAGTAGGTCCAATCATAACCCAGCACTCTAATCAAGCATTTACTCAATTTTCATGGCAAATTTAGAGTTTTGTGATACGCATAACCAGGTTGCATTCTTGGAGAAACCAGAAGGGAGTCAACGCTTCCACCAGATAATAGATTTTCTAAACAATACCCACATCAGGTACGCTCTTACAGTCGATCCTACTATCTATGTCTCTCAAATCAAACAGTTTTGGCGGTCTGTTACTACCAATACATTTGAGAATGGAGACAAAGAGTTAATTGCAACAGTTGATGGCAGAAAAATAACTATTACTGAGGCATCTGTTAGGAGGCATCTCCATTTAGCAGATGAAAATGGTATTAGTTCTTTGCCTAATACTGAAATTTTTCATAACCTTTCCAGAATGGGGTATGACACATCTTCTCAAATTCTGACTTTTCAAAAAGGATGTTTTGACCCCCAATGGAGATTCTTCATACATACCATCCTTCATTGTTTAAGTACAAAGAAAACCGCATGGGAGCAATTCAGCAGCAATATTGCAACTGCTCTCATTTGTTTAGCAACAAACAGGACTTTTAACTTTTCAAAATTAATTTTTGATGGTATGGTGAAAAATGTGGATAACAAATACAAGTTTTTAATGTATCCAAGGTTTATACAAACGGTTTTGAATATACGGAAAAGTTTGCTTCTATCTCATAAAGTTGTTTATCCAACTCCTTGCCTTACTCAAAAACTGTTCAGTAACATGAGCATGGCTTTTAGGGGGTTTAATGGGATAGTAGTTCCACTTTTTGAAACAATGTTGGTTCAAAATCAAAACATTCAGGGTGAAGGATCAACAAGCCCAGTTGAGTCCAATCACACACCCACAGGTTCATCTGGTTCTCAATCAGCCTCACAACCAAATATGGGGGAAATACCCCACGATTCACCTCGATCGGGAGGTAACACACCTGGAAGTGATGAGGGCAGAGTGTCACTAATGGAATTGATGGATATTTGTACCAAATTGACTCAAAGGGTGACTGGGTTGGAGAAAGAACTCAAGGAGACAAAGCAAGAATTCAAGGAGACAGAGCAAGAACTCAAGGAGACAAAGCAAGCACTCAAGGAGACAAAGCAGTTGTATAGTACTGCTTACAAGAAGGTCATTGAAAAAGTGAAGAAATTGCAGTCTAAAGTCAAGTCACTTGAAGCAAAGAGAAAGGCAAATATTGTGGAGTCTACAAGCTCAGATGATGATGACATGGATGTTTCTTTCAAACGGGGGAGGAAGACAGCTGATATTGATCAAGACCCCAATATTTCTTTGGTTGAACAGAATGTTGAGTTTCAGGGGAGGCAAGATATGGGTGAAGAAGATTTGGATGCTGAAAATATTGGTACTTCTCATCAACAAGATATGGATGTGTATGATAGAAGGCAAAGGGCAGATAAAGCAAAGGGCATTATGATTGAAGAAGAGCTACCAAAGAAGGACAAGAAGAGTGTTCTTGCTCAGATTAGTTTTGATGCAGAGGTAGCTAATAAAGCACAGGAAGATGAAACATCAGAAATTGTTGATATTGCATATTTCCTTGATCAAACAAGACTTGCAAATCAAGCAACTGAAGCAATGTTTGATCACGCTCAAGAAGTTCAGTATATGATTGATGCTGATGAAGTTTTAAAGGAAAAGTTAGGTAAAGTCAGAGGAGATGAAGTGTTGTCCATTGATGAGAAGTCAAGACAACTTGTTGAACTAATAAATTCCAAAAGAAAGTCTGCTGCAGAACAAAAAGCCAAAGAAAAGAGGAGTAAACCACCTAGTAAAGCTCAGCAAAGACACACCATGTGTGTTTACATGATGAACATGGCTGGATACAAAAGGAAGTAGTTCCAAGGTAGAAGTTTTGAGGAGATCAAGAGTGAGTTTGAAAGGGTTTACACAAGAGTGAACACATTTACTCCCATGGGAACAGAAAAACCATGTAGAACTACAAGAAGACATGGTATAATATTGGAGTCTGAATCTTCAAAGAAACAGAAGATTGGTGAAGAAGTACCTACAGCAGATGAAGAAGAAACAGCAGAGGAATTAACTGACGAAAGACTCAAGCAGCATATGATTGTTATAATCCCAGAAGCATTGGATGTTCATCATCCTATTCAAGCTAAACGTCCAATTATTGATTTGGAGATACACAAAGATACATTTGGGAAAGCTTGGAAGATAATCAGGCTAGGAGGACACTCAGAAATTTATAAGTATTTTGAAGATATGCTGAAGATTTTTTATAGAGAAGACTTGGACAATCTATGGAGTCTGGTTAAAGAAATGTTCAGATCTACATATCGTATACAAGACAAAGAGAAGGAGCTATGGGTGGAATTGAAGAGGTTGTATGAACCTGATCCAAAAGATAACTTATGGAATTTTCGAGCTCATGAGTTGAGTACAAAATGGAGACTGTATGATACATGTGGTGTTCACCATGTATCTACAAGAAAAGTGGCTTTTTAGGACCCTTTGTCTGGGACGGTATGATAATGGAGTCCTAAAAAACTGTTTAATAGGACATATGAGCGTTTAGGGTCCTTTTTAAATATTTTCTACTTAGGCGGTGTCCTAAAAAGTTATATAATAGGATGGTTGATTATTTGGGGTCATATTATCATATAACTTAATAGGACACTTAAAATATGGATCCTAATAAATTACTTTATAAGACATTTAGTTGTTGGTGTCCCATTATGTGATAGTGTAATACGACACTTGATCACTAGATGTCCTATTATGACATAACCTAATAAGACCCTTGACACTTGGGTCTTATAACTTTAACCTTTATAGGACGTTTATTCATTATGGTTTTATTATAATACACCATAATAGGACACTTGAGTTTTGAGTCATAAGACATCAGTTAGTTAAAACGCTTATTCACAAAAAGTTTTATTATAACAAAATTTAATAGGACCTTTGACACGTGGGTATTATAACGTAAACCTTTATAGGACGCTTATGCATAATGGCTTTATTATCATACACCATAATAGGACATTTTATTTTTGAGTCATAAAACATCAGTTTTATGGAACGCTTATTCGCAAACGTTTTTTATTATAACAAAACTTAATAGGACCCTTAAGACGTGGGTATTATAATGTTAACATTTATAGGACGCTTATGCATAATGGCTTTATTATCATACACCATAATATGACATTTTGTTTTTTAGTCATAAAATATCAGTATTTTAGAACATTTATTCGCAAAAGTTTTATTATAACAAAACTTAATAGGACCCTTAAAGGACGCATATTCATTATGGTTTTATTACAATACACCATAATAGGACACTTGATACATTAGTCATAAAACATTAATTATTTAGAACACTTATTCGCAAACGTATTATTAAAACATAACTTAATATGACACTTGACACTTGGGTCCCATAGATTGATACACCATTATAGGACACTTGATATTTGAGTCATAAAACATCAGTTTTATGGAACGCTTATTCGCAAACGTTTTTTATTATAACAAAAGTTAATAGGACCCTTGACAGTAGGGTCTTATAACGTTAACCTTTATAGAACGCTTATTCATAATGGTTTTTTTATGATACACCATAATATGACACTTCTTTTTAGAGTCATAAAACATCCGCTTTTTATAATGCTTATTCATATTAAGTTTTATTAAAACATAACTTGATATGACACTTGACACTTGGGTCTCATAAATTCATCCACCATAATAGGACACTTGAAATTTGAGTCATAAAGTATCAGTTTTATAGAACGCTTACTTGCAAAAGTTTTATTTTAACAAAACTTAATAGGACACTAGCTATTTAAGTAATAAAACATCAGGTTTTTACAACGGTTATTCGCAACAGTTTTATTATAACAAAATTTAGTAGGACCCTTGTCACTTGGGTCTCATAGGTTGATACACCATAATAGGACACTTGAAATTTTAGTCATAAAACATCAATTTTATAGAACGCTTAATTGGAAAAGTTATATTTTAATAAAACTTAATAGAACCTTTGACACTTGGGTCTTATAACCTTAACCTTTATAAGACGATTATTTATTATGGTTATATTATCATACACCATAATAGGACACTTCATATTTGAGTCATAAAATATCAGTTTTTTAGAATGTTTATCAAAAATTTGATTCGCTAAAATCAATGTGTAATTATTTCCTAGGAAACACAAGTGAAGTATGTGTAACCCGGTTCGTTATCCCCAACGAAGGATGAATGGAATTTGTGATCTCGATTCGTGATACGTGTTTGAATAGTGAAAACGAAGAGATTTTGGATTTTTAATCTAAAGAGTTAATTACATAAATGGTCAATGTGGCTTTTTTTTTTTTTTTTTTTTTTTTTTTTTTTTTTTTTTCACTTTCAGTCACTGAAGTTTTTTTTTTTACTGATTCAGTCACTGTGGTTTGCATATATTACGGATCCAGTCCAATTTCGAATAAAATGACCAAAAAGCCCTTGTCATCTTCTTTTTCAAATGAGTAATTACATAAATGGTCACTATGGTTTGTCTATTTTTTCACATTTAGTCCTTTAGACTAACGGCCGTTAGTCCTTTACACGTTTTCGTCCGTATTTACATGTTTTCGTCCGTTTTTACACGTTTTCGTCCGTATTTACACGTTTTCGTCCGTTTTTACACGTTTTCATCCGTATTTACACGTTTCATCCGTATTTACATGTTTTTGTCCGTTTTTACACGTTTTCATCCCTATTTACACGTTTTTGTCAGTACTTACACATTTTCGTCCGTACTTACACGTTTTTGTCCGTTTTTACACGTTTTCGTCCGTATTTACACGTTTTCGTCTGTTTTTACATGTCTTCGTCCGTTTTAACATGTTTTCATCCGTTTTTACACGTTTTTGTCCGTATTTACAAGCTTTCGTCAGTATTTACATGTTTTTGTTTGTATTTACACATTTTCATCCGTATTTACACATTTTCGTCCGTGTAAATACAGACAAAAATGTGTAAAAACTGATAAAAACATGTAAAAAACGGACGAAAGCGTGTAAATACGGATGAAAACGTGTAAATACGGATCAAAACGTGTAAAAACGGATGAAAATGTGTAAATACGGACGAAAACGTGTAAATACGGATGAAAACGTGTAAAAATGGACGAAAACGTGTAAATACTGACAAAAACGTGTAAATACGAACGAAAACGTGTAAAACCGGACGAAAACGAGTAAATACGGACGAAAACGTATAAAAACGGACGAAAACGTGTAAATACGAATGAAAACGTGTAAAACGGACAAAAACGTGTAAATACGGACGAAAACGTGTAAATACGAGAAAAAAACATGTAAATACTGAGAAAAACGTGTAAAATCGGACGAAAACGTGTAAATATGGATGAAAACGTGTAAAAACGGATGAAAACGTGTAAATACAAACGAAAACGTGTAAATACGGATGAAAACGTGAAAATGGACGAAAACGTGTAAATACTGACAAAAACGTGTAAATACGGACGAAAACGTGTAAAAACGGACGAAAACGTGTAAATACTGAGAAAAACGTGTAAAAACGGACGAAAACGTGTAAATACGGATGAAAACGTGTAAATACGGATGAAAACGTGCAAAAAACGGATGAAAACGTGTAAAAACGGACGAAAATGTTTTAATACGGATGAAAACGTGTAAAAACGGACGAAAACGTGTAAATACTGACAAAAACGTGTAAATACGGACGAAAACATGTAAACCGACCAAAACGTGTAAATACGGACGAAAACGTGCAAAAATGGACGAAAACGTATAAATACGGACGAAAACGTGTAAAAACGGATGAGAATGTGTAAATACGGACGAAAAGGTGTAAATACGGACGAAAACGTGTAAATACTGACAAAAACATGTAAAAACGGACGAAAACGTGTAAATACTGACAAAAAATGGTAAAAAACGGACGAAAACTTGTAAAAAACGGACGAAAACGTGAAAGTACGGACGAAAATGTGTAAATACGGACGAAAACGTGTAAATACTGACAAAAACGTGTAAAAATGGACGAAAACGTGTAAATACGTATGAAAACGTGTAAAAACGGACGAAAACGTGTAAATACTGACGAAAAAGTGTAAAACCAGACGAAAACGTGTAAATATGGACGAAAACGTGTAAATACGGACGAAAACGTGTTAAAACGGACGAAAACGTGTAAATACGGACGAAAACGTGTAAATACTGAGAAAAACGTGTAAAAACGGATGAAAACTTGTAAATACGGATGAAAACGTGTAAATACGGATGAAAACGTGTAAATACGGACGAAAACGTGTAAATACTGACGAAAACGTGTAAATACGGACGAAAACGTGTAAATACGGACGAAAATGAGTAAATACTGAGAAAAACGTGTAAAAAACGGACGAAAACGTGTAAAAACGGACGAAAACGTGTAAATACGGACGAAAACGTGTAAATACGGACGACAACGTGTAAAAACGGACGAAAACGTGTAAATACGAATGAAAACGTGTAAATACGGATGAAAACGTGTAAAAACGAACGAAAACGTGTAAATACTGACAAAAACGTGTAAATACGGACGAAAACGTGTAAAAAACGGACGAAAACGTGTAAATACGGACGAAAACATGTAAAAAGAGACGAAAACGTGTAAATACGGACGAAAACGTGTAAAAACGGATGAAAAAGTGTACATACGGACGAAAACGTGTAAAAACGGACGAAAAAGTGTACATACGGACGAAAACGTGTAAATACGGACGAAAACGTGTAAATACTGACAAAAAATGGTTAAAAAACGGACGAAAACGTGTAAAAACGGACGAAAACGTGTAAGTTCGGACGAAAATGTGTAAAAACGAACGAAAACGTGTAAATACGGACGAAAACGTGTAAATACTGACAAAAAGTGTAAAAACGGACGAAAACGTGTAAGTACGTATGAAAACGTGTAAAAACGGAAGAAAACGTGTAAATACGGACGAAAACGTGTAAATACTGACGAAAACACGAAAATCCGGACGAAAACGTGTAAATACTGACAAAAAATGGTAAAAAAACGGACGAAAACGTGTAAAAACGGACGAAAACGTGTAAATACGAATGAAAACGTGTAAATACGGATGAAAACGTGTAAATACGGACGAAAGCGTGTAAATACGGAAGAAAACGTGTAAAAACGGACGAAAACGTGTAAATACTGACAAAAACGTGTAAATACGAACGAAAACGTGTAAAAAACGGACGAAAACTTGTAAATACGGACGAAAACATGTAAAAATGGACGAAAACGTGTAAAAACGGACGAAAACGTGTAAATACGGATGAAAACGTGTAAATACGGATGAAAACGTGTAAAAACGGATGAAAACGTGTAAATACGGACGAAAACGTGTAAATACTGATGAAAACGTGTAAATACTGACGAAAACGTGTAAATACGGACGAAAACGTGTATAAACGGACGAAAACGTGTAAATACGAACGAAAACGTGTAAAAACCGACGAAAACGTGTAAATACGGACGAAAACGTGTAAAAACGGACGAAAACGTGTAAATACTGAGAAAAAAGTGTAAAAACGGACGAAAACGTGTAAATACGGATGAAAACGTGTAAATACGGATGAAAACGTGTAAAAACGGATGAAAACGTGTAAATACGGACGAAAACGTGTCGGTTCTTGAATGGACGGCTTACAAGTGCTTTTCATTTTATTTATTTTACGTTTCATGCAATGACCTCCTCAATGGATGGCTAATAACTTGCTTTTATTCTATATTCAACACTTACATACTCGTACATTTACTTATCACATTAATTTGTATTTATTTCAATCGCATATCATTTTTTTATTATTTTATCTATTTCATTTTACGCTTTCTTATCATATAATTTTACTACATTGACCTCTTTCATGGATATCTAGAATAACGCGTACTACTTTATTTGACATTTACATATTCATATTAACACATATCGAGCATCATTTTTTTTGTACGTTTTGGACTAATAATACAACACATTTTACTGTTAGGGGGCAAAAGTGTAACTTTCAGGAAATAAAGTTCAAAACTGTCATTTCTATAAATATTGGGTAGAAAAAGTTAAGACATTAATTATATACCATAAATGACAAATTGGAACCTTTTTATACTAGCCAAGGACTAACGGTGCAAAACTTACACCGTTAGGGTAAAAAGGGTAAATTCTGTAAAAGACTAAGGGCTGAACAGTAACATTATTTATAAATCATTTATATTTCATATTTTACTCATTTCATATGCATTTTGTCATTCGTCTCAATATATTTATTTTTCGTTACGATTATATTTATATAACGAACTCTGTTCTTTGTTCTTGTTCTTGTCATGAAATGATATGGTATTGTCTCGATCTGCCTAACTTCAGCGTCTTCTCGTCTTTTCCACCACGCTCATATGTCTTTGGACTTTCGTTCTTCAACCGGTTCTCACTCCTTCAATCTTTGACTTGTGAAAGGTTGTAGTGTTTGAACTTTGACTTTTCTTTAACATCTTTGAACTTTTGCTATCTTTAGTCTTTGTGAAAACTTATCTTCAGGATATGAGCATGATGGAGTCTTGATGGTGGTAGAACTCCAGGTCTTCATGATCCTCCGCAGGTACATCACGAACCATCCGGCACCTACGGGTTCAGACTTTGAGATCGTCAACAGCATAGTGTGAAGACTTTCTCTAATCTTTACCCAGGCCGTTCTGAACCGGATACCCCCGAAAGGGCTTACACGGACACACCGAAGTGCACCCATGATTCAGTGAGTTGCTGGAGATCACCCCACAACTGTAGACCGTTATAAAGCAAACCTAAGCGTAACCCACAAGGAGTTACCGAAGTGACCTGTTGTCAGGGCTGTTTAATTGATGTTGACCCTGGCAGGATTTCCATTCTATCACTGATAATCACAATTGTGACTTCTCTCAAGAATGTTCTCGGCAGATTACTAAGATCTGCGAAGGACTCTTCTTAATATTATAGCTGCTGCCCATGATGTAGAACAACAGTGTAATACTAAGTGTTCCTAAGAGATCTTTGATGTATCTCAAGGCTCTAGACTCAATTCACGTGCACATTTGGTCGTCGGAGGCGTGGAGCAGAGTGCCTCCTTTTCAATATCAACTCATCTCGTAGTGAGAGGTCGATAGATGATGAAGGGTTCTTCGTGTGAACTGAAACAAGTTCCTTTTGAGAGACACTTGAGTGGCTAGAAGGTTTAGTGCTGTAACAACCCGTAATTTTTCCGGACGTATTCCGATACGAGATTATCCCTATTTTTTATTTACGAACTTTTTTGAACTCATTCGGTTTAAAAAACGTGAAGTTATCTCGCGAAATGTGGAATTCGTACACAACGCGTGACTTGGCACAATAACGGATAAAACGCGAATATTAATTAATTCGGGCGACGAAAAATAAAAATATACGTATTTATAACCAAATTTAATGGAAAAATGATTTTAAAGTTAACAGAATAACTTTTGGATGCTCGGGAAATAATTATAACATGATTTATTAGTCTCGTTCACATTTCGTTAAAAATATAAGGAAAATGACATAAATGGTCCCTGAGGGCGTGCTAGGTTTTATCACTAGTCCACCCTTACCCTATATAAAACACAATTATAATAGTTCTAGGGTTAAACCTATTCCCTCCCTCCTCCAAAATATCCGGCGCCGCATCTTTTTCCGGCCACACTTTCCGGCGACCACCTGAGCTCTCACCGCCAATCAGATCACCACACCGCCACAACCATTCGACACCCCGTGACCTCCTTGTCACGGATAACCACCACACGCGCCTCCAATCATCATCAAACACCACGTACACACCACCACAGCCATGTACGCGCCACACCACCACCAAGGACGTTTAGATCCGTGTAGTTTCGAGCTTGTGAAGGTAAGACCCACTGTCCTTGTACTCGTACGCGACTGTGGAGATATATAACTCGTGAAAACGAGTTGTAGCGAATTAGATATATGGGTTTAGGATTATCTTTAAAAATAAGATTTGTAAAATAAAGTTTGATAATACGGTTTGGTATCATTTTCGATTTTGGTTGTTTGTCGAAGTCGAGCCAAAGCCGTGGGTTTAAACGCACGGCCAAGGCTTGTTTTGGTCTTGTCAAGTCGTATATGTAGTCATCGAGTCGTTGTTTTTAGTTTTTTACACATGTGTGTAACCTGCATAAAATAGAATCACTCACTGAATTATTAGCCATGTTCTCTTAATTATGTTTATTGTCCTGCTCTAATAAGATTGTTTGAATTCTAGTAATTGGCTAACTTGAAACAGTCGCATGTCAGATCAAAATTAATAGATGAAAAGCTTCTTCTGTCTCCATGAACTGGTCATCTCATGAAAGAGTATCAGTAAGTTTTAAACTAAGCTTTAATCTATCCGAAGTACATGTGAAGCTCATCTTATGGAACCTGACTACCATTTTCTCATGGATACCTATTGGGTACCTTTACTTATTCAGCTCATTCCGTTTATACTTTTTATCTTATGGAGTTTTCACAGAAAAGCAAAGAGAATGATAGTTTTGGGCGAAATAGTGACTAAATGTTGGTGGCGTTCTAGCTACCGTAGTTGCAGCTAATGTAGCAAAGTTAAGTGGAAGTCGTTTTTGATTCGGTAAGATTTCTATACAATTTGGACCGTATTATCAATTACATTCAGTTGTTTGTTATCATACAATTGAAACATTATTGGAATGGTGCTGCATGCATTTGTTTGTGTCTATACTCAAATGAATGCCTGTTTGAATTGTTTCTTAACCTGATTGATAAATCTCTTCGAATAAAGTGGTTGTATGTTGTTATTCATGGCTCATTTGTTAGAAGAATATACTCTGGTAACAATATTTGACATGGTGAAAGTTTTGTTCAGTTGGTGTATATGTCACTAGTCTACTAACCTCATATACCGACAAAAAAGTTAACCTAAGTTTGTCAAATTCTTATACACAATAAATTGTGGCGACTTTGGCGAACTTAATTTAACTTTTTCGTCGATATATGACGTCAGTAGACTAGTGACATGTACACCAACTGAACAAAACTTTCATCATGTCAAATATTGTTTCCGGAGTATATTCTTCTAACAAATTAAATTGTGGCGACTTTGGCCAACTTTAGTTTCTTTATGTTGAGACATTATTGTCACTCATAGCCTCACTATCTTCATCTGGTAATGTTGATCAGCGTTTGTTTTGTCCCAGTCACTTCACACAGTTTGGACCTACTCTTGTTCTGATATTAGAGATAGCAAAAGTTAATGTCAAAATTCTGAACAAATAAGTACAAATTGTACGAAATATTTCTAACAAAATCAATGTTGCTTATTTCTTGAAAGTCAAGTTTGACTCTAAAAAAGGGGTTGATTTGGGCTCAAATGGGTTTGATTAGCAAGTTAGATTCCCTTGCTTTTACCCAGATTGTTATGACCCCCTACCAAAATTGTTATAACTTGTTACTCAACGTGTCTCACCTTCCATTTCCCCCCTATAACTAAAATGGACATAGGTAAACTATCAATAAAATGTTAAATTGGTAATGATAATGACAGATGTCACATCTCACGCGTGTAAGTAGTATATTAGGTTCACTTGGGTTAGAGCTGGCAAATCGTGTCTTAACAGGTCTTAACAGGTTCGGAGCGCGCGAATAACACAAGTTTCAAACCTCAAAATGACTCGTTTAAAACCTTTGGTAGTTTGAGTTTGGTAGATATACGTTTTATATATCAAAAATGTTAAATATTGAATCCTCTAATACTGAAAACAATTATTTTAAAAAATCAAAAAATTGCATAGTACATTTTTTCCTTTAACATGTACCCAATTTGCTAGCTCTAACTTGGGTACATTGTATCATGTTATTAAATACATGATATTTCTATATATAGATGTATTCTATTTTGTCGTTGTTATAATTTTAATAACATGGAACTTAATGCTTATACATGGATGTTTATTTGCAGGTGGTCCGTGAGGATTGAGAAAGGATGCATGATGACCCCGGACTAAGCTTCTTGTTGCTTTAATTTATTGTTTAATGTTACAAGACTTTATGTTGGATAGTGTCTACCTTATTTATGTTTAGTGCTTTTGTTATGACAATTGCTTATTTGAAATACAATTTCGTTTTATTCATTTAATAATTAGTTGATCTTTTATTCATATCGTAATAATAGAGTGTGCATGCTGAAAATAGCGTCCTATCATATGACTTGTCAGGACTTTGAAATTGTTCTATTAAACTTATTAACCGTTCTAACAATAAACTTTTAACGACGCTTAACATTGTAAAAGTGTCGTAATATGTTGTTATTAGGACGTTATTTAGGTTGTTAATAGACATTTTATACGACCAAAAAATTGGTTTCATAATCTTCTTTGAGATATTAGAACCCTTTTTTTGGTGCTAAAGTAGCTATAATGTTACATGATAAGCGTCCTAACAATTATCTTTTAAGTACGCTTGTATGTGTATCAAAAGATTAAAATTAGGTAACCACATGTTAGAACATTGTAAAAGTGTCCTAATATGTTGTTATTAGGACGTTATTTGGTTGTTCATGGACATATTATGCGACCATAAATTTGGTTGCATAATCGCATTTGGGATATTAGGACCCTTTTCTTGGTGTTAAAGTAACTATAATGTTATATGATAACCGTCCTAAGAATCAACATTTAAGGACGCTTGTATGTGTATCAAAAGATTAAAAGTAGGTTACCACATGTTAGAACATTGTAAAAGTGTCCTAATATGGTTTTATTAGGACGTTATTTGACCTATTATGCGACCATAAAATTGGTATCATAATCTTATTTGAGTTATTAGGACCCTTTTCTTGGTTGCTAAAATAGCTATGATGTTGCATCATATGCGTCCTAACAAACTTTTAAGGACCTTTTTAAGTGTGTCAAAAGATTAAAAGTAGGTAAGCACATGTCAAAACATTGTAAAAGTGTCCTAATATGGTTTTATTAGGACGCTATTTGGGTTATTCATAGTCATATAATACGACCATAAAATTGGTTTCATAAGGTATTTGAGATATTAGGACGCTTTGGACCTATTACGACCGCCTTACATGAAACGCTTTCATCCTTGGTCCTATTAAATGAAAGGTCTTAAAAAGTACCATTTTATGACGCTTATGGGGGTCCTAAAAAGCCACTTTTCTTGTAGAGTAAAAAATGGAGACTGTATGATACATGTGGTGTTCACCATGTATCTACAAAGAATGGAGTGGATGTCTACATGCTGATAGAAAAAGATTATCCATTAAGGGCAGCTAGCTTATTTGTTATGTTAGATGCTAAGCTGACAGTTACTGATGAAGACTCAGTAATGGCAAGAGAGTTACTGAGAAAGATCTTCAGACAAGCAAAAAGGAAATAATGTTATTACTGCTTGTGTCTCTATTAGTGTTGCTAGGTTTAACGTTGTACTAACAGGTTTAACTTTGTATAGAAGATATTTGGATTTTGTAACAATTTTCTTTAATAAAGTAGATAGTCTATAAGAGGAATACAAAAGAAGGTATAATCGAAAAAGACCCAAGGGCGGAGATGGTTGAGTTGTTGGTGTTGTGAAGGGGAGGTCACAGGTTCGATACCTGTTGCTTCCTTTTTGGTATTTCCCTCCCCAAAATTTTTAAAAAGCCCCCATTTTTTTTCAGCAAATTTCAAAATTAAAGCCCCCCATATTTTTTTAAAAAACCCACCCATATATATATTTTTTAAAATCCCACCCATATATATTTTTTTCAGCAAATTTCAAAATTAAAGACCCCCATATTTTTTTTCAGCAAATTTCAAATTTCGCACATTTCTCACCAATCACAGCCACCACTCACCATCCACCGTTCACCAGTAACCAATCACAGCCACCACTCACCGGTCCGGCCATCAACAACGGAGGGAGGTTCATTTAGATCTAAATTAGGTAATTTTTTTAATTAGGAAATCATTTTTTTTATGCAATAATGGTGAAATTATATTATTCTCGAAATTGTTTTTTACAATTATAAAGATAGCAAATTCTGCCCACTATCCATTGTAATTATACACAAATGATTTGATGCTTATATTGGTTTAATTTGTGACTTGTAGGATATATAGTTTTTTAAAGTTGTATTTTGGGTTTAACATGAATGAAAAATAGCATCTTCAACTTGAAAAACCAACTGTTATTACATAACAAAATTCTGCATACATAGATGCATTATTGATTGCATAGTTGATTACATACAAGGAGAAAACATAGTACTTATTACAGTAGCATCATAACATCAAGACTAGTAAAGCTCAGCTAATTGTCCTTTTCCCTTTACCCTTAGTGAGTTCAATTGGGCCTTTTCCCTTTCTCTTCTTTGCTTGGATTTCTTCCCTAGTTGCCTGATTTGGTAGGCATAGAACTTGTTCCCTTTTTCCTGGGATTGACAGAGTGTGAACTGGAGGGTTTTTGGATATTGTGGCTTTTTTTGAGACAGCTTCATCTTCAGATGTTGAATGATAGCTAGAAACCAAGCTATCATTAAAAAAGCTACTGTTAAAGGAGCTAAAATCGTCAGAGCTCGAGTCAACAACCTTTCCCTTAGGTGGTATTCTCTTATGAAAGCTACCTGTAGGAGGGTAGGGGAAATTCCAATCAGGTTTAGGAGACATTAGTCCTGATGAATCAGAGGATATTTCAATAACATTTGTCTTGGAAGTCATTGTGGATGAGGTTTAGTGTTTGACAGGTTTTTGATGGTGTAATGTTGTGTGTAATGTTGTGTTTATGTAATGGCCATTTAAAGTAAAGAGGATCACATAGTTCAATGTATAAGTAAATGCCATTAAAGGCTTGGTTGGTATGTGTAGGTAACTTCCTGCATTTAGGTGTAATAAACAAAGTTTGACTTTCTTAAGTATATGCATTTTTGGAACTAGGCAGTGCTAAACACTTGACATTGTAACTTTACAAATCAAAAGGCTGTTAGAAAATAATATTGACATTAACATAGTTGCATTAATATTTAACATCATACCATACATCTATCGTTACCATTCGATGACAGCACAAAACACAACAACATCAGAAAGACTACCAACAACATCAACCATGACACCACAAAACACAAAAGACATAAACATAGTCAACTAACTGATGAAGCGAAAAGTGTACCGCTTTTAAGGGGTCATTTAAGCCCTAAATCGTATTTATTTGATCAAATATCGCCCTAAATCGTTCCTTTTGTCATTTTAGGTACTTTTGAGAAGAAATCTGGAAAAGGAAGCATTTTGGACGTTTTTGGAGCATAAAAGTGAAGAAAACGGCAAAGTCTCAAAAATCGGCTGAAAGTTACCTTTGACGGCGTCAGGATTAACCCTGGACGGCGTCATGGCTTGGCAAAAGTGGTGGATGTGAAATTTACTCATGATAAGCCAGATAAATTGCATGGAAATTCTGACGGCGTCACCCTTTAATTTGATCAAGGTCGTCACGTTATAATTTAAAGAGGGACGGCGTCACGTTCATAGTCTGAAGGCGTCAAGCCTTGATAAGCCAGAACGGATTTTGGAGAGCTAAAGAGGGACGGCGTCAAGAAGGTCATCCGAGAACCCTAAAAGCGGCGAGGTGACGGCGTCACACTCCATAACGTGACGCCGTCAGATCTAAAAATCTATATATAGTTTTGCAATTCTTTGTCATTAGTGTGGAACTTATTGGGGAACTTTGTGTGTGAAAACCCTAGGACGAATTTGGCAGCTCTTTCAAGGCTTTTTGCCTTGAGATCTTCCATGTTACATTGAAGATAAGTTATCAATTAATCATTCAATATGTCTATGTGTTGTTTGATTCTATCTTATTCTTGTCTTTTGTTTAACATGTTAGGCTAGATTTATCTTGTGTTTGCTTAGATCTAATGAAACCTAGCTATTGATTATTGGTTATTAGTGTGTTATTAGTTGTATTGGATGATTGTTTATCTATGTTAGGCTTAAGAAAACTAGCTAACTTCCTATTCGGTAACTTGCTTGAACGTCTTAAGAAACATGAACCAATGCGTACTAAAGGTTTTTATGGTTGTATTTAATGCACAAGCGAATTCTAGTGATCCCATGTTAGGAGCTTCCTAGCCGGCTCGACATAGGAGTGAAGTAGGAGCTTGTAGAGTTGGGGAAGTACGTACGCCACCCCACGAATGGTATTAAGGAATACACCCGTCATCCACGCAACTAATACACACTAATCAACCGGTAAAAGATAGTTAGGGAGTAAGGAAATCTAAGTAAACACATTTCCCTCCACATAAGTTTTCACCAACATTTTCATTTTCTGTTATTTTATTTTATTTGCATTCGTAGTAATTTGGGTTAGTTGACTAGCAACTAATTCCGCCCACTCTTTCAAACCCGAGATTTTACTTGCTTTCATAAAAATATAAAAACATAAAAAGAATCTTCTCTCACCCTTAGACCTATTAGAGTAATTTTTCATACCTAACGAACACTATTCCCTGTGGAGAACGATCAATCCCCCGTACTTACCACTACACTATACTACATCGGTCAGGTACACTGCCTGGTGGGGTTGTAAGCCTCTTGAGATCCCTCGAGAGGTAAAACCTGTTGTAAGGTTGCAAAACCACGCATCAAGTTTTTGGCGCCGCTGCCGGGGAATAGTTATTGTTTAGGTTGAATTTTTATTTTATAGGTCTACTCACTAGATTCCTTTCTAGTGAGATTTTTATTTTCTTTTTCTAGGATTTCTCTTTAGTCTATCTTTTTCTTTGTGTCTTTGTTCGTAAAAGAAATTTCCATTGACTCTTCCGTTCACCATTATGGAGAACGTGAATCCACTACATAATCTACCCCTTCCACTCCAAAATGACATCTTT
This sequence comes from Artemisia tridentata subsp. tridentata, assembly GCA_021014915.2. Classification (NCBI taxonomy): domain Eukaryota; kingdom Viridiplantae; phylum Streptophyta; class Magnoliopsida; order Asterales; family Asteraceae; genus Artemisia; species Artemisia tridentata. Next base: position 491,230,829 of record CP139508.1, on the reverse strand, counting down.
ATGTTCCGTCGACATAATGGTGAATCTTTTTCCGATACATGGACTCGTTTCAAATACTTATTAAAAAAGGTCTTTCATCATGGTCTTGACTTATTGTTTCCACTTCAAATCTTTTACACTCGTATCGACCGCCAAACCCAGCAGGAGATTGAAAATATGGAAGATGGGAAAATGTGGGATTATGGTGATGAAGAGGCATGGGAAATCTTTGAGATTCTCGCCCAAAAAAGAAGTGGAACATGTGACCCAGAAAATGCAAGCTTAGACCTATTTGGTATTTGGATAAATCAATCGGAAGGTTTGTTTAGGAATGAGGTGGGTAGAGTTGAGGTACCTAAGTGCATGTCATGGTTAGGCCCTACCATAATACAAGATGAACACATTGGTGATCTTAATGTGATGGAGGATATTGTAGAGAACCCAAGCCCACCAAGTACCCCACAAGTCCCACCATTGTCTGAGGCATACACACCGCCCTTTACTTACCCGGAAGATGTAGAAGAGACTATAGGAACCCCAATAGAGGTAGAGCCCTTGGACCAAACACAACTAGAAGAAATAGGTTTGAATGCTTTTAGTGATCACAACCTTTCTTTTAGTCCTATGGAAGTTCCTAGTTTTGATGAGCCGGAGCCTCAACCAAAACCGTTACCTAATCTTCCATCCTTGGATGAAAATTTAGGAATTAAATTAGGTCCCGATCCACCCATCAAAACATATAGTCCGGGTAGTCTTAAGTTTAAGGTAGTAGACATTAAGCCTTGTAGTGAGGAAGCTAATATAGGAGTGAACCATGACCTTACATACTTACATCACCCATTCATGATAGATCACAAGAAACACTATGGGTTTAAACCGGGTTTATTAGGTCAAGATGGATTCCCAACTAGGAATCTCTCGAAGTTGATAGAAGATGATCCCTTTTTAGGAGAAAACTTTAATTCACCCATTGACCAAAGTGAACTAGGTAATGTTATGATGAAAGGAGCACACCCTTTTGAGTATATAATTCATCCACCACTCTTTCCTCACGCGGCATACTTCCACCAAGATGGTGTGTATCGCTACTATCACCCGCACTTAATCCTAAGTGTAGGAAAAACCTCTCCTTTATCCGTTAAATGAGGGTAGAGTCAGGCTCATGACTCGAACAAAAACAAGCGCTTCTTGGGAGGCAACCCAAGCTTTATTTGTTTATTTGCGTTGTGTGTTTATTTATTTGTTTGTTCAATTTTATTTGTTTCCGTATGTGTGTTTAAGTTTTATTATTATTGATTCATGTTAAAAACTAATTTGTGAAAATGCTTTATCTTGTTTTTAACTTCGTCTTAACTACATATAAAGGTATTTTGCAAAAGATAAGTGTAAGGGAAATCTAAATTGGTTTATTAGAACACAAATGAACATGAATCGTAATAATAATAAATTAACATACATATTAGTATTTGTTTGAGTCAAATGCTTGTATCGAGTCATAATGAAGTTTTGCAGGATTTCCAGGAAGTAAGGTATAGGTTTTTCCAAAATTTTTTCCGGAAACGTAACATGAGAATTCTGTCAGATCATTTCTGACGGCGTCAGGAGTTACAACCTGACGGCGTCAGGTTTAATTTTCTGAAAATTTTTGAAAGTTTTGTTTTCATAAAAAGTTTTTATTAAATCTATAACTTATAAACTCCAGGAATCTGCAAAATTATCATTCCACAAGCATTATATCCTTATATATAGTTTATCCCGCCGATGTTATGCAGGTTTTCGTGTTTGTTTTCTCAGGTTTAACAGGTTATTTTGGACAAGGAAATGTTTTGGATCAAGCTTTTGGCGATGCATTAGTCATGGAGCTTCAACATTCTCTTTGGAAGAAGATCTAACCGTGTTACTTCATTATCCACCGAACGAATCAGGGGAGTATTTGATTTCATTCTTTTACCTTATTTACTTTTACATCTTGTTATTTGAACATTGGGGACAATGTTTGATGAAGCGAAAAGTGTACCGCTTTTAGGGGGTCATTTAAGCCCTAAATCGTATTTATTTGATCAAATATCGCCCTAAATCGTTCCTTTTGTCATTTTAGGTACTTTTGAGGAGAAATCTGGAAAAGGAGGCATTTTGGACGTTTTTGGAGCATAAAAGTGAAGAAAACGACAAAGTCTCAAAAATCGGCTAAAAGTTACCTTTGACGGCGTCACAATTTACTCTAGACGGCGTCATGCCTTGGCAAGAAAAAGTGGACGTGAAATTTACTCATGATAAGCCAGTGAAAATAGCATGTAAATTCTGACGGCGTCACGCTTTAACTTGATCAAGGGCGTCACGGCTTAAATCAAAAGGGGACGGCGTCACGTTCAAGGTTCGACGGCGTCAAGCCTTGATAAGCCAGAATGGATTTTTGAAGAGCTAAAGAGGGACGGCGTCAAGAAGGTCATCCGGGAACCCTAGAAGCGGCGAGGTGACGGCGTCACAATCCATAAGGTGACGCCGTCAGATCCAAAAGTCTATATATAGTTTTCTAATTTTTGTCATTAAAGAGAGCTTAGTGTGTGGAATTTTGGGAGAAAACCCTAAGACGAATTCAGCTTCTTTTTCAAGGCTTTTTGCCTTGAGATCTTCCATGTTACATTGAAGATAAGTTATCAATTAATCATTCAATATGTCTATGTGTTGTTTGATTTTATCTTATTCTTGTCTTTTGATTAACATGTTAGGCTAAATTTATCTTGTGTTTGCTTAGATCTAATGAAACCTAGCTATTGATTATTGGTTATTAGTGTGTTGTTAGTTGTATTGGATGATTGTTTATCTATGTTAGGCTTAAGAAAACTGGCTAACTTCCTATTCGGTAACTTGCTTGAACGTCTTAAGAAACATGAACCAAATGCGTACTAAAGGTTTTTATGGTTGTATTTAATGCACAAGCGAATTCTAGTGATCCCATGTTAGGAGCTTCCTAGCCGGCTCGACATAGGAGTGAAGTAGGAGCTTGTAGAGTTGGGGAAGTAAGTACGCCACCCCACGAATGGTATTAAGGAATACACCCGTCATCCACGCGACTAATACACACTAATTAACCGGTAAAAGATAGTTAGGGAGTAAGGAAATCTAAGTAAACACATTTCTCTACACATAAGTTTCTCACCACATTTTCATTTTTGTTATTTTATTTTATTTGCATCCGTAGTAATTTTGGGTTAGTTGACTAGCAACTAATTCCGCCCACTCTTTCAAAACCGAGATTTTACTTGCTTTCATAAAAATTATAAAAACATAAAAAGAATCTTCCTCAACCCTTAGACCTAATTAGAGTAGTCTTTCACACCTAACGAACACTATTCCCTGTGGAGAACGATCAATCCCCCGTACTTACCACTACACTATACTACATCGGTCAGGTACACTGCCTGGTGGGGTTGTAAGCCTCTTGAGATCCCTCGAGAGGTAAAACCTGTTGTAAGGTTACAAAACCACGCATCAAGTTTTTGGCGCCGCTGCCGGGGAATAGTTATTGTTTAGGTTGAATTTTTATTTCTATTAGGTCTACTCACTAGATTCCTTTCTAGTGAGATTTTTATTTTATTTTTCTAGGTTTTCTTTAGTCTATCTTATTTCTTTGTGTGTTTGTTCGTAATTTCCATTGACTCTTCCGTTCACCATTATGGAGAACGCGAATCCACCATACTACCAGCCATGTAATTCACCCACTCCATATGACATCTGGATGTTTAAACAACATAAAGATGAACCTCTCTATGATGCATGGACTCGTTTTAAATATTTACTCCAAAAAGTCCCTCATCATAACTTCGATTTTTGGTCCCTAACTCAAATCTTTTACAATCATGTCGACCGACATGCCCAAAGGGACATTTACCATATTGCCGGCAGGGATATTAGGGAATTAAGTGCTGAGAAAGCATGGGAAGCTATTGAAGAGTGTGCCCAATATTATTATATAGTAGACAACCCAACAAACGTTAGTACAAGTCAATTGACCACAAATTTCGAGGATCATGAAACAAGTTTGTTTGGGGATGAATATGTTAGTGTTGAGATACCTAAGTGGATGTCATGTAATGCCATATTACAAAACAAACACATAGGTGACCTTGATATGACGGAGGATTTAGCCGAACATGATCACATTGATCAAAAAGACCTAGGTTTTGTGATTGATGACGTCGAATCTCAAGAAACACATGATGAATCTTTTAGGCAGTTTGAATATAGCAGTCAGAATATTGAGGATGATCCGTATGATTTGGACATAGAAGTTGAAATGCCTAGAGAAGCACTTGAGATACTTGGGAAAATGTTAGGGTTAGATCCTACTAAAACGCATGATGAGGATATAGGTGAGCTTGACGTAAGGAATGATGAGGTAAGTAACATAAGCCCACCAAGTACCCCACAAGTCCTACCATCATTTGAGGCACACACACCGCCCATGACTTACCCGGAAGAAGTTGAGGAGACTATAGGAACCCCAATAGAGGTAGAGCCCTTGGACCAAACACAACTAGAAGAAATAGGTTTGAATGCTTTTAGTGATCACAACCTTTCTTTTAGTCCTATGGAAGTTCCTAGTTTTGATGAGCCAGAGCCTCAACCAAAACTGTTACCTAATCTTCCATCCTTGGATGAAAATTTAGGAATTAAAAAAGGTCCCGATCCACCCATCAAACCATGTAGTCCGGGTAATGTTAAGATTAAGGTAGTAGACTCTAGGCCATGTGGAGTGGAAGCTAATATAGGAGTGAACCATGACCTTACATACTTACATCACCCATTCATGATTGATCACAAGAAACATTATGGGTTTAAACCGGGTTTATTAGGTCAAGATGGATTCCCAACTAGGAGTCTCTCGAAGTTGATAGAAGATGATCCCTTTTTAGGAGGAAACTCAAAATCACCCATTGACCAAAGTGAACTAGGCAAGGTTATGATGAAAGGAGCACAACCCTTTGAGCATATAATTCATCCACCACTCTTTCCTCACGTGGCATACTCCTACCGAGCTGGTGTGTATCGCTACTATCACCCGCACTTAATCCTAAGTGTAGGGAAAACCTCTCCTTTATCCATTAAATAAGGGTAGAGTCAGGCTCATGACTCGAACAAAAACAAGCGCTTCTTGGGAGGCAACCCAAGCTTTATTTTATTTATTTGCTTTGTGTGTTTATTTGTTTATTTGCTTTGTGTGTTTATTTATTTGTTTGTTTGATTTTATTTGTTTCCGTATGTTTGTTTAATTTTTATTAGTATTGATTCATGTTCAAAAGTAATTTGTGAAAATGCTTTATTTTGTTTTTAACTTCGCCTTAACTACATATAAAGGTATTTTGCAAAAGACAAGTGTAAGGGAAATCTAAATCGGTTTATTAGAACACATATGAACATGAATCGTAATAATAATAAATTAGCATACATATTAGTGTTTGTTTGAGTCAAATGCTTGTATCGAGTCATAATGATGTTTTGCAGGATTTCCAGGAAGTAAGGTAAAGGTTTTTCCAGAAATTTTTCGGAAACTTAAAATGAAAATTTTTGTCAGGTCATTTCTGACGGCGTCAGGGTTTATAACCTGACGGCGTCAGATTTAATTTTCCGAAATTTTTGAAAGTTTTGTTTTCATAAAAAGTTTTTAGTAAAATCTCCAACTTATAATCTCCAGGAATCTGCAAAATTATCATTCCACAAGCATTATATCCTTATATATAGATTTTTTCCGCCGATGTTATGCAGGTTTTCGTGTTTGTTTTCTCAGGTTTAGCAGGTTATTTTGGACAAGGAAATGTTTATGGAATCAAGCTTGTGGCGATGCATTAGTCATGGAGCTTCAACATTCTCTTTGGAGGAAGATCTAACCGTGTTATTTCATTATCCACCGAGCGAATCAGGGGAGTATTTGATTTCATTCTTCTACTTTTTACTTTTACATCTTGTTATTTGAACATTGGGGACAATGTTCATCTTAAGTGTAAGGGGGGGGGGGTAAAAGTACGATTTTAGAGAATACAATTGCGCTTGATTTTTGTTTGTTTAATAGTAGATGTGTAATAAAACTGAGAGAAATACTTGTTAAGGTAATTTTAGTGCCAAATTTAAAATTTTTTACAACATATAGGAGTGAAACTTTGATCTTAATGAGCGTCTCACGGATAGGAGTTATATGACTAGCACAAAAAACCGTACCACTAAAAAAAATTTCCACCCCCAAATATGTGAGGTTCACCCCTAGAATTGGTAGGAAAAGCATTTATGCTATGATGTGTGTACCGGTAGCACTTAGATTCTAGAACTTGCGTTAGGACCATTCCGAGGCCACAAGTGAGACTACATTCGTGTAGTTAGATTTACTACATGATAAGAGGCATTAGGATTAACCCATTGTTTTACACCTGTGTTTTTGTTATAATTACATTGGCTACATTGGTCAAGTAATTCTCCCACACCCTTTGCGTTGTACTCATTTTTAGTACACGATACCCCTAGTACACCCCTCAGAGCCTATCTTTTCGTTTCGACCTTTAAGCATTTTACTTAAAGGAAGAATTTGTTACACCCCACTTAAATGTACACCCAAATCGCCTTAGCCTACCTTGTATGCACTCATTTTTAGTGCATTATTGTTACAACATTTGTTTAAACCCAAGTTAATTATCTAGTTGATTACATGGTTGCTAAGTCGAGTCATATCCTTGTACATATTGTTTTGGGACGATTGGGACTCATGGGTAAAGTACTAGTGTAATGGAGTAATGGGGAAGAACAACATTATTACCCCCATATGTGCTAAATGTTTTAAAAGTACTCCAAGTTTTTCAATTATCTTAATTCGAGTCGTTAGATTAGTATTTGTAAAGTTATGTAAAAGTTCAAGTGTAAGGGGAATGCAATGCCCCTATGATGTATTATTTTGGATGGTAGGGCAAGAGTGTATGCAAAAAAAAAAAAAAAAAAAAAAAAAAAAAAAAAAAAAAAAATCAAGAAAAATACAAAAAAAAATGAGAAAATGAAAAAAATAGAAAAAAAAAACATACGGACTACCATCCCGTTTCATTTTACGTTTGTTTTATGTTTGTTTTTGTTTTTGTTATTTCGTTTCTAGCTTAAGATCGAGTCTAGTCTTGGCTTAGCAACATTGTATAGTACATGTAATTGATCAAGATCTTTAACTAGCCACCAGTAAAACATCCTTTATCCAACAAAACCGTGTTTTCCTTTTCCCTACACCTAACGTTATAACCCGTTTAAAAGCCCTCTTTGATAGTTTATCTTAGGTGCTTACGCCTAGTGGAGGAGGTTTTCGATCCTTTCCCAAGCCTATGGTAATCTATTTGCTATGACAGGTAGTGAGAGATATTATCCGTTTTCATTTATGAGATTTATTTTGATGACACTTGAGAGATGTGAGTATCTAAACACTACTTGTGAGGTGCTAGTTTGTAATCTCCGTGCTTATTATGATTGAAGTGGAACGATTATTTGTTGTAATTACTTTTATGTTAGCATTAAATGACCCCTAACTTGTATTTTGATTAGAATAAAAGCGCATTTGCTTGAGGACAAGCAAATCTCAAGTGTAAGGGTATTTGATGAGGCGAAAAGTGTACCGCTTTTAAGGGGTCATTTAAGCCCTAAATCGTATTTATTTGATCAAATATCGCCCTAAATCGTTCCTTTTGTCATTTTAGGTACTTTTGAGGAGAAATCTGGAAAAGGAGGCATTTTGGACGTTTTTGGAGCATAAAAGTGAAGAAAACGACAAAGTCTCAAAAATCGGCTAAAAGTTACCTTTGACGGCGTCACAATTTACTCTAGACGGCGTCATGCCTTGGCAAGAAAAAGTGGACGTGAAATTTACTCATGATAAGCCAGTGAAAATAGCATGTAAATTCTGACGGCGTCACGCTTTAACTTGATCAAGGGCGTCACGGCTTAAATCAAAAGGGGACGGCGTCACGTTCAAGGTTCGATGGCGTCAAGCCTTGATAAGCCAGAATGGATTTTTGAAGAGCTAAAGAGGGACGGCGTCAAGAAGGTCATCCGGGAACCCTAGAAGCGGCGAGGTGACGGCGTCACAATCCATAAGGTGACGCCGTCAGATCCAAAAGTCTATATATAGTTTTCTAATTTTTGTCATTAAAGATAGCTTAGTGTGTGGAATTTTGGGAGAAAACCCTAAGACGAATTCAGCTTCTTTTTCAAGGCTTTTTGCCTTGAGATCTTCCATGTTACATTGAAGATAAGTTATCAATTAATCATTCAATATGTCTATGTGTTGTTTGATTTTATCTTATTCTTGTCTTTTGATTAACATGTTAGGCTAAATTTATCTTGTGTTTGCTTAGATCTAATGAAACCTAGCTATTGATTATTGGTTATTAGTGTGTTGTTAGTTGTATTGGATGATTGTTTATCTATGTTAGGCTTAAGAAAACTGGCTAACTTCCTATTCGGTAACTTGCTTGAACGTCTTAAGAAACATGAACCAAATGCGTACTAAAGGTTTTTATGGTTGTATTTAATGCACAAGCGAATTCTAGTGATCCCATGTTAGGAGCTTCCTAGCCGGCTCGACATAGGAGTGAAGTAGGAGCTTGTAGAGTTGGGGAAGTAAGTACGCCACCCCACGAATGGTATTAAGGAATACACCCGTCATCCACGCGACTAATACACACTAATTAACCGGTAAAAGATAGTTAGGGAGTAAGGAAATCTAAGTAAACACATTTCTCTACACATAAGTTTCTCACCACATTTTCATTTTTGTTATTTTATTTTACTTGCATCCGTAGTAATTTTGGGTTAGTTGACTAGCAACTAATTCCGCCCACTCTTTCAAAACCGAGATTTTACTTGCTTTCATAAAAATTATAAAAACATAAAAAGAATCTTCCTCAACCCTTAGACCTAATTAGAGTAGTCTTTCACACCTAACGAACACTATTCCCTGTGGAGAACGATCAATCCCCCGTACTTACCACTACACTATACTACATCGGTCAGGTACACTGCCTGGTGGGGTTGTAAGCCTCTTGAGATCCCTTGAGAGGTAAAACCTGTTGTAAGGTTGCAAAACCACGCATCAATGTTCATCTTAAGTGTAAGGTGGGGTAAAAGTACGACACTTTAGAGAATGCTATTACGCTTGATTTTTGTTTGTTTAATAGTAGATGTGTAATAAAACTGAGAGAAATACCTGTTAGGGCAATTTTAGTGCCAAATTTAAAATTTTTTACAACATTTAGGAGTGAAACTTTGATCTTAATGAGCGTCTCATGGATAGGAAGTTATATGACTAGCACAAAAACCGTACCACTAAAAAATTTTCCACCCCCAAATATGTGAGGTTCGCCCCTAGAATTGGTAGGAAAAGCATTTATGCTATGATGTGTGTACCGGTAGCACTTAGATTCTAGAACTTGCGTTAGGACCATTCCGAGGCCACAAGTGAGACTACATTCGTGTAGTTAGATTTACTACATGATAAGAGGCATTAGGATTAACCCATTGTTTTACACCTGTGTTTTTGTTATAATTACATTGGCTACATTGGTCAAGTAATTCTCCCACACCCTTTGCGTTGTACTCATTTTTAGTACACGATACCCTAGTACACCCCTCAGAGCCTATCTTTTCGTTTCTAACTTTAAGCATTTTACTTAAAGGAAGAATTTGTTACACCCCACTAAAATGTACACCCAAATCGCCTTAGCCTACCTTGTATGCACTCATTTTTAGTGCATTATTGTTACAACATTTGTTTAAACCCAAGTTAATTATCTAATTGATTACATGGTTGCTAAGTCGAGTCATATCCTTGTACATATTGTTTTGGGACGATTGGGACTCATGGGTAAAGTACTAGTGTAATGGAGTAATGGGGAAGAACATCATTTATTACCCCCATATGTGCTAAATATTTTAAAAGTACTCCAAGTTTTTCAATTATCTTAATTCGAGTCATTAGAATAGTTATTTGTAAAGTTATGTAAAAGTTCAAGTGTAAGGGGAATGCAATGCCCCTATGATGTATTATTTTGGATGGTAGGGCAAAAGTGTATGCAAAAAAAAAAAAAAATCAAGAAAAATACAAAAAAAATGAGAAAAAGAAAAGTAGAAAAAACATACGGACTACCATCCCGTTTCATTTTATGTTTTTGTTATTTTGTTTTTAGCTTAAGATTGAGTCGAGTCTTGGCTTAGCAACATTGTATAGTACATGTAATTGATCAAGATCTTTAACTCGCCACCAGTAAAATATCCTTTATCCAACAAAACCGTGTTTTCCTTTTCCCTACACCTAACGTTATAACCCATTTAAAAGCCCTCTTTGATAGTTTATCTTAGGTGCTTACGCCTAGTGGAGGAGATTTTCGATCCTTTCCCAAGCCTATGGTAATCTATTTGCTATGACAGGTAGTGAGAGATATTATCCGTTTTCATTTATGAGATTTATTTTTATGACACTTGAGAGATGTGAGTATCTAAACACTACTTGTGAGGTGCTAGTTTGTAATCTCCGTGCTTATTATGATTAAAGTGGAACGAATATTTGTTGTAATTACTTTTATGTTAGCATTAAATGACCCCTAACTTGTATTTTGATTAGAATAAAAGCGCATTTGCTTGAGGACAAGCAAATCTCAAGTGTAAGGGTATTTGATGAACCGAAAAGTGTACCGCTTTTAAGGGGTCATTTAAGCCCTAAATCGTATTTATTTGATCAAATATCGCCCTAAATCGTTCCTTTTGTCATTTTAGGTACTTTTGAGAAGAAATCTGGAAAAGGAAGCATTTTGGACGTTTTTGGAGCATAAAAGTGAAGAAAACGGCAAAGTCTCAAAAATCGGCTGAAAGTTACCTTTGACGGCGTCAGGATTAACCCTGGACGGCGTCATGGCTTGGCAAAAGTGGTGGATGTGAAATTTACTCATGATAAGCCAGAGAAATTGCATGGAAATTCTGACGGCGTCACCCTTTAATTTGATCAAGGTCGTCACGTTATAATTTAAAGAGGGACGGCGTCACGTTCATAGTCTGAGGGCGTCAAGCCTTGATAAGCCAGAACGGATTTTGGAGAGCTAAAGAGGGACGGCGTCAAGAAGGTCATCCGAGAACCCTAAAAGCGGCGAGGTGACGGCGTCACACTCCATAACGTGACGCCGTCAGATCTAAAAATCTATATATAGTTTTGCAATTCTTTGTCATTAGTGTGGAACTTATTGGGGAACTTTGTGTGTGAAAACCCTAGGACGAATTTGGCAGCTCTTTCAAGGCTTTTTGCCTTGAGATCTTCCATGTTACATTGAAGATAAGTTATCAATTAATCATTCAATATGTCTATGTGTTGTTTGATTCTATCTTATTCTTGTCTTTTGTTTAACATGTTAGGCTAGATTTATCTTGTGTTTGCTTAGATCTAATGAAACCTAGCTATTGATTATTGGTTATTAGTGTGTTATTAGTTGTATTGGATGATTGTTTATCTATGTTAGGCTTAAGAAAACTGGCTAACTTCCTATTCGGTAACTTGCTTGAACGTCTTAAGAAACATGAACCAATGCGTACTAAAGGTTTTTATGGTTGTATTTAATGCACAAGCGAATTCTAGTGATCCCATGTTAGGAGCTTCCTAGCCGGCTCGACATAGGAGTGAAGTAGGAGCTTGTAGAGTTGGGGAAGTACGTACGCCACCCCACGAATGGTATTAAGGAATACACCCGTCATCCACGCAACTAATACACACTAATCAACCGGTAAAAGATAGTTAGGGAGTAAGGAAATCTAAGTAAACACATTTCCCTCCACATAAGTTTTCACCAACATTTTCATTTTCTGTTATTTTATTTTATTTGCATTCGTAGTAATTTGGGTTAGTTGACTAGCAACTAATTCCGCCCACTCTTTCAAACCCGAGATTTTACTTGCTTTCATAAAAATATAAAAACATAAAAGAATCTTCTCTCACCCTTAGACCTATTAGAGTAATTTTTCATACCTAACGAACACTATTCCCTGTGGAGAACGATCAATCCCCCGTACTTACCACTACACTATACTACATCGGTCAGGTACACTGCCTGGTGGGGTTGTAAGCCTCTTGAGATCCCTCGAGAGGTAAAACCTGTTGTAAGGTTGCAAAACCACGCATCACTAACATATCAACCACATCAGTAGTTCATTGATCCAAGCTTCGTGATAAAGTTGCCCAAATCACCTAGACGCTTATGCTTTTGGGCAATATCAACAAGCAACCTATCAGATGCCATCATGTCCTCCTCTTGCATCCTCCTTAAATCAGCAATGCTTTCAAGAGCAGAATCAAAACCATATAAAAGCTCTAATTCCTTGATCATCTTATCCCTATTGTTTATCAGCATTCTTTTCTCAGAAACCTTGTGCCTCAAATCATGAACTTCCTTGGAAGTAGCTTCAACCTGTCGCTCATAGTAAACTAGCATCATGTCTTTCACAAGCTTTGAGTTTGCAACTGTTGCCAATTCAGAACAAATCACTAGTTTAGTTTCCATATATGATTTTGATAACAAAAAATTTTGAGATTTTTTGTAATTTTTAAATTTTATTTTGGTTTGTTAAGAAGAGATGAAAATTATGAGAGGTATGTTGCTTTATATACAACAACAATCAAGAAACACCTAGAGGAAGAAAGATGTATCGAGCCTAGCAATGTGAATAGTGTGTAATGATGAAATAGCCTTCCCCATAATTACTTGCAAGTTGCAACAAAAACCATTAATACTATACTAACAGAGTAGTATTATTTTAATTTTCACTTTGCAACAAAAACCATTAATACTAGATTTTACTAATATATGGTTGTAATATTTTCAAAATAAACATTTTATCCCACATTAGAGTTAGGCCCAAACGTATCAAACATTTATAATTTTATATTGGTTTAATTTGTGACGGGTACTAGCAGTACTAAATTTATACTAGCCGTACTAAATTTCACTAGCAGCAGTACCTTTTGTACTAGTAGTGGTAAATACTTGGTTTACTTATGCACAAATGATTTGATGCTTATATTGGTTTAATTTGTGACTTGTAGGATACATACGTTACCATTTGACCTCAACAATAGCATGGACAAGTCTTGGATGAAAACTAGTTGGACCAAGAAACAATATATTGCTGGAGTACACGCGTTTATTAAGTATGCAGAACACAACTTGCAGAAGATGATGAACATCGACCCACGAGGTAATAAACAACAGCTTAAGATGCCATGTCCGTGTATCTCATGTTTAAACCGCATAGAGCATAAAGTGGAGGATGTGCAGTTCCATTTATTCTGCCACGGGATTAATCAAAGCTACACAAAATGGGATAAACATGGAGAAAATGATGAGCAAGCAACAACTGCCCAAATACCTGTTAATGCTACAACAGAGGAGTTTGTTGACGACACGGATTTCGACATGGATTTTGTTCCAGAAATTCCAACAGATGGCCCAGCAATAGTGAACATGGTTAATGGTGCAAAAGAATGTTTTGATGAGGATAACCTTGCCAAGTTTCAACAACTATTATTAGACGCGGAGAAGCCACTTTACGAAGGATGTCCTGACTTCACAAAGTTGTCCGCAATAGTTAAACTACTCAACTTGAAGGGTAAGTATGGAGCTTCTGATAAGTTCTTTACTGAATTACTAGGATTGTTGAAAAAGATGCTACCTGCTGGTAACGAAATGGTTGAAAAAACTTATGAGGCAAAAAAACTAGTGAGAATGATGGGATCAGGATACAAAAAGATACATGTATGTAGCAACAACTGCATTCTTTACTGGAAGGTTAACAAGGAGTTGACTGTTTGTCCAACTTGTGGGACATCAAGATGGAAGGTGGATAGTAAGACACATAAAGTGTACGAAAACATTCCGGCAAAGGTAATGTGGTACTTTCCAATTATACCAAGACTGCAACGCCTCTTTAAGTTAGAAAGTATTTCAGAAGATCTAACATGGCACGCAACAAGGAGGATAACAGATGGTGTTTTACGTCACCCCGCAGATTCACAGGCATGGCGTACCATAGATGAAAAATTCCCCGAAATTGCTGAAGATCCGAGAAATCTACGGCTAGGAATATCGGCTGATGGGGTTGACGTCAACTCAGGAAATAGGCATCACAGTGTATGGCCAGTTTTATCTGTCATATACAACCTTCCTCCATGGTTGTGTATGAAAAGAAAGTTTATCATGCTTTCGGTATTGATATCGGGATACCCGGGAAATGATATCGATGTATTTTTAGAACCGTTGGTTGATGATCTGCAAACCTTATTCGAGGAAGGGGTTGATACATACGATGCTTCTAAAAAAAGAAAACTTTAATCTGCGCGCCGTTGTGTTATGGACGATAAATGATTACCCTGCACTTGGTACATTATGTGGCTGCCCATACAGTGGATTCAAAGGTTGTGTAGTATGTGGGAAAGATACACACTGTGTTAGACTTTCCGCCTCATCCAAGCAAAGTTATGCTGGACACAGACGATATCTACCATACAACCATCCGTTCAGAACGCAAAGGAAGGCGTTTAATGGACAAGAAGAACCACGTCATGCTCCAAATCCATTGACCGGGGAACAAATATACAACGAGGTACAACATATTGAAAATAAGTAGGGAAAAGGAAAAACCTCGAAAAACCAAGATCAAGATACCAGAGGCAGAGGTGGGAAGATTAAAAAGCAGAAAAGGAAAACAACAGAAGAAGAGGGTAGTTCAAGCCAAGCAAATGAAGCATATTGGAAGAAATTCAACATTTGGTATCGAAAGCTAAGGTATTGGAGGCATCATTCTGTTCCGCATTGTATTGACTTCATGCATGTAGAAAAGAATGTTGGTGAGAGTCTACTCGGAACTTTGCTGAATGTTCCTGGAAAGACAAAAGATGGAATGAATGCTCGACTGGATCTGGAAGAGTTGGGGATAAAAGAAGAGTTGTTTGCTAGGCAAGAAGCAGACAAAACAACACTACCTCCAGCAGGTTACACATTAACGAATGCTGAAAAAGACATCTTTTGTGAAACGTTAAGCAACATCAGGGTACCACAAGGCTATTGTTCAAATTTCTCTAGTTTGGTCAGCCTAAATGATAGGAAGCTCATTGGCCTTAAATCGCATGACTATCACATGCTAATGCAAGAGTTTTTACCCATTGCTATACGTTCAGTCATGCACCCGCCCACACGATATGCTATTATCAGGTTTTGCTTTTTCTTTAAATCTATATGTAGGAAAGAAATCAGCTTGCAAGAACTAGATAAGATGCAAGAAGAACTTGTTGTTACACTGTGCCTACTCGAGAAGTTCTTTCCTCCGTCATTTTTTGATATTATGATACACTTGACTGTGCACCTAACTAGGGAGGTAAAATTATGTGGTCCCATATGCTTTCGGTGGATGTATCCCTTCGAAAGATGTATGAAGGTTATTAAAGGACATGTGCAAAACAGAAATAGACCAGAGGGATGCATTGCCGAGGAGACTATCGCGGAAGAAACAATAGAGTTTTTTAGCGAATATCATAAAACCATGAAAACTATTGGTATCCCAGCTGATAAACATGTAACCAATGAAGTTGAGGACGGAAAGCCATTGTCGGCCGGCAAACCAAGTGAAGTTTCCGTAGAATCCTTTCAGAAAGCACATTTGTATGTAATACAAAATACAGATGAAATTCAACCGTATATCGAGTAAGTTATATATTACTAACACATGTCGATTTCGTTGCTTAAAATGTTCTATCAAATATAATAATCAAAGACATTTATTTGTTTCAGGCGACACAAGGAAGTTTTGAAAGGAAAAAACCCGGGTAAAAAACTTGCATTGCTGGAGAATGAGCACAGTAAATCTTTTGCTAAGTGGTTACTCGAAGAGGTAATTACTTGTATGTTGTTTATAATTGTTTGTTTGTTGCTATCATCATAATTGTCCCTCCTGTATATGACATTAGATAGAGGTCGACCAGCACACCATTTCATTATCCCAAACACTCCTATTCTTTAATTGTTTGTTTGTTGTTCCTGCAATTTAAAGGTAATATATATACTTGTAATGAAATTCAGGTTGAGAGAGAGTTAGCGATATCCAATGACAGTGTATCAGAAACTGTGAGGTGGATATCATTTGGACCACGCGCCAGCGTAGTGAAATACGAGGCGTATAACATCAATGGGTATACATTTCGTATGAAAAGTAATGATGGCATAGTTTACCAGAACAGTGGGGTTAGTGTTGAGTCAGTAGATGTGCACATATCCAAAAAAGAAGTTGCAACCATAAAAAAAAACATCTTATTATGGGGTTTTACAAGAGATATGGGTACTAGATTACCGTTTCAGGCAAATTCCTCTTTTCAAATGTGATTGGGCTAATCGCAAAACTCATGGGGTCAAACATGATCCTCTTGGTTATACGTTGGTAGACCTGAATACTTTCGGCCACAAGGATGATCCGTTCATATTAGCGTCACAAGCAACACAAGTGTTTTATGTGAAAGACCAGGTACAGAAAAATTTGTCCATTGTCTTTAAAACACCTACCAAGAATTACAAAGATACATATGACGAAGTCGATGAGGAGTTTAGTACAGTCATTCACGAGCAAAATGAAAAAATATTGCCACGTGTATATAAAGAAGACTTGGGCAACGAATCACGAAGTGACTACTATTGAACCGACATTGAAGGTATTGTTATACGAAAATCCAAGTGAAGCATGTCATGCTGCATTAAGACTGCTAGTGTAATAGTTAACCCTGCTGGTTGAAGTTAAGACTGCTGCTCAAGGCTAAGTGCAAGGTTACTGCTGGTATTGTAAAGTTAGTAATGTTAGATGAATAGCTGTTTTAGTATTAAATAGTTGTTCCTGTAATTTAGCCTGTTGTAATGGATTTTGACTCAAAAAAGTCAAGCTTTTCAATGGCAATGAAAAATTTTGCGGTTTTCACTGTTATATGTCCACTTGCAGTCAAGCTTTATTGTATTTGCAGTTTCCATTTATCATGTATATGCACTTGCAGGCACTTTAGTAACATGTTACTTCATTATAAAGTTGAAAATTGACTTTAGAAAGTCAAGTAATCTGGTTCCAGCTAGGGGCAAGTAACATACTTACATACTACTGTATTAAACTAGATAGACTATAAAATCCCAGCATTGTAATGGGGCAAATGAAATGAAGAGTCATGACTAACAGTCTAAACTCAAAATATGACTCTATGATTTAGACACTTAAATAAATACTTCATGTGACCATATGTAACATCTTGAATTTAGTCACACAAACACTCAATGTGACTATTATCAAGGTTAATGATAACTGAGTTCACATTTTGCTATACATATTAGTCACATGAATATTTCACAGTGTGACTATTTTCAATGTATTGGTCACATATAATACCCTTATAATGTGGCCATAAACATAATTTAGATGCACATTTGTGGTATGGTGTTACTATTGTATAGCCTATAGTCACATGATTGTGCTACAATTAAGTGTGACCATACACATTAGGAATTGGCAGGCAAACACACACTTAACTTTAGACACACATATTAACTTACGTGACTATTTGTATCGAATTTTGGTCACACTTAATCATGTATGCCTATGGTTTAGTGTGACCATATATGACATTTGGTCACACATCTCAAGTGTGTGACATATATTTGTCACTTTTAAATGCATATCGCGACTATGCTTCAAACTTACTTTTCAGTTGTCACACATTTCAAATTCATATGTGGCTAAATTTTCAACAAAAACTAGGAGTCATGCTTAAATAATGTGTGACAAACTTGAGCATATGATTTAGCCACATACACAATTACTTCGTGTGACCATATATGGATTTTGGTCACACTTTTCAATTGTGTGACATATATTTGTCACATATGTATATATATAGTGTGACTAATGTTTCAACCTTATTTGTATCCGTCACACGTCCCAAATTATAAGTGACTAAAAAATCAAAAAAAAATTTACCAGATACGTATAGTCACGAAAATATTCAAATGTGTGGCTGTACCCTCGGATGTAATTCCGAAATGGTCACACAAGTCGGATCAAGTGTGGCTGTTTATTTTATTCTGGTACATTTAGTCACATAAAAAAGCGACTGTGTGGCTGTTCGAAAAACAGCATGTGTGACTAAATCCACATTCTGGCGTAGTGCCATAAGCCCACATCACCATTAAAACCCGACCCACCCCTTCTATAACTAATAGATAAAATGGGTTATTGGTCAAACCCCCAAATACCCGGTCAAATACCCAATCGAACTAACCCTAATTCCCCAACCCACCATTTATCTTCTTCAATCCCAATTACTCCTTAATCCGCTGCTTAATCCCAACCATCACCATCACCTTCGCTACCAGCCAAGAATCACATGGACATGCCTTTGGTCCCCTCCCCTCCACCTCATCAATCTGAGGGCAAAAGATGAATCGACGACCAAGAGTTAAAGATGTGGTGAGCACGAAATTATCCAAGGGCTAGAAAAGAAGCACAAACGCAAGAGGGGAACGCACTCACACGAAAAACACATTCGAACTAGGGTTTTGTTATTTTCTTAGTATAAATAGGGCCGAGTAGTAGCAGTCATTTTTTTTTCTAGGTTTATTTTAGCATTTTTTTATTAAGGTATTGTAATTTTATTTTTCAATTGTAATTTACTCTTATTTTAATTTTAATATCAGTTTTTTTCTTTTTTGAAAGTCTAATTAGTATAGCTTATTTTATCTGCTTATGATGTTTTTTTTATTTTGCTTATCTGCGTTATTTGTTGTTTGAATATCTGTCTCTGTTTGTGTTTTATTTAGGTTGGTTAGATCTATTTTATCTATGTATGTTTTTGGAAACTTGTGTAATTACTTAGTGAAACAAAGGTTTTGGGTGTTACATGAAATTTATAATTGAATTGATGCTAGTTGTGTAACTGCTTGTCGAGCGAAAACAGAAGGCGCTGCGGGGAGTAGTATGTCTGTGGTGATTATGTTAGTTGGTGATTATGTCTGTGGTGATTATGTTAGCCCATTGTAGTGTTTATGGCTTTGTTAGTACAGCTTATTGTGAGATATGCATAATTCAAGTTATGGGTAGTGCACTTCAGTTTATTTCAATTTTTATGTAACTCTAAAAGGTATAGCCTTGGCTCATTTCTTTGTGTTAGTAATTGTTTCTTGTACAGCTTATTGCTGAGCTTATTTGTAGCTTTTATTCATAAGTAGTTTCTGGAAATGAAGTGTCTTTTATCATACATGTTAACTGCAAAAGAAAAAAAAAAAACACAAAAAAATAATATAGCAGAACTGCCATGCCTGGGATTCGAACCCAGGCCAGCAGACTCACAACACCAACAACACAACCACTGGACTCTTAGCCTTTTCTTAGTTAATTCCTACACAATTTAATTTAAAACCCTTATTTTTACCCTTTTTATTTTATTAAGCTATTTTTTAACTATTAAGCTTGTTTTTAGCTTATTTCTAAAACCTATTTCACTTTTTATATTTTTCTCAGCTTTCTAATAGTTTAAAGTATTTCCTAAAAAAATTTCAGATTTTATCTTTTTCATTTAATATTTTTTATCATTTATTTTCTTTTAAATAGTTTTTAAATTATAAAAAATTATTAAAAAGTCAAAAAAATATATTTCTTTTTCCAAAAAATTTCTTTTATCAGTTTTAATATAGGAAAATTATTTTCAAAATTTTAGGGCTTAGAATTTAGCATTTCATTTTTATTCGCGTTTTTAAATTACGTCGCGTTCCGTTTTTAAATTCAATTTTCGTTTAAATGTTTAGTTTAATTGTTCTATTAGCTTAGTTTAATTGTTAATCTTGATTGTTATTTTAATATTAGTAGTGTAATCCAAAATCAATCACTCTTTTTCTCATTCACTACACGAATCACGTCCCGGGAACACAAATTCCATTCGATCTTCGTCGGGACAACGAACCTAGGGTTTTGCATATTTCCTTTGCAATTCCTTGGACTATAATTTGATAAATCAATTTTTGGCGCCGCTGCCGGGGAAGGTTGAAGTGAGTTCGTGATTCCGTTTTTCGATTCGTGTTTTGAAGACCCTTCCCCCGTGAAGTTATCGCTTTCATTTGTAAATATTTTCTTCTTATAAAACCCAAAAAGATTTTCTCTTCAAAATTTATTTTCCTTTTTCCTTTATGATTTTCCATGTTTCTAAAATTTAAAAATCCAAAAATATTCTTCTTAATCCTCTTATCCGTTTGATTCTTATCTCTTTATCCCTCTTATGTTTAATTCTAATGTCGTCACTTGGCTATCATTGTTTTGATTGTAAAAGCCCTTTGATCGACAGTCTTCGTTGTTCAAAGTGTAAGTGTGAGCGGTGTGGAAATCACAACCCAAGAGGATCTTGTTATTGGTGTGAAGTAGCCCTCGAAAAAGAGCTTAATTCCATTGATAATTCTCAAAGTTTTTCCGAACACCCTCCACAACCCCAGCCATCTTCACTCCCTCAGTATAATTGCTTTATATGTGGAGATCCGTTGGGGGATAATTCACTTTGTGACCGTTGTTTTTGCAACGAATGTGGATTGAGTCGTGGATTTTGTATATGTCACTCTTCGAAAGCTGAAAATTCATTCGCTTATGATTCTAATCCAAATTCTTTCAATGAACAGCCAAATTTTTCTGACTATCCTCCACAGCCCGATTTATCTTCGTTCGATCAACGTTATTGCAATGGGTGTGGAAATCAGTTAGATCCAACATCGACTTATTGTCATTGGTGTACTTGCGAGAGGTGTGGAAGAAACATTACCAATGGATTTTGTTCGTTTTGTGCTTTGGGAGCTGAAAATTCATTTGCTTATGATTATAACTCGAACTTTTCCAATTATCCTCAAAATGATTTCAACCACCCTCCACAAGATTCATATGAGCACGAGACATACTATCAAAGTTCTAATAATACATCGTTTCAAAATTCACCGACTTTTTCTTGTGCAAATTGTGGAGGTCCTCATAATGATTATCAATGTCAACCGTGGAATCAAAATTACTATGAACCTAATCCTTGCTATAGTACTCCCGGTTTTGACAATTTCCAACCTCCACAACACCATATGATTCAAACACCATCTCAAACACTCAATCAAGAACTTCTCCATGAACTATTAGAGTCAGCAAAGAAATATAACCATGAACTTCTAGAGTTAACAAAAAGCTATAAGGCTTTGGTTAATAAACAACTCCCACAAAAAGAAACTCATCAGATAACTTATGGAGAATTTTTAGCTGAAAGACAAATAGCTAAAATAAGTTCTAATTATCGTCAAACTTTCGTTTACGACGACGATGACGATGATGAGGATTCTATGTGGGGAGTTTGTGAAAATTCAACAGAAATCACTCCCGTCTTTCCTACCAAAGAACCCGAGGACTCTCTAAAAATGGGGGACGAGCATCTCGACACTATTCCGGCAACGGAATCAGACAATGTTGAGAACCTCGTTCCAATCCCAAGTGAGTCCGAGGAAATATCCGACGATGAAAGTGATTTTTAATCTTATGGAGATTCCCTTGACGTTTCCGAGATTACTTCCGGAATTTTCTCTAACCCTCTTTTTGAATTCAATAATGAGTATACTTCTTGCAAAGTTAATCCACTTTTCGATGGAGGGTTAGAGGACGTTGAGGGCGAGGAGGATCTTCTGTCTAATCTTGATGAGCCCATACCAGAACTCACAGATTCTCCTCGTATTCTTGAATCTCTTCATGAGGAGTTCTCAGAAGAACTCACTCATATCATACCTCCTCCGGAGTATGATTATTTTGTTATTGAAGAAGATCCTGACCCGGGGGGAGGTAAACTCTATCCTAAGAGTTTGCTTGATGATGATATCACCCCGACCCTCCCTCCTGAGGTTTTTCAGAGCTCTAATGATAAAGAATGGACTCCCATTCAGATCATGATCTTTCTCCCCTTCTTCACCTACCCGGTGACTTCTCTTCTCCTTCACTCCTTCGGGAGTGAAGACACCATCTTTGACCCCGGCATCTCTCATTCTTTTTAGCCGTGGGTATCTCATCGGAGTGGAACTTTCGTATGCTTCAATGTTTATCCAAACATCTTGAACGAAAGTCCGATTGAGATCTTCTCTTCCACCTGCTCCCCCAAGAACAATTAAATTCGGGGCAAGTCTAAGCTATACGACTCGAGCAAAAACAAGCGCTTTGTGGGAGGCACCCCATGCTTATCCTTCTATCTTCTTTCTATTTTCTCTCTAATAAGTGACGTGAGGAGGGCTTCCTCTTCCATATCTTGTGTTTCGGTGTTTTTTGTGATGTGTCCAGGTTTGCCCGATTGATGAAGACTCTCGTGCTCGTGGTTGCTTCTCTCGAGTATTCATCATTCGTTGCTTATCCGATATCCTTAATCTTATCATTTTACGTTTATCTTTGGCATAATTCATAAACGGCATTAGATTTATGTAGGAGAACCCTTACCTTTAAGACATTGAGGACAATGTCTCATTTTAGTCTGGGGGGTAATCTTTCGATTTGATTTTTGCCTTGCATTTTTGCCGTTTAATCACGCAACCCCGTTTTTTCTCAAAATTTGAAAAAAAAAATCCAAAAAAATCCAAAAAAATGAGAAAAATTTAAAAAATTTTGCAAAAATATAATAAATTTTGACATTTTGTTGACTTTCCGCTGGTGAGAGTAGGAATAAAATTATGACTTGACCGGGCGTGTTGAGCCCTAGCTTTTCCCCTTAACCATTTATAATCTATAAGCTCGTGCTAGTCTTTTACACAAGGAGCTATAAAATGCGAATTCTTTTTAAGAATTTGCAAGTTCCCGTATCGACTTTATATATGCATGGCTTGATTATAAGGCTAAGCATTCGCTGATCTTATTATTTAAGATTTTAAATTTGCGAAGAACGAGAAATGATAGAGTTTATTTAGAAGTTAGATGCCAAGCGTGGAGTAGTTGGTTCTCTTTAGAGCTCATCGAAGCTACTTGTGGCCTTTTGCTCCCACAAAAATGTTTCACCTTATATATCTGTAAGAATAATTAAAGATATTAGGTTTTGCCGATGATTAGTTCTTGGTCTTCTTAAAAGAATCATTGTTTTGAAAATTGGGTACACATCAAGGTTCCTTAATAAATAAGTTTAATAATAATAAGTTAAGTGCTCTAAGCCACGGATTCGAGATCGGGCCTTGGATCCTTATTTCTGGAAGGCGTTTAGGTCTTGGCTACCCTCTTGCACCGGCCCTTGGACCTCTAGTTCAGGAATGTGTGAGGTCTTGGTCTAACCACCTTGGATCCTCATTTCAGGAATGTCTAGAGTCTTGGAACACTCCGTTGTAACGGCCCTTGGATCCTTTATTCCGGAAGGTGTAAGGTCTTGGAACTAAACCGTGAAGCTCCGTCGTTTAGGGTACGCAAGTGAAAAGTTAGTGATATGGAAAAAAAAAAGTGATGAAAGAAAAATAGAAAAAGTCAAAAATATAAATAAAAACCTTGATGTGGACCTCATTTTTGAAACAACGATTCTCGAGAGAAGATTAAGAACTACTTAGCGTCTTAATTTAGTATCTTTATCAGCACTAAAACATATCGAAACGAGAAAATATGAAGAAATTCATTTCTCACCAAAAATAAAATAAATAGAGGAAACTAGAAAAATGGGAGCAAGAGGTAATTACACAAGTAACTTCCATGGGTAGTGTTGGCATCTAACTTGTAAATATACAATGATTTCGTTTTTAAGCCTAGTTTGGGGACTCGTGAAAAATCAGGAACGACGAATTTTATCCGTATGGTCACTTCTTCATGAGTCGTGTTTCCTACTCGTTGATCCTAAAAGTTATCGTGAGATAATGATTGTCAACAAAGCCGTCACATGATTATGAGGAAAATACAAAAATAGAATAAAAGGAAAATCGGGGAGTTTTTAGAACTTAAGATTTCTTAATCTCTTTTAAAAATTTTGCTACTTCTCAAAGTTAGTAAAAAGAGATTAAAAATTTTTGGATTTAAAAACGTGTTTTTATAACATTGCGTGAGGACACAGCAATATCTTAGTCTGAGGGAATTTTGGTATGTGCTTAAACACATACCTTTTCTTGACCAAATTAAGACCAAAACAACCAAAAACTGACCAAAATGCCAAAGATATTTGTGTTTTTGTGTTTGTTTATGTGCAGGTACGGATATCGAGAAAAAGGGACAAATTCAAGCAAATACGGACAAAACCGAGCTTGGAATGGAAAAGAGTTCAAAAGCCGATGCCGGAAAGACGATTTTCATTTGGATTTTTATTCGAGCTCAAGAATCTCACAATGGCCCTTGGATTATTACTTGTTGGCAAAATTGGTCCTTGATTAACTTTGGAGAAATAGCAGATTTGGTCCCTGAACTTTGCATGATTTACACTTTTGGTCCTTGGTTTAAATTCCATATTATCCTAACCTATCTAAAGACAACCGGATCCAAAAGAAATAAACACAACCCACTTTATCTTAAACACCCTCAACCCAAAGCCCACCTCACCACTCACCAACCCACAACACCTTAAATTAAACCCATAAGCCCACATCACAATTAAAACCCGACCCACCCCTTCTATAACTAATAGATAAAACGGGTTATTGGTCAAACCCCCAAATACTCGGTCAAATACCCAATCGAACTAACCCTAATTCCCCAACCCACCATTTATCTTCTTCAATCCCAATTACTCCTTAATCCGCTGCTTAATCCCAACCATCACCATCACCATCACCTTCGCTACCAGCCAAGAATCACATGGACATGCCTTTGGTCCCCTCCCCTCCACCTCATCAATCTGAGGGCAAAAGATGAATCGACGACCAAGAGTTAAAGATGTGGTGAGCACGAAATTATCCAAGGGCTAGAAAAGAAGCACAAACGCAAGAAGGGAACACACTCACACGAAAAACACATTCGAACTAGGGTTTTGTTATTTTCTTAGTATAAATAGGGCCGAGTAGTAGCAGTCATTTTTTTTTTCTAGGTTTATTTTAGCATTTTTTTTATTAAGGTATTGTAATTTTATTTTTCAGTTGTAATTTACTCTTATTTTAATTTTAATATCAGTTTTTTTCTTTTTTGAAAGTCTAATTAGTATAGCTTATTTTATCTGCTTATGATGTTTTTTTTATTTTGCTTATCTGCGTTATTTGTTGTTTGAATATCTGTCTCTGTTTGTGTTTTATTTAGGTTGGTTAGATCTATTTTATCTATGTATGTTTTTGGAAACTTGTGTAATTACTTAGTGAAACAAAGGTTTTGGGTGTTACATGAAATTTATAATTGAATTGATGCTAGTTGTGTAACTGCTTGTCGAGCGAAAACAGAAGGCGCTGCGGGGAGTAGTATGTCTGTGGTGATTATGTTAGTTGGTGATTATGTCTGTGGTGATTATGTTAGCCCATTGTAGTGTTTATGGCTTTGTTAGTATAGCTTATTGTGAGATATGCATAATTCAAGTTATGGGTAGTGCACTTCAGTTTATTTCAATTTTTATGTAACTCTAAAAGGTATAGCCTTGGCTCATTTCTTTGTGTTAGTAATTGTTTCTTGTACAGCTTATTGCTGAGCTTATTTGTAGCTTTTATTCATAAGTAGTTTCTGGAAATGAAGTGTCTTTTATCATACATGTTAACTGCAAAAGAAAAAAAAACACAAAAAAATAATATAGCAAAACTGCCATGCCTGGGATTCGAACCCAGGCCAGCAGACTCACAACACCAACAACACAACCACTGGACTCTTAGCCTTTTCATAGTTAATTCCTACACAATTTAATTTAAAACCCTTATTTTTACCCTTTTTCTTTATTAAGCTATTTTTTAACTGTTAAGCTTGTTTTTAGCTTATTTCTAAAACCTATTTCACTTTTTATATTTTTCTCAGCTTTCTAATAGTTTAAAGTATTTCCTAAAAAAATTTCAGATTTTATCTTTTTCATTTAATATTTTTTATCATTTATTTTCTTTTAAATAGTTTTTAAATTATAAAAAATTATTAAAAAGTCAAAAAAATATATTTCTTTTTCCAAAAAATTTCTTTTATCAGTTTTAATATAGGAAAATTATTTTCAAAATTTTAGGGCTTAAAATTTAGCATTTCATTTTTATTCGCGTTTTTAAATTACGTCGCGTTCCGTTTTTAAATTCAATTTTCATTTAAATGTTTAGTTTAATTGTTCTATTAGCTTAGTTTAATTGTTAATCTTGATTGTTATTTTAATATTAGTAGTGTAATCCAAAATCAATCACTCTTTTTCTCATTCACTACACGAATCACGTCCCGGGAACACAAATTCCATTCGATCTTCGTCGGGACAACGAACCTAGGGTTTTGCATATTTCTTGTGCAATTCCTTGAACTATAATTTGATAAATCAATCATACATAACATATGATAAAGCTAACAAAAACATGTTAATACCATATACTTACCTTGATTCTCAAACACAGTCACACTAAGAATAGCTTCCCCCACTTCTTACTTGATTCCTATATCACAATCATCTCAAATTAGAGACTAATTAACTAACTAATCATTAATTATCAACCTTTGATCATTATGATCATACATGAACCCTAATTCATAATTTGGGGAAGGACACTTACTTGGTATTAGGGTTGAAATTAGAAGTTCACAAAGACATGGAAATACTTCAATAGATTGATGGTGAGCTTAGATGATGACTTGAGGTTTCCCTCCCTTTTCTCCTTCTTTTGTATGACACAGCCACACACACTCACTCACCCTTCTACTTTATGGAACTATCTTTATCTTTCTATAAGTTAGATATTTAATAAATTATCTTTACTCACTTGGCAAGACTAGCCCTCAAGTTTCATTCTTTCTAACTTGACCATACATTTATTTATCTAGTTAACCTATAGCACAAAACTCTTAATATACACTACTAGAAAAACAGCTATTCTTGACTCCAAATGCGAGTCAAGAAGAGGCTTTATGACGCGCAAATGCGAGTCAAGGATGGACCAGTCATAAAGCTTCATGACTCGCATTTGTGCGTCATCCCTCTATGACGCGCATTTATGACCCACGTTTTATGACTCTCCTTTTTGCGAGTCATAACCTAATTTTTTTTTTAAATTAATTTTTTTCAGTTCCTAATTTTCTATTAAATGACAATTAAAAACCCTTATAATACAAAATTAAAAACACAAATATCAAAATAACGCATTTCATATATATATATATATATATATATATATATATATATATATATATATATATATATATATATATATATATCAAAACAATGAGGTTAATTCAAGTATGACAACATAAGAAGTGGTTAAACACTTGAACCACAACTAAAACAAAAAAAGGCTGGCGTGAACTCAAAATTATGTGTACTTCATACATTTGCAACTCTGTACACATATCAGAAAGACTAAACTCTATGAGCTTGGACCGACTGCTAGAGTGCAAATAGTGATCGACTCTGTCATTTTCCTTCTTTAAGCAGTCCTCTGTCAATCTGCTCGCCTTCACGTTAGCAATCGGCTTCTTTTTTGCTCCAAGATCACTAGTCCTTTTCTGCTCCAATCGGCTTCTTTTTTTGGAATGAATCTGCATAAATAAGATATAATCAGTTAACTATTATTTTTATTAAATATTAGATAGGAAAGTTCTTACATGTTTAAATACACTCCAATTGCGTTCGCACCCGGACGAGCTACAAGTCAAACTAAGCACCTTGACTGCAAACTTTTTTAGTGCTGGTGTTGATGCTCCATATTGCATCCACCACTCCGCTAATAATAACAAAATGCACAAAATTAAGTTCAACTTTGTTAAACAATATTTACTAATTATTGAACTATGATATTTCACTTTCATATTTAGTAAACTTGTTCATTCTTGTCTGTGATGTAACATGTTTCTGTAAAAATATAAACTCATACCTGGTGCAAGTTTATCTCTCATTTTCTTAGCAATTAAGCTTCCAAAAATCCCATTAGCATGTGGATGTCGGTGTACCTTGCCGTATGGTGAGACAAGCTGCTGAAGGGCTGCAATCCATATTACTTCTTAACGCCATCTCTAAAACGACGTGAAAAAAACCGCACTTTCAGCTTCTTGTAGCTAGTTTATTAACCTCCAAAATTATATCAGACTAATTTAACACCAACTAACTTAAGTCGAATCAAAGCAGACACTTAACACACTTTAAGTTCTCACATATTACAGATATCGGGTGAATCTTATTTTTGACAAGATCATTTGCTCTCTGCAGAGTTATCAAAACAATAAATTAATAAGCATTCTCACATAAGTCAGATTCGTATGTGAAAGATATGTCTCCAGAATCAGACACGGAAGAAAACAAATATGTGTGCACTTGAAAGTAATACCTTGAGTAATTCAGCTGCCATAATGACTAGAGAAGTTGTGCCATCTCCTACTTCTCTATCTTGAAGCTCAGCCAACTCTACAAGAACCTATAAGACCACAAGTTACAATAAAACCATAGCAAAAACATTATTTGCAGCACAGAGAAATAAACAGATGATTGCATACATCACACCCTTGAGAATATATCAAAATGTACCTACAAGCCATAGCAAAAACATTAACTAAAAATGGAATTTGCAGTTAGTTACGTGTATTCTAATGCCTACAATTTGCAATTATTATGAGTACAATACAAGTAATAATAGAGATAGCATACCATTTGTAGCCACCAACCTCAAACTCATTAGTACGAAGTTCTCTCTTCTTTATCTGTGAAATTTTGACTATTTTCCATGTATACTTTCCATATAGCTGATGAGGTTTCAGTTCTGCAAGTCAGTAAAATCGGTATGAAAACTATACACACATCAATTGCCTAGAAACACTTCTGTTACAAACACTACATTCACTTCATTGGTACCATGCTTTAAGTCAGTTACATAACTCGTCACAAATAGTACATTCACTTCAATGGTACCATTCAATTCATCAGACACGAAACAAAACAAATATGTATGCACTTGAAAGTAATACCTTGAGTAACTCGGACTACAGAAGTTGTGCCATCTCCTACTTCTCTATCTTGAAGCTCAGCCAACTCTACAAGAACCTATATGACCACAAGTTACAATAAAACCAACATACTAAGACAACAAGCAAGAATCAAAGAAATAGAGCATAAACAGAAGGACACTAGGTACAAATTTCCATGGATCACCTTGGCAACTGGATGCTCAACGTATAACATCTTGAGAATTTTAGCACCATCATTTGTAGATAGTACCTATTCATTATCAAACTACAAACCAAACAAAAATAAAACTCTCACTTATACCCATTTAAAGTCTTAAACTTGTCAATTTTAGTTCAAGATGCAAGATGTAGACACAAGGATATTACAACTAAGTTTGAGGTTTAATTAACATATGGAATTAGCCCCAAGAACTCCGAGTTGATAATAAAACTAATGTTTGATGATGGTTACATACCTGATTAGTGCTCGACTTTGAAAAATTCGTGAAGAAGATGGATGAGTCAAAACACCAGATCTATTTTGGAGGAATTAGTGTTTGAGGCTGCAAGTGAAAAAAACTAGGATATATATAAAAACGATAATTAACCCAGATCTATAAAAAAAACATATATAGAAAACTAATAAAAATCAGATCTAAAAAGATATATAAAAACTAACAAAAATCGTAACCCGGAATATATATAAAAACGATGATTATCTATAAAAATCCATGAAAAATCGTATCAGATCTATAAAAATCCATGAAAAATCGTATCAAATCGTAACCCGGATGGTGGTACCTGATAGACGTCCGTGGTGGTTGGTGGTGGTGATAGACGTCCGTGGTGGTTGGTGGTGATGATTTCTGCGGTGGTTGGCGGGAGTGTTTTGAGAGTTTTGAGAGGGGTTTGATAAGGTTTTGAGAGTTTGAGAGGGAAGTGTTGAGCGGGAAGTGTTTTTGGCCAAAAAAAAAACAATGGATTTTGATGAAGCAGATGGGAAAAAAAACATAGATGACCCCTATTTAGGACGAAGCAAAACGAGCGTCATCTAGCAGGCTAAATTTTAACTGATTATGACCCTATGTTATGACGCTTTTGAAAACGAGTCATCCCCAATAAAAAATTTACTCGTTATGACTCTTATTTTATGACTTTGCTATTTGCGCGTCATCTTGTAGTGTGCGTCATAAAATGCGAGTCAAGGATAGACCTTTTTTTAGTAGTGATACATAGCATGATATATACATATATAGTACCTCATCGGAATACGGGTGTACAGTTTATGCCGTGCATGAATCTTGAAATTTTCAAGACTTCCGATGCCCCTTTCACGTCCCTACTCTCTGTTTTTGAACCTCCGCAAAAAATCTTCCGTGATTCTCCTTCCTTTTGTTTAATATGATGAAGTTCCACATGATCCTTAATACATTTCTTCTGCTGGAGGAAATTTGCTAGGAATGCTTCTTTCAAATCATCGTAACTGTCCACAGATTCTAGGGGAAGATCATCGAACCAAACCCTAACGGATCCAGTTAACGTAGAATTAAACATGTTGTACCAGACTGGCATGGCCCAACATTCTACTTTGGCTGCCGATTGAAAGATTTTAAGATGATCTTCCGGGTCTTTGCTCCCATCATACATCTTGACCCGAACTGGCAGGCGAGTTCTTTTTGGCAGCTCGAAGTAGCGGATGCGAGGAGTGAATGGATCAGTTTCCTTACATACCCATGGTTGTGCTAGGTCATTATGATAATCCGCTATTTTACAGGTCAATACTATTCAATAAACTCAAATTACTTATCTTGACATTTACTTGAGAACAATTTACGTATAACTTTTTACTTGAAGCAACGTAAAATTTAGAATACCTTTCAAGTTCACTAGGACTTTAGGCTATAATTAGTCCACAACATACCAATACCTTGCTCCTACTCCGGTTCAAAATTTAATCCCTAAAACAATTCCCTTTTCTTTATTTACTTACGATTGTTAATTTAACAAACGCTATTCGCGATTTAAATAAACACCCGATATACCCAATACTCCTAACAATTATTTTTAACGCATTTTTAAACTTCCTAAATTATTACCAAAGTTCCAAAAATATTTCCTTACGTCTAATGTAATTTCTTTATTTATTACGTTTAATTACGCGTAACTTACGTTAATCACCAAACCGATAACCAATACCTATTTCTAATACTCAATACATACAATATATACACTTTTGTACAAAATTAAATCATCTACTCCTAATTTCACAAGTATTGCCCCCCCTTGTTACCATAATAATCACAAGACAATTTTTCTACCTACATTAATACTAGACAATGATCCCTAAAAACATGGAGTTGCATTTGGTGGCTTGACTAAGTCTTTGTCTCCCCCCCCCCCCCAGCCATTTGGCCAATACCATCAACACATAGCCACCTTTGAATCTTGACTAACTATTTTTATCTTGGACCTTAACATGCTATAAATAAGAAAGACTTAAGTATTTTTCACACCATATCACAAGAGAAAGAAAAACAAAAAAACCACTCGTCCTCTCATATAGATCGAACCACCAAGGAGCAAGGAAGGGAAGAAAGTTGTCTTGGGCTAGTTCAAGTAACATTAGGGCACAATTGTAAGGGTTTAGAAGCATTAGTCCTGGGTTAATCAAGTAAATTACCTCCTCATCAGTACACTAATATCCTTAAGTAAATAATACTTTACTTTCATAAACTTCACACTCTTTATACCATGATATTTAGTTTCAAGTTACATATACTTGTTTATCACTTTGTACATGTTAGTGAAACTTTATAACCACAATGATATTTTAACAAATGACTATGTTTCAAATATATTTTCATGAACACATAACTTAATTGTTAATCTTAACAAGAAAGTGGAAATAAAAACACTATATATAAACTAGTAAGCTTGTTATTTTAACTAATCTTGATGATTACTTAAATTTATGAGAAATTGAACTTTCTAATATTGCTAAGTTTATTGTTAAATCACTATTTACATGTTGAGAAATCAGTGGAAGAGCTAGGATTAGTTTGGGAGTTGTTGTTAAGCGGTTTTGGATAATTAGAAGGCTAGGAAACGTGTTTTGACACTTTTAGAAGAGAGGCTGTCCCATTCGACCTCACCTAGAAAAATCAGTAACTTGGTGGCAAGATTAGGCTAGAAATATAGAAAATAGACACTATAACGAAAACGTAGCCGCTTGAATGGGTTAAAACGGACTTATAACGAAGAAGATAAGTTAGTCTTAAGTTGTGCGACGAAAATGAATTTTCTGAAAATATAGTTGTTGTTGGGAATTTTCAAGAAGTAAAAACTGATGTTAAAAGTTAACTAGACTAGCCAAGGCACTAAAAACATGTTAGTATACTTAAACACGAACCCGGGGATGTATAAAACTTAAGAATCGGAGCTAAGACGAGAGAGTTATGGCCTAATGAAGATTGCGAAGCAATATAAATTTGTGACAGCTTATTTTAGCTAATAGAAAGATGTTAGAATTTTTCTATATAGATTTTGGACACTATAGAGTCGGTTTTAGCTAAAATGACTTAAACAAAAATGGATTAGAACGTTATGTATACTTGTTAGGCGCGGTTAGAGGTTTTCAAAAATACTATTAACAAGACGACCGTAGTTTAATTACGAGGTTAACTAGTTACGTTTTCTAAAAAGGGATACTTTGCTTAATAAATAGACACATTAACGCAACTACATTTTTGTCGTTAAATATTGCAACAAACATGTACAAGTGATATAATAGTATATGAACTTGCATGCACGACCTTGTTTTCAAACCTAAGACATGGTATTTATTTAGGTTACGGTTAGAATTATCGGACTCTTATTCACAGTTTACCGTATTACCAATCGAGATTTGCTTTCATGAGGTGAGTTTCATAGCCCCGATTTTTACATTATTTGTACATTATTTCTAAACCCTCAGGGTGGGAATACATTGCTTATTTTTCGGACACAAGTACTAAAAACCGTTACTTTGCCTAAGTTACCGCATTGCCATTAAAGTCCCCTTGAATCATGAACCGTTAATTACTTGTAAGCGCGGATGTTATGAATAGATCTATTTGGGTTAATACCCCCGTCCGAGTTGGTCGCGCAAACCTGTCAAACGGACGCATATCATTCAGATTATTTCCGAGTGTCTGACAAACACTTATTTGGGGCATTTATTATTATGCTTGATTGCATACCATTACGTTGAGCTTCAGGGTCATGATCTTAGGGCACTGTATAATATTTTTGGCTATGACGTTATATTGCTGTGATTGTCATGCTATTGAAATCTTGTGATCCGCACTTTACTTGTTTACTTAAACCTATGAATTCACCAACAATTATGTTGACCTTTTTAGCGTGTATTCTCAGATAACTAGACGATAATAACCATCTATGTATGGAGCATACTAGAGTCACATTTTGGAACGCACATCATGATGAAGATTTCTTTGCATTACTTAGCGTTTGGTTATGTATTAAAATCTTATTTTTGATGGTGAACTCTGATATTAATGTTTGGTAAAACGTTTATGTTTAAATCAAACGCTTTTTTTTAAAATGACTCACTTAGAGTTCATTCTTTATTTCCTTGTACTTGTTATCCAAGAACGTTACGCCCTCGGAATCCCATTCCGCTGCAAACCAAATTTTAGGGGCGTGACAGTCATCGTCTTCAATGCTCGACCTTCGCCTTTTCGACCTTGACCCCCTATGTCTTCCGCCTTTGTCTTCCCTTTCGGATAGCTTATCTGTCCATCGAGAGGATGCTCCGTTGCTATAATACCTTTCGGAATCACGAGAGCTTTGATAACAGCTTTCTTCCCTTCCGCCACCGCTACGGTATGACTGTTGTCTGTGGTCTCTTGAGTATACAGATATACTCCTTTCTCTCTCTCCCAATCTATTGAACATACCTTTTTCCAGCCTTCTGAACACTGTTTCTCTTTCCAGACCTCTTTCTCTTGGTGATCTTGATCGGTCCCCCCTCCGTTTAGGGCTTTCGGATGCACTTCGATGCCGTTTGGCTTCAATTTTTGTCCTGAGGTCCCTTCTTCTACTAGGTGTTCCAGATTCGGAATGTTGCGAAGTTTCCTCAAAGTTTAAACGAGTTTTTATCCCTTTGAGCTTCTTCTGTTGCATCTCCTCCTGATGGACTTTCTCAGCTATAATTGGCAATATCTGGTGGTAGTGCTTGTCATAGTACTCTCGGAGATCTGTGTCAGGCGCAGGCCTACTTTGATCTTCTAGTACTTTTTCCTTTCCTACCGTATTTCGCACGATAGATGTGGGTACGGAAGCAGCGGGGCCGGAATGATTACTTGTGGTGAGTATTTTCAAGAACGCAATTATGTACTAGGTCCCACGGATGGCACCAACTTGTTGGTGCAAAATGTCTGATAGGTATGGATTTGGGTTATGATTGTGTATTGGGTCGTTGGAACGGGCCACTGATGGGTTAAGCTTGCACTAATCCAAGTGATGAAATGATTCCCTACACAAATGAAAGTAAATCATTAGCCTTACCGTGGGGACGGACCCCACGATTAAGCTCCGGCGTGAGAGTAAGTAATCATCTTTGTCAGAGAAATATGTGTGTGTTGGTATGTGTGAGAAAGTCATACCCCGCAAATGTGTTGAGAGATTGCCTTTTATAGGCAAGTTGGGTACTAGGGTTTCTTAGTGTTTCGCTTATTATCGTTAGTGGTCGGAGTGGGACCCTTGTCGGGCAAGGATCCGCTATAATCGCGGTTGCGGACACATATCATCTTCTGCAGCCTTTGGCTGGTCCGCTATAGTACTGCGAAAGCACCCTTTTGGATGACCTGCGTGTGTCTTTGTATATCTGGGCCGTAGCTCGTTTGTCTTTGGGCTTAGTGGCAGCCCAGTATTCTTGCTTGTTTACTTTGTTGAGCCGGAGCCCAAGTGTGGGATAGTACGGTCCAGCCCCAATAGGCATGCTATCCGTATTATACGTCATCAGTCACGGCTGCGTAAGAGATGTTAAAAGAATGAAAGTGATAGATAATACTACAAACTCGAAAGTTGTAGTCTATCGTAATAAGTGTTAGAACCATTTATGTTTTACCATGATTCATTAAATTATCACACATTGAATATTTTGGTTACTATATGTTAATTAAGTCGTGGTTGCGGACTTGCGGTAAATGATTTAAAAAGTGTGTGCATATATGGATAAAAGGTGAAACACAGCCGCCACATAATGTCCTCCAAAAAGTTTAAATCGACGGGGAAACCCTTATCCCGTGGTACATCTTTTGGGTGCTGACTGACTCTTTCCCAAGCAAGGTTAACTTTTAAGGGGCATGGGAGGGTCCCCCCCCCCCCCCCAAAAAAAAAAAAATTTGCGGCAACTAGTGTAAAAATTATAGGTTTTAGGGGTAATTTGGTTGAGAATACAAACAAATCTCCGATTCGCCCGCCCCCCCTATAAATTCGACCCCCCTATAATAAATGTTCAAGTTCCACCACTGTTCCCAATGACCTAGACAATGAGCACCTACTACAGTGACCTTTTAGTCAGGAGTTGGGACTGAACCCACGATCTAGTTCTCTAAAAGCCCTCATTTAAGGGTTCAACTGAAGGTTTGCGTTGGGAGATGATACCATTGCAGCAATGCTCCAAACGGTACAGCTACGCATAATTTTAGTTGTGTTAGTTTACAAATTTTTTAAGACAAAATTGTTTCGTGGAGTAGGAATGTACGTAGGAAGTTTGGTTAAACAACGTACATCGCTACATGTGAACATCAACGTATATACTGTAGTGGTTGTTATACCAGATGTTGGTTGTCGTATATTTGCATGAGCCGAGTCTAGTTTGTATGAGCTAAGGCCCGTGTATTGTTTGTTAGGGTTTTCTACACTATATATGTATATTCGGTGATTAATGAATGGGATACGAAACCATTTACCGTCTTACAGATGTTTACTGTTTGTATTATGAAATACTATTTGACTATTTTCCAGGAAACTGGGCATGGAATTTTGAGGCATGCATATTTGAAACTAATTATTTATTTCCATTTTGTTTAGTTTCTTATTATATTTTTATTTTATTGTGCAACAAAAAAAACATATGAAGCAGCAAAAACAAAGTGCAATCATATAAATTATGAAGTTTATACTTTATTGTCCTGCTCATATGATTTGCGTACGAAATGTAAACCCGAATTATAGTGGGTGAGATATTAGTCTTATGTGCGATTTCTTTTTAACGTGTAAAGGAACCTGTGAGAAAATTGATGATAGTTACGTTGTAGCCGAAGTGACACTCAGATAAACTAATGATGATTATATGTGTGTAAAATGAAGGTTTTTGGGTCCTTAATAAGACCTTTATACTATAGGTGAGAATTAAGGTCTTGGATAAAAAGTCATAAAACCTCAATTATCCCAACAAAGTGTCAATTATGAATAAGTTGCAACGTTGGATAATGTGGAAGACGAGGAATGAAAAGTTTTTTTCGCGCCGAAGTTGCAACGTTGTGGAGATTATTTCGGGCGATTAAAGCTATTGGTTATTTATGGTTCAGAAATAGGCGTAAATGTAAAGGCATAGAGGGGGATAGTTGGGTTAATTTTAACATGATGTAATTGGTTTTGTGTTGGTCCTCTTGTTTCTTCTCGAAACATGTGGATCATTGTTTTTTGGTTTGGTTTTAATGAAGTTGATCTTTCAAAAAAAAAATAATAAAATAAAAAGAAAAACGTATATTTGAATGTTTATAAAGACTATTTATGTTTAAAACTTTTTAGTTTACAAACTATAATTATGCATCATACATTTTCGTTATCCGTTTAATTTGAAACATTCACTTCTTACCAAAAGAAATGCAATTTGATGCATTATTTGCAAAAATAATGTTAAGTATATGATTAAATGGCCTAAAAAAACCATTGTTTAATGTACTGCCTATTTTAAGTTTAATGGATTAGTCACGTTCTAAATACAAAGTGTTCTTCGAGTAGGATGTTGGTTTTGATTATTTTTAAAAGCTTTGAGGTTCAATGACTAAACACATATGAACACCCACATTTATAATGTCTTGGTTATTATACCAGATGTTGCTGTTTGTTTTAGGAAAAGGCTATTTCAAGAAACTGCTATTTTGGGCATCTAGCTTCTTGCGATATGCATGTTAGGAGCTCATGTTCTTTTTTACGCCTTTGAGTAAATTACACGGATGGTCCATGTGGTTTGTCGAAATTTTCAACCTATTGTCCCTCATATTTAAAAGTTGAATGTATCGTCCCTATCGCTGCCAAAGAAAACATGAATGGTCCCTTTGAGGGACGAAAAGATGAAAATTTTCGACAAACCAAAGAATAACATGAATGGTCCCTTTGAGGGACCATTCATAGACCATTCATGTTAATTCTTTTGCAACGATAGGGACGATACATGCAAATTTTAAGTTTGGGGGGACGATAGGTGCAATTTTCGACAAACCACAAGGACCATCCTGTAATTTACTCTATGCCTTATTTGCTCTTTTTGACATTTCTTATAATCGTGAGACACAAAAAGATTTATGTATTAATAAAACAACTACGTGAAGCTGGTCACGACATAAGCGATGATAATTGTTGTCGACCTCAACTTCTTTGATGAAGATTAAAACTACATGCTTTGTTTTACAAACGAAACCACAATTGTATGGAATGATTTCTCATCTTTTTACTTAATGAATGTTATTTTTGTAGTTGCTCATATACAAACGTTTATGCTTTAGCCACAATCACGTTTGATTTAACATCATTTGAGGACTAAACTTTTTTACATACCAAGGGATCAATCTTCACTCTCCATTTTATTTGATCTAATGGATGAGATTAATCTAAAACAATTTAAAAAAAATCACATTCATCCTTTTTTTTTTCAAATATAAATATCTTTCAAAACGTTAATCGTTAAGCG
The DNA here is from genome assembly GCA_021014915.2 of Artemisia tridentata subsp. tridentata. Taxonomy (NCBI): domain Eukaryota; kingdom Viridiplantae; phylum Streptophyta; class Magnoliopsida; order Asterales; family Asteraceae; genus Artemisia; species Artemisia tridentata. Next base: position 491,192,758 of record CP139508.1, on the reverse strand, counting down.
AAAAAATTATAACCGTTACGACAAGCATTTAATTATCTATTTTATAGACAGACACTTCGATATACTTTCGACAAAATTATTTTGTTCTCATGTTTCTTTCACCCTTTTTTCGTTTTTTTTTTTTTTTTTTTTTTTGTTACTGAAATTGCATGCAAAAGAAGCCCAATATTTTATGCTTTTGACATATTAAATTTTAATATATATATATATATATATATATATATAATATATTATATATATAATATACACAACATATAGACATATATATATATATATATATACATATTATAGATATATATATATATATATATGTATATTGTTATATATTATATGTATATGTATATATATATATATATTATAGGTATTATGTTATATATATATATTATATATATATGTATATATTTATGTATAATGTATATATAGGTATATATGTATATATGTATATAATGTTTTATTTGTATATATATATATATATATTTTATATTTATACATATATACATATATTTTATATATGTTATATATAATATAATATTAAAATATATATATATATATACATATATACATATATATAATTATAATATATTAAAATATATAAAATTTATACATATATATATACATATATATATATGTTATATATACATTTTTACATATTATATATATTATATATATATTATATATATATATTATATTTATGAAATTTATAGATATATATACATATAATTTTATAACATATATACATATTTAAATATATATATATATATATATATATATATATATATTTAAAACATTTTATACATATATACATATATATATTATGTCTATATATATATATATATAATATATATATAATATATTATATATATACATATTTACATATATATACATTTTAAACATTTATACATATTTATACATAATAACATTATAATTACATATATTAAAAACATATATAACATATATTATACATATATATATATAGTATATAGGGATAATATGTTTTTTATACATTTATATATATATTATATATATTATATATTTTATATATAAATATAAATATATATATATATATATTATATATATTTTATATATATATATATATATATTATATATATATATATATATATATTTATGTTTATTTTATATATATATATATATTTATGTATTTTAACATTATATACATATTACATATATATATATATACATATATATATATACTATTAAAAACCAAATTTTATATTATATATGTATATATATATATATATATTATATTTGTATATATGTATATGTATATATGTTTATATGTATATATATATATATTTTTATATTATATATGAAATATAATATATTTATATATATTATATAATATATATATATATATATTATCTCTACTTTATATATAACAGGAGGGGGTTACACGTAGATAATGCCAATAATGCCACCTAAATGCCATGTAATTGTGATTTAAACCCAGGGTCATCACTTTATGTCCACCTAAGCATTTATTTTAGTCAATTAAAATTCTGATTAATTAAAATTTGACACCGACAAAAATTTTAAACCTGGGTCATTTTAATCCACATACAAATGCTTCAAACCACTAGACCAACCAATTTTTTTGTGATTTTCGATACAAACTAAATATGTAATGCTATAAAATTGATAATTGTTAACTATATTTAAGGAATAGATTATGCATAAACTAAATTGTTATTATTATCAACCCTAATAAAACATATAAACATAAACATACGGCTCTTCATTCAGAACAGAAAAGCAGAGGTTGACCGTGACATAGATATGGTGGTTTGGGATTGCTTTATTCAAACTGGTAAGCTTCCGTTGCTTGATTAGTCGTCATTATAACGGTGATATATCTTCTGTTGAAGCCGAAAGGTTCTTTTGCAAAACTACTTGAGAATGAGGGTACTCCATAAACATAATATAGATCCATTGTATGCATATGACTTATAACCCTAACTTGCGTCATTCGTTTTTTTTAATAGTGATGGTTGTTTTTTGTTTTTTATAGGTTTTTGATGATGATGATGATGATCAACCGTTAATGTGTGTGCTTTGGATAAGCATTCGAAACACCTCAAAATTTTCTTATCAGTAAACGTCATGCTTTGAAGAGTTTTGCTTTTATCTTATTTTGTTACATGTTACATATATATGTGTTCAATTATTGATTTTGATGTAAGTTAGGGCTTTAATTGTTTAATTTGAAGTGCTTATTTAGTTTAATTGATATAATTAGGTTTAAAGTATGTCAAGTATTGATGAACATAATGATTATAGTATTGTTAAATCTGTTGAAAGTGTGGAGGATATGATGGTGATGTTGTTGGTGTTAATAACGCGGGTTCGGATATCGTTGTGGAACAAGTTGCATCAGGTTTAGGTCAAGATTCGAAATTTGTACTGCCAAGGTATTTTTAGTTACTGCTAGGGTTTGAAGTAGAAGAAGGTGCGGGTTCAGGTGAAGCTTACATGAACTAACGATTTTAGAGTTTTTAATGATATGTTGATGTGTTTTTTTTTATCTCTACATCGGAATTGGTTCGTATCATGTTAATCATGTATTCCACCTCTGATATGTTTTGTCTTTTCTCTTCGCAGCGCGTTGCTGCTAGCTGTGTTTGGCTTGCTTATGTAGAAGGGAATTCTACCTAATAGGCATAAGGATGCCTTTTCAAAGGTATTTAATCAATTCTATCTGTTATTTTTACTACTGATATTAGCTCTATAATTTGTTATTATTAGAAGACTGATTTCTCTTCTCTTAAAAGACAGTGATTTGCTTATGCCGACATGTTATGCTCTTGCACAGAAATATTCTGAGTTGAAGATGGATTCTGATCAGATCCGACGACATTTACTGAAGGAGATGGCTTTCATCTGTCATGTTGAACATCCTCATAAAATAGGTAAACACCCTAATGATGAAACTATGTTATATTGGGTTTGTATTAGGTAATGAGTATTTACTATGGGATCTCTACTGGGTTGTTGTCAAATTGAGCATTAGTGGTGAAATTTGCCTTAATACTGAAACCCCAATGCAATCGTGAGAAGAAATCACTTGGCTGAACTCAATTCTATTTGGACTCATGCTGCAAAACATTAATTTAACAAGTGATTACTGATGTTTGACAATAGATTGCTAACAAGACCTTCATCATTTAAATATAAAATAGGATATTGCATAAATGAATGATCTTTTAGCAGCATTCTCATGTTTATGTATTTTGATGATTTTTTTTATATATGACAGTATGTGCGCCATTACTTTATACTCCCATTGTTCAACCGTTGGGCCAGAAGACTTGATTTGGAGAAAGATGTATGCTTCTGTCTCTTTTGAGGCAACTAGATCTACTTTTCTATTAGCTGTGGCAAAATGGGCACATTGGGTAACAAAGTCGGGTCACATTGAGATACTTTGCGCTTTAAAAAATTTATTAAAAAAAGTTAGTGTATCACACTTTTGGCTTGTTTTATATCAAACCATTTGTTTAGTTTGGTTCATTTGAATATATATAACAAAAACCGAATCGACCCATTCATGTCTCCACTTTTTTTATTCATCTCCCACTCAATCTGATTTTTGTCTTTAATGGACATGTTTGCAAAATTAGTTGCAATTGTAGTTGTAGTTTTGTTATAATAGAGTTGGGAGTTGGATATTAGGCATTAGAGATTTAGAGCATTAGGTTATGCGTCTTTGGACAGTCGTTACAATTTGGAAGTTTTGATTCTTAATAATGTAATGTAAAAGGAAGACAAAAACACAGTTATGAGTTTATATCGGTCTTTGTTGTCATAGATGGTTAAGGGCCGTTGCTATAGACGATGCTATTATTATATGTGTTAAGTTATTGTAGCTATAGATATGTTTAGCACAATGTTGGCTGTTTGTATATACAGAGAGCAACTTTTATTTGTACTTTGTTTATTATTAGCAAAGTCAAATGTAAATAATTGTAGGTTACAGCTACTAATGTGTATCGTTTATGCCTTCTAGCATTATTGTTAAACTTATTGTGAACAACAGTCAAGACATCATAGATCAAGAAAGTACAAACTGTTGACAGTTTGTATTAAATATGAGCGAGATCAGCATGTCTAAACATTTTTATTTGCCTATTAAAAAAAGAAGTAAAAGTTGTATTATAATAGAGATGCTGTCTATAGGACTACTACATGCTGCAAACAAAAACAGAACCCCAAAAACATATGCTTATTAATGTTTTTCTAATAAACTTTGAACCAGTATGTGTTGCAACTTTATCAATGGAAAGGTCAAATACTACCAGCAAGGATGTTGTTCACGTCAAGTGTAAGTAAATTCCATGAATGATGTGAATAGTTAGGGAGTAACTCTTGAAAAACTTTCCCACTGCAAATAGAGAAATGAAGTGTCGATTGAAGATTCTATGAATATATAAGCCATAGGTGGCATTTGTGACTTTTTTCAAACTGATTTAGGAGGATGACTTAGTGGTAGGACTTGTGACTTGTGTGTTACAAGTCTAAGAGCTCTCAACTTTGTGAATCAAAGAAGTCTTATTTCGCATCTGAACAACCCTTATGTAATTAATTTATTATGATACTTATGATTGTTATTTTTATATATAATACATGAGCAATATATTTATGATTTTCATTTTATTTCCTTCAACATATTTGACTTATTCATTATTTATATTACGCGTAAAAAAAAATTCGACATGGGTGAGCCAGTGATGAAGGGCAGAGATGTTCCCACCTAAAATGTATATTGCCTCCAACATTATTGTTATTTTTATGCTCTTGGATCAGTCGGTATTGTTTTTACCTCAGGTTAATGTTGACATGGGTGAGCCAGTGATGAAGGGCAGAGATGTTCCCACTAAAATGTAGATAGGTTTTGAAAAAGATTCGTCTTGCTAAAGATTGAAGGTACTCTGCTTTTTTTTTTTAATTTTGTGTTATTTTTTGATGTTTAGATGGCTTTAAATGCGCGGATTCAGCGTTCCGTTTATTATAAAGTTTAAAAAAACCTTGGGTTGAGAAGGTTAGGTAATAGTTTTGGGGTAACTTTTGTGGTTTGTATGTCATTTGATCTGAATGAATATTGGTTTTCTGTAATGTAGGGATGCTATGTTTGTGTTGTGCCGGGATAATGTGAAGCAATGATATGTAAGTGGATTGAGTTTGGGTTAATTTGAATTATCAGATTTTGATTTGTTTGATTCGAACTATTGGTTGTTTCGATGAGATGTGAGCGAATTGATTCGTGTGATTTGCAGGTGGCTAAACTGTGTATAGCTGAGTGACAAAGAGGTAATTGATTAGTGTGATTTGAATTTTGCTCGGATGGCTTAGCCAAAGAGGTATGTGGTATATGTCTTCAAATCTTATTATACAAACCACATGCGAATATGCAGAAACAATTATTATATTAGTGTTTGGCTACTAGTATAATCTTCTTAAGTGCCCTCATAGAAAATAGTATTTTTATTTATATATTGGTGAATTGGTTCATCTTGCCATTGCAGTGCACAAAAGCTATCTGGCTTACTGGATTAAGAAGCAACTTTTACCCCAACTGTTTGGAATACGTGCACTCCAGGTTCTTTTTACTTTTCTCGATCATGTGTTTTACCCCAACTGTTTTCATAGTGATATAATGTGTTTGTGTTTATAATATGTTTTCTCGACCTTTTAACTGACCAAGTAAATGATCTATGCTGGAAACACAAAGGAATGTTGGTTCCCAGTGGAAGACTAAACCAAAAGGTATTATTTGATTGCTTTGATTTTAATTTGTTTTTCAATAGTTAGTGTTTATTACAACAAAGCTTATTATGAGAGCGAAGATGTTAATATTAGTAGTGCTTTACGTGAATATGTGATTATGTGAAATAATCAAAGGGGTGTTTGCCGTTATGTTTTCTAAGTGTCAAAAAAAATTCATGTCAGTTTAAGGATTGGTTGCAAAAAAAAAAACTTCTATTATTTGATCATGAACTTGTTTTTTATTGAAAAATGAGAAAACAGTGTTTGGCAATCGTTGAAAAATAAGGAGTCAACTAAATTTTGAAATATTTAATGAACGAATGTCAATCAATTCAGTATAGAGTGTTTGTCTATTTGAGATTGCGATATGAGTTGAGTATCTGATGATTCATATGCCATGTTGAAGCTCATTAGTTTAGAGTGTTTGGGTAATACTAAATGTTTATGTACAACGAAAACAGACTATGGTGATTTCATTGTATAGTGTTTAAACAATTAATCTATATAGTGCTCTAGATAATCAATCTATTATTGGCTGCAATAAAACTGTGGTTAATATATTATAAAAGCTTTTGGGGATGTTGGGATATATAAGCTCAACTTGCTCAGTTCATCGTCTCTTTTACTAACATGCTTACCAGGAAGAGGGTGATTTGGGTCACAATTTAATTCAGATGGGTCACAAACAAGTCTTTTCAATTACAAAAGAAAATGGGTCCAATTGGTCAAAACTTATAGCAACCAAAATGCATTTTTATTACTGAGTACATAAAAATCTCCCAAGTAATTTTACAAGCAGTTTACATGCTTAATCTCAAAGCCTATTTGTTGAACAAGTTATAAGCTTAAGGTTAGTTATAGGTAGCGGGGCAGCATACAGTAACATTAGTATAGGCGACTGTGGACTTATTTTCAAAATGATGTGCTGCTACTACTACTTGGTTAGTTAGGACTTCCGAGTTAAACCTCAAATTATTTCCAAATGAATTAGATTAGTTTTTTTTTTTTTTTTTTTTTTTTTTTTTTTTTTTTTTTTTTTTTTTTTTATAATTATATAAGCAGAAATTGATAAGAATAAGAGAATACAAAGAAAAATAAACAGTAATTTGACTTGCTGGTGCTTGCAAAAAAAGAATGAAGGTTCGTCTTATCGCGAAAGTTCGTATACCAAAACACCAGATGGACCAAAGTTTTTTTGGAATCTTTTTAGTTGTATTTCCTTTTTGCAGTTAATATTCCGGCTATATCATATGTTTTGATATGTTTTCATTTTGATCTGATCTGACAGATTTTACAGCGTGCCATACATCAGGACCGAACATTCGTTACTGGTTCAGTAAGCTATGTAGGTAATTACTTTGCTCGGATTTCATTCCTTTTTTTGGGGTCTCATTTTAATCCACAATCACTTTCATATCAGCAGAAAGAATTGTTAGAAGGGACCAGAGATACAAGGTATGCAGTATACTCTCAACGACTCTGCATACATCTCCATATCAGCTTACATATTGATTTCTTATTCCTGCTCAACAGTTCCACATTTATAATGGCATATCTTTTGTACAAAGGGACACGGAAGAGAAGTACCGTCTGCACCAACTCATTCTAATAAGAGACCTCAAAAGCTGAAGGAAACATATAGCTAATATGGTAGGTTCAAGTACAATGCACACCTCGATAAGTAGCTGTATTTTTTGTATTGCCTTTAGAAAAGAGTTTAATACTTTTTGAAAATGATTATATAATATTGAATAGTCTGATTCTGTTTAGCGATGTCAATGTCTCAACCTCTTAAGTGAACAATAGCAATGTCATAACCGGTGTCAAATAGTAAACACATGACCTGTGCTTTCCAATTATCTTCACAGCATCAGTGCTTAAACCTCATAAGTGAACAATAGCAATGTCATAACCGGTGACAGTTTTGTATAGATAGTAGTCGTATATTCGTTCATGGTTTTGTTGGATAATCATCGTTAGCTCATTGTTGCACTTTAATTTAGCGCACTGTCAAGGGCCAATAATTGCCTATCCCGTGGTTGTGTTTAATTAATCATTCTGCTAAATTTGAAGACTGCTACTATAAAGAGATTTGTTTCTGATGCTTTGGTGTTCGGGGATGCTGTCAAACAGTAGCAGTAAATGCGTGGGTTGGGTCTGTAACAGTTAAGAATATTAACATGTTCCAGTCAACGCCCTACATATTCACTGAAACAGATAAGCTGTTGGTACAAGCTATATTTTTAGTTTGGGTTAAACTGAGTGGTGTTTGCTTTGCAGGACACGTGGCTTTACCCAAAGGTAGAACTAATGAAGGGGATAGGGATGATATTCGAACCGCGCTGAAGGGGCTGAGGAGGGAATTGGATTGCGAAAAAGTTGTGCATACATATAGGTATGTGTATGCTTATTTATTTCTTTGAGGATGTTACAGGTCTGAAGCAACTAACGTGCCGGTCCAAACATGTCACAGTCTTTACTATTAATTTCAATTTTTTTTGACAACTGATAACAAGGGTGGATAGAATCAGATAAAAAAGCCTGCGTATTGTATTTATTGATTAACATGTGTTTTAAAGTTTTATAACTTTTTTTAATTGGAATTACTTTCTATGTAGGTGAAGTGGTCACGAGCCTCAGATATCTCGCTGAGAGAAAAATCCACTTAACAAGAAACATCATCTAAGCACATTCTTATTGCAAGTTTTCTCAAGTGGGGGAGACACTTTGCATTTTAGTCGTCATTGTGTTCGACAACGAAATATGGTGTTTACCAATGTTTGTAAGAAACAAAACTCATGTCGAACGCAACTTCTTTTTGTGTAATTTTGCGCAATGTCTTAGTTTGGTTATTTTATCAACACATGTACTGATTTACTATCTTATTGGAATTGCTTTTCACATTTACGTAAGATATTACAAGTATAAATTTAAAATTTGAACATGGAAAAAACAGACGATTGGTTGCTGAACTTAAAGAGTTTACACTGCGTAATATGGATCACCTGGTCTCATTTGGGGAGCGTATGCCTACAAGAATTTCTGCAGCTTATATGAACAAATTCGGAGTCAAAGCCTTGGTAAAACTATCTACTATAATGATTTATCAATTTTAGGGAACTTCAGAATGGTTCTGTTGTAGATCTGGGATCAACAAAATGCCTCTAATAGTTGAAAGGAAAAAACAGACCATTAAGGAATAAAATGATAACTTTTTAACTAAGTCTTTTGTAATAAAACATTCCCGCTTTGTCTAAGTTGCCGGACCATTACAACTACAATTCGAAGTAATCTTTAATAAGCAAAGACTATGACATGGGTAATTTTCTCTTATATGAAGTCTGAACTGTTTTATGTATCTGTGTGGGGGTGTGGAGGTGTATTTACATGCTATTCTCATTCCAAATTGTATGTGAAAGTATTGTATGTGAGGTTGCAGTCAATAACATAGTCATAAGTTGTCCTATTTTTTTGGGGAAAAAGGGACAATCCCCGGCAAATATATTAAGCACAAAAAAATACAATAAACTTATATGGACAAGCCCACGTAAGCAAGTTCAAATGACATTCCCAAAACATGTTTTGGGAACATTACAAGAAACAATAAAGCTCTACAATATCTAGATTTATTACAAAGCAAGTTGTCCTATTTTGTTATACTAGATTTTGTTTTCACTTCGTTTCATTTTCATTGATTTTGTTTCATGTCGCTAAATGTGCAATTGGGTTACGACGCAAACAACTTCAACAACGGGCTACACACTTTTCTGGTATATTTCTTATTAAGTGGAAAGAATACTCCATGTTTTATATTGAATAAGTGTAATGGGTTAAAGAATGCCAAATAGGGGACGATGCAATGGGTTAAATAGTGTTGCGTATTATACACAAACACAGTTATGCTTCTATTTGGTGCAGCAAGAATACTTTTGATACAAAAAATTTAACTTAGTGGCAACCCGATGGGTGAGCACAGGTGATCTTCCAATTAGTAAAGCGGTTATCCAATCATCGTTGCTCTCAACTAATTTTACACCATTAGCTCCAGCCACAACAAGCTTAGGTATTATCTTTCTTCAAAATTGACTACCCTACACGCTATATTTAAATTACTAACACCAGTTTTGGATTATGGATGTTTAAATTTGTTTTTTGTTAGTGATTTTCAAAAGGAAGAGATGACGATTATGCATTTAGTTTTGATGGAATGGGGCTCTTGGTTTAATGATCAGTAATTCAGGTTTTTTACGTAACATTTTTGATGTATCTTAAGAATCTTAGTTACTTGGTTTTTTATTCAATCTAAAGTAGGAGGATAGAATTGTAGAATGTAATATTGCATTTAAAGGTGATCAAACTGTGGAGCCTAATAATATCCTCTAAAGGTATGTTTTTATTTGCTTATGGCATTCTATCATCCAATGATAACCAGATGATAACATTTGAAATCCACAAACTCTTCCCTCATCGGCATATGGGCACTATACACTTGGATTAAATAGAAGAACAGAGATGCATAACGAGTAGGTAATAAAGATTGATCTAAATTGATGTAGATACAATTTAATACCTTTTTATCGTTATTATTTGAAAATAAGATTGTGGTCTCATTTTCATCCTTTCTAGGCAGGCATGCGATGATCCTTGATAAAGATAACATATACATTCGCGACAAATAAGATATAGAGGTGTCGTTTTTTAGCTTATCAGAAGTTTCTAAGGCCATCAAAACTTTTCGGTCGACAACAAGCAGGGAAAAGGCGGGCTTGGTCCAGTTTACAATACCAAGAGCCATTATGCACATACTCCATACGGAAATTCTACTATGCATGATGGTTGTTTAGATTTTGAATAGAATACATTATTTTTCTAATTTTGTTATAGCAATATAATCAGATTACTAAAAAGATATTAATTTTAGTTGAAAATAGTTGTTGATTCATTACATTCCTTCTTTACAAGCCCATGTAAGTTTATGCATTCGATAAATATGTTGGCCAATTTTCTCACACAAAGAAGTATAAGTGGATGTCTCAAGAGTGAAGAGCATAAAGGACTTGAAGATTTTTTGTGTGATAAGGATGGCAATTACGCAAAACAACAAATAAGCTTTGTTTCGCATTTGAGTTTATTTGACTGTATATTTTTTTCTTATGTACTACTTTGTAATTTTGTTTCTTTCATATTCGATAAACATTTATTTTTTCCCGTTATTAATGTATTCAATAAATAACATTCTATGCTTATATCTTATTTTTTGTTAACTAATTTTTTTCAACGATATTCATAATTCATGCCCGCCCATCGGGCAACAAGACTCCTACTCCCGTAAATGTGGTGCACAATGCATTGAAGTGTTCATTAAGGAATTGATATATACTTGCTACAAGTGATAAGACTTATGAGAATATTGGAGAGCTTAGAGAAGTCCATATCGAGTGTCTGGTAGCGAGCTTGCACCAAGTCTACGTAAGTTTATATATTATTTTCCGATAACTAATACCTTCCAACGATAATTATAAGTCATGCCCGCCCATCGGGCGGGCTTTGACATCTAGTATATATATATATATATATATATATATATATATATATATATATATATATATATATATATATATATATATGTTTGAGCAAATGTTCGTAGATGCTCTTCAACCCTAAGCTTCAGGAGACTCCGCGGTAGCTCCGTCTTCTTGTAGGCTGAAAATAAGAGAAGACACCGTTAGCTCGCCCCGGGTTTTTAGTCCGAGACCAAGCTCCGGTGTGAGAATGAGTACTTGGTATGAGTGATAAGTAATAAGTAAAGAGAGGTAAGGGTGGAGAGAAGTCTGTAGCGGAGTGTGTGTGTGTATCTCCCTTGCTCATGTGTGTGAACAGTTCCTTTTATACTACCTGTGATTAGCTCCATGCCAAAACCCTTGGTGGAAGCTAAGTTGTCTTCTAGGTGCATATATATATACACATATATACACATATATACATATATATATATATAATATATATATATATATATATATATACATATATATATATATATATATGTATATATATAGTTTTTAAATAAAAGAATTTTCAATATAAACCCTTAATCTATCAAATGCATTTAAAATTTGTGTTAGTTTTACATACACAAAAACGTTTAAAGAAAAAAGATAGCGTTTTTTTCACTTGACCTTGGAAACAAGACACTTAGAAATCAGTTACAAAATCACGCACACATTAGAACAAATATTCGCTGCCCCGCCGTTAAAGAAAATTTGTATATTGGGCTTTGGAGCCCAACAATATTATCTGTATAGTGGGCTTTGTTTCTAGAGTAAACTTATGGGTTTATATGGTTCATTTATTTTTAGGATTTCATTCTTCTTCAACCAGTACATCTTCCTCCATTCTTATTTACCTTTTATTTGTTTGTGTTTTCATATTAGCTTCACCACCATATCTGTAGATACCCAACAAGAAAAAAATACCAATTGATTTTAGATCGAAAAAGAAAAGAAAAAAGAAAAAACCTTGGTTGTCAGAAACATACCTCCTCGTGCAGACGAGGAACCAAACCACGGCGAGCCACGAGGAGCATGGCCGGTACCACGGCGAGGCACGAGCAGCCCTCCACGGCGAGCTACGAGTAGCCCACACCGGCTGCTCTAACTCCACAGTCTCAGACAGCGGCGCCTCTTTCACAACTTATTCATATCTGAAAAAGCAATTTCTTTGATTAATCCACAATGGATAAGACCACTAGGTGTCATGACATACCCCAAGCTCTTCATTCGGGCCCCACGGGTGCCACGTCACTATAACATACCACAACAACCCCCCTTCCCATAACATACCACAACTTACTCATTTGGGCCCCACCACTATCTATTTTTTTTTTGCAAATACCCAAATAAACTAAATTCATTTGATAAAAATAAAAATACAATACAACAAATTTAAACACATACTAAACACAAACTTACAATACGAAAAGAAAAAAAACGATACGGAAAATTAAAATAACGATACAACAAATATAAAGAAACTAAAATAAATACATGATAAAAGAAACACTATACGAAAATTAAAACACAAATCTATCTATACTATCTAATATACAGCAGTAGAAAAAGACCATGAATGCCCTTATGAAAAAGAAATGCTGAAATTCTAAGATGTCTACATTAGTCATTTTACTTTAATAATTTTGAAATAAACACTAATTAAGGAATGAAGCAAAACTTATGCCAGAAGCCTCACCAAATTCGGACCAGTTGTTTCCCACCCCCTTTGTTATGTAAAAAACTCACCTATCCCAAAAGCTTTATACACAGATTCATTCAAAAAAACCTAAACCCAATATCATTCAAAAAACATAAGCCGCCATCATCATCAGATAATCGCCAGTATTTTCAACTTTGATTTTTCACGAAACTAATCATGATCAGCATTGTAGCGAGAGTATGATTCCTCAATAACGACCACAATCAACATTTTTCATTCTTCATCATTTGTTAACCTTTCATATCTTCAAGTAAGATATCTTTGTTCTTACGCTTCTAATTTGAAATTTAAGGGTATAATTCCATTTTAATGTTGGGATTTATATTGTTGGAATTTATATTCTTAAATCCGATTATATGAAAGTATTTAATTGAACGTTATGTTCACTAAAGGATGTTATTAACTATGAATATCAAGTGTTTGATGAAATGCCTAAAAGAATTCATGTTTTTTCTAGGTTACCATATAACAAGAATGAAGATGATACCAAATCCGTTTATCTAAGGTAATGCGTCCAACTTATTTAAGTTTTTTGTTGATTAGATTGATATGTTAATATAGTTTCAACTATTTGATCATGTGACGTTGGCCTTGATAGTTTACCCGGTTGGAAGATAATTTCACGAGCAATAAATAGGTAAAATGTTTATTATAACTTTGATATACTTTTTTGGGTTTTTTGTCAACTGATTATATGAAATTCACAATTTTTTTTACAGAAATTTGGGTGTTTGAACGGCATGTGTTCGATGAAATGTTACAAAGTACGAACCTATATAATGTGCAGGTTGATTATTAAGTACTAGCCCACCGAGCATGTGCTTTCTGTTGTGGTAAGCGACCTTCCAATGTTTATGATTCGTAATTGTGCTTTATATTTTTGTGATTTTATTTTATTGGTAGTGTGAAGATTACCATAGAAAAATTGTTTCCTTTTTCTTTTGATTTTCACATAATCTAAATCTATGTTGTTTTGCAGGCCCGCAAAAATGATTGCAAAGTCGCAATCTTTCTTCGCACCTGATCCGTGCTAAATAGATATATAAATATTATGCAACGACGGATACACGTGAATAATACAAATCACCCCTTTGTGAAAAAGGATACTTGCGAAAACTCACGTTCGTGTGTAGTGTGAAGCCAGGTAAGTGATTACCCGGATCGTTTCCCAACGAGGTATGAATGGGCAAACTGTGGAAAGCTTTGGATTAGAGTGACAGATGATTAGGATATGGATTTTTGATTTTTTATATCTAATTAACAAATGATAAACAAATATACAAAAGAAAATTAAACGCGATTTAATTAAACTAAAAACACGTAACGGGGAATCTAAAATGGGACAAAAACTGAAATATTATGAAATCTAATATTACAAATGTAAAATTACTTAAAACTTATTTTAAAACTAAAATTATATTTTTTACACTTTTTATCTAATTATTATTAATTATTTATTATTTAATAATTATTTAAAACTAATTTAAATTATAATAAATACTAAATAAACAAAGAAAAATCTAAAACTTTTTCTATAAATATTATTAAGTAAAAATAAGCTAAGAAAATTATAAAAATGAAAAGTTATTAATTAAAAATTTAAAAAGATAAAATCTATTAAATAGAAGCTATCACTTATTTTCTATTTTATTTTTCTTAAGGTCTAAAAAGATTATTATATTTTTCCTAGATTCTACTTAATAAAAGAAAATTATGAAAATTAAAATTATATTTTTCTGATTATTATTCTATTTATTATGATTTAATTACTATTAGAAACTAATTAAAAAGATTAAAAATATTAAATGACTTAGGAAAAATCTGAAAAATTCAGGATAAGTCTAAATTAATATTCTTAATATAGGAAAATTAAAATCAAAAGTTTACTGAACCCTAATAAGCAGTTTGGCCAATAAGCAGTTTGGCAAATAAGCTCAAAATAAGCTAAACAACTCTAAAAATTACCAAATGCTCAGGAATAGTGTAAACAACTTATCTAAGCATAAATCAACTGAAAAAACTCAAATAAGCACTCTAGATAAGCAGATAAGCAATTGCACAGTACCAATAATTAGGGCAGAAATGGTGTTTAAACCCCTAACTTTCAGACTTGATTAAGCACTCCAATAAGCTATTGAGATGCAAACTAATGGGGGCAAAAGCTCCTCAGTACTACTGGCTATCTTAAAAATCAAAAAGCCCTATCCCAAACATGCCAATTAAAGTCCAATTGAACCCTAGAACAGGTGAGTTTAGAGACAAAAGCAAAGTAGCAGGCTCAGGGCAGGAAAAAGGGGAATTAGCAGGCCTAATTTAAGCTATGAAATAAGTGAGGAAATGGAATCCCAGATGATAAAATTAAAGTTAGCTATATGAACTACTTGTGAACCAAAATCCAAGGTCTCAGCTTGTCTAATAAAGCCAATTATCAACTGAGATCAGCAGCTAAAGCTGCTCAGTATATACTGAGTCTGCTGATAGTGGGATTTTGTGCAGAGGTGTGCACAAGTGTGCAGACCAATCCAACTCTTTTTGGTTACTCTAACTGGACTAATTGAGACTTAGAAATGCCAAGGTTGAGGGCTAGATGAGCTTATGGCTTAATCTAGCTTATTTGGATTTTTCAAAGCTTAAAACTGAAACAGTGGACTAGGGGGTATGAATTCTATCAATTTAGCTTAAGAGATCTTAAAAATAGCTTATATGGTCTGAGTTAAGCTAGATTGAAATTGATGAATTGGTAAATGTACAGTAATAGCTTGTTTGACCCGTTTGACTGCTTAAACCAAACACTCCTTTAAAGGTGTCTGTGGTGGATTTTTAACTAACACAGTCTAATTTTACTTATAAATTCTGATTTTTACTTATTAACTAACTTAACTTAACTATAATAAGTAACTTTCCAAACAGAAATAAGCTATAAAATAAGCTATACTAAATTTGGCTAATTTTGGCTTTTTTAAAGGTTTTTAAGCAAAATGAAGGAAAGACTATTAAAAACAGATAAAATAGAATAAATACGTTTAAGAACTAGCACTAAGCAGAAAATAATGGAAATAAGCTATAAATAAGGTATGGTACAGTAAAATGGAAAATAAAGGAAAAACTATAAAAAAAAAAAAGCTTACAACTGTGAGGGCTTGAAGAACAATGAAACTAGATCAGAACTTAACCCTGGTTTGTCACTTACCAAGTTAAACCCATTCCAGCTTAATCACTCCAGCTCAATTCCACCCAATTGCTTATTTGCTTAAAAGGTTGACTTTAGTTGACTTTTTCTGATTTTCTTGAAGTAGAACTGAATTAAACTATATAAACTTATAAAAAGCTATGAAAAGCTTTCATAACCTTATAGCAAGGGTTTTTAAGGTTGTTGATTGGTTATCTAACAACATGGAGCTTAATACGATTTTAACATGAATCATGAAAACTTGAAATCTTATTAAAACTTGAAATGATTACAATACAGAAGTAACATAGGACTTGAAACAAACTGGAATTGATAACAACAACCTTAATTGAAACTGAAATAAGCATTAAACTACTTTCTACACTACTTGTGGTCTTAAACTACTGATGCGGTGCGATGTGTCGTTGCGGTTTAGCAGTATTAATGCCTTCTCAAGTTTTAAATTTATATTTAGCCGACTTATCAATAACACACACACTTAACGAGCAGTGTACCCGGTCAGTATGAATATAATGGTAAGTAGAGTGTCGATCACTAAGAGTGGAACGTATTATCTAGTTATTCTAATCAGTATTTTAATATATTAAGTTAGCTATACAACCTATTCTAACGCAAGGGGGTTCAGCCTGAGAGACTGGCACGATTTGGTTGCAATTAAATAATAAACTAAACCAATAGGCACGAATCAGCGAATAGCACACACGTACACAGATAAATACTCGAGACA
Source organism: Artemisia tridentata subsp. tridentata (assembly GCA_021014915.2). Taxonomy (NCBI): domain Eukaryota; kingdom Viridiplantae; phylum Streptophyta; class Magnoliopsida; order Asterales; family Asteraceae; genus Artemisia; species Artemisia tridentata. The sequence goes on along the minus strand of CP139508.1, from coordinate 491,175,794 downwards.
ATAAGAAGATCTGTCCTGATAGATAAGTAGTTTGTCACTTGTTTTATTGCTAGTTTTATATGAAGTGTATAGTTCGATGCAACGCACCGAGATTAAGTCCTTTCTCGTTGGTTCTAATCTTATCGGCGAGTAAACCCTTAATGATTACTTATGACTATCCTATTTATCTTTCTTCCTACTTTTCTACAGACGATAGAATGCATAGGCGATCTAATAAATAAGCGAGGGCAGAGGCATGGCGACCCGATCAACGCTCAGCTAGACACAGAGGTTATCAATGCACTAATAAAAGTCACCAAAGACATCAACATATAAACTTTAATTAATGAGAAAGCAGTTTTAAGGGAGTGCAATCTTTCCGTTGTCACATTACACAAGCCACCAATCTTGATGAATTAAAGTTTACTAACACAATAAAACAAAACTACTTAATGAATTAAACACATGCAGCACCTTCTTACAGCTCTTGTATCTTTGTTTGGGTGTGTCTTGTGCTGCCTATTCGTCTGAATTCGTCCTAGGTTTCTGTACTTCGGTCTTCTGTCGAACTTCGGAACTTTTAACTCGTCTGGTCTTTGGGGTATTTATAGTTTCTGTCTGAGGGTAAGATGCGGCGCATCTAGTAAGTAGATGCGGCGCATTGACTTAACTTCGCGTGGGGTCCAAGATTAATATATTCAGGAATATTCGTACACCGCCAGAAGATGCGGCGTAACTCCATAAGTAGATGCGGCGCATGTCCTCTTGTATCTTGGATCGTATCTGGTGAAATCTGGATAGTGATGCGCCGTATGTAATAAGTGAGATGCGGCGCATCTGGAGCAGATTTGTCTTGATCTTGTACATTTCAGTAGACTCTTAACTTCTTGCATGTTTTGCTCCATAATTAGTCCAAAATCGCCAAGTTTCACCAAATGCTTGTTTTTACCTGAGAATTACAAAAGTAAACGATTAAGTATCAATCCTCATACATAATATAATAAAACAAGTCAAATTAATAGGATAAATGATAGTAATAAAATGTACTTATTTGAGTTCATCAAATATCCCCCCACTTGAACTTTACTTGTCCCCAAGTAAACCTTAGAATTAATCTTATGAAAATGTATCCTAAAAGATATTAGGATTTATTTTTATATTTAAGCATGTATTCATTTTTGTCATAATCACACAACCAAACACTTAACGAATTAGAAGTAAAATAAAATAATTTGATAAAAGCAAATCTAATCGTTTAACTGTCCAGTCGTGACGAATATTCTATCATAAGCTGGGCAAGTATACACATCTCCCCCACTAAAGCCAAGGAATAACAAGTCTAAAGCGGTAAAAAGGGTTTTTAGGCTTAAAGGGTTAATTATTCTCCTTAATCTCTATCGATCTCAAATTCCAGAAAAGGCGACAAAATCACAAATACATGATCGAATCCACGAACACGATACTTGCAATTGCTCAAATCCTTAACTCGAATAGGCTAAAGATAGGACCAAGTAATCTTTACCAATAATATTATATCAAAAAGGGCGACAAAATCATAAATACATAGTCGAATCCACGAACACGATGCTTAAGATTGCTCAAATCCCTAATCTCAATAAATCAAAGGTTTGGATCAAGAATAATATAGGGTATGGATAATATTTGGGATACAAATTGGTGTAAAATAAAAAATAAACAAAACAGATAAATTAAAATCCTAAGTGTGGTTAATCACTATCCCAACCATCCCATGAATAAGACTCATATCATAGAATAACTCACGCTTTAACACTTGAAACACACGCTTTAGGTAGACACGAATTATACTCAACAAGATCTCAATCAAAGAATAAACCTTAGTTGGCGTTCCCATAACTGCCAACTCCCATTCAATCCATAGATATAATATACAACAATTAGTGGTGATATCGACCACTTAGTACAAAACTTTACATAAGTTGGTTAAACAAACATCCAACTTTCTTCTTTTTTTCTTTTTCTTTTCTTATTTTTTCGATTTTTTTTTTTTTTTTTTTTTTTTTTTTTTTTTTTGACATAAACAAAGATGTGTAAAATTTCACCACATCACTATAACGATAATTCTGGATAATTTTTCCATACTTTTCATGACTTCAGAAATAACGGTAATAGTGAAAGTAGTAAACACACGAAAAATAAACTCAAAGATATACAATATTTACTTTCACTCCAATTGCATTGTGCAATTTCCCGACCTAACCATAGGTAATGAATTACGCACGCGAACACAGGTAATGTAAGGAAACACACTTTGCCTAAAGCAATTAACCAACCACGGATTTTAATCTACAGGGTAGGCTAAGGTGTAAGGGTGTAACGAAACATTTTAACAAAGGTGTAAGAAACGAAAGGAATGGCTCTGAGTGTTTTTCTAGGGGTATCTTACTCTAAAAATGAGAGTAACAAAAGGGTTTATACGGGGGTTAACTAACCAGTGTAGTTAGCTAATAACACATAACATATAAGGCTATTTGGGTGTAATCCTAGAAATTTTACCAATTTAGACAAGTCATTCCAATTATATAAATAATACTTATTATGGTGGTCTCGAATAGTATACAAGCCAAGTTCTAAAGTTTACAAGTCACCGGCACACTCATAGATTTGTGAGTTTTGAAAAATCACAATTTTTGAAAATAACGTCATGTGTGCAGCTATGCAACTTAGACTTTAAACAAAAACATGCTAAAAAAAATTTAAATTTTATATATTAAGCACATTTTAAGCATATTTTGAAAAGTTTAGGACAAGTAAGTGTTAAGTGTTCTAATTCTCCAATCCCCCCACTTAAGTTAAACAACGTCCTCGTTGTTTGTATCAAAGGTTAAAAACTGGAAAATAAAAGAATTAGAACAGAAAAACTCCCCTGAGATTTGCTCGGTATGATCCTCCATTTGTATAAGAGCAAAAATCATCTTTCTTGTGGATTAGAACGTTTAAGCTTCATAATAGATGTATCCACAGGAAATGCAGGAATCTATAATACCACCAAGGCTTTAAAACACACCTAAGTTAAGAAAGGTTCAAACTTGCATAATACATTAGTAGTTAGTTAAAATAAAACATAAAAATTAAAAATGAAAATCATCAGGTCAGTCGATGCGCCGTATCTTATGGAAGAAGATACGCCGTATCGAGCCTGGAATAACTACGGATCAGAATAGAAGATGCGTCGCATCCTTAACCAGGGATGCGCCGCATTGAAATAAACTGATAAAAAGTTTTAAAGTCGAAAATAAAAAATGCAGAAAAAATAAAGTAAGATATGACCTGTGCAGGAGATGCGTCGCATCTCAGGATTGAGATGCGCCGTATCCTCTGCGGCCTGACTGACTTGACAAAGAACAGAAAATTAAAAGATAAACCCGGGTTGTCTCCCGGTCAGCACTTGTCTTTATTCCAGAGTCTTCAAGTTAGACTCACGTTCAGCTCATCATTTAGTCCTTGTAACGGTCCATCCTTCTTCCTTCATCCGAAAGATGTTCCCGTATAGCTTTGCAACGTTTTCTTCCGTTCGGCTTAATCTTCTATAACTCTTGGTCTTCGTTGCAACATATTCCTCCTCTGGTCCCAAAAAGTATTTGATGATTTTAAATTTTTCAGAAATAATCATGGGTGGCTCATTATAAGGGATCCCAAGTAGTTGACACTTTCTTTTGGTGAATTCTTCCTTGTCTTCATCAACGAACTTAAAATAAGGATCTTTAATCAAATAGTCATCCAGTTCATCAATTAATGACTTATTGTTATCATCATCTTGAATCGCCTCCCACTCTCTTTCCAATTCCCATTGTAGCCGTCGACTAAGCTTCGTGTAATCATCAAATTGTTCATGCACCCATTCCCAGAAAGTAGTATTTGATGTTCCTTTAAGTCCTTTCAAGTATTCAATTCTACCCTTTTCTTGCAAAGCCTCCGCTTTTTGTGGGCAGTCTGCAACATTATCGTACCACTCATAATCTTCAAAGGTTACATCGTTTCCAACCCGTTTCATCCCAATTATACTTCCCCCATTACAGGTTCCGTCACTCTTATAATCACAGGTCGGCCAAACACTACTCCCATCCTTGAAAACGAAGGGTGTACAGGTGTGATTAATGTGCTCAGATTCCCATGGTTTATCCCAAACCCATGGTATTTGGTCATTCCATTCGTAGTACCAGGTGTTTTTGAAATCATCATAAGTCTTGAATCCTGGTAGATCTCCAGTTAGCACATCATCGTCGACTCGAAGAAGGTAGTTAAATTCCTTGAATTGCTTGCACAAGGGTGTCTCATAATCGAACACGTCAATGTCTATTCTAAATAATTCTTCAATGCCCTCATTGATTGTTGAATCATGAAGTGACGACCCGTAGTCGCTCTCTACTTCTTCGTCTTCACCTCTCATCCAATATACCCATAACGCATCCTTAGTAGCTCGATCCATGCTCTTATGGTTATTGAACTTACTAGCCAACCAATCTGAAAAATCAACATCATTAGGATCGTGGTTAACGTCAAAGCAAGTCTTTCCAATCATTTTCCTCTTTATCTCCATGAACTCGTTAAATTGCTCCCTAAAACTCCGTGTCAACCATGAAGTCATAATCCGCTTGACTTCATTTGCAGGGGCAAATTTTGGACTACCATATTTAAGTTCAAGCCAATCATTGAGGGAGAGGTCCATCAATCTTACCAACCTGCCATGAAATAGTAACTCCGCCACAGCATAAATTCTTTCATCGTCCAGATAGTTCTCATTTAATCCCCAGTACTGTTCGGAATAAGGCATGTAAGAGATTTGGGTATTGCCTCCACCACAGCTTTTGTTGCTTGAGTCCATGTATGCAAGATAGAATTTCCCATCATCTTCTTCGATAGTAGTCCAAGCCAATCCTTTGGATTCAATGATAGGCCATAAGAGCGACAATTCATCTCCAGTGTACCTCACAAATACATCATAAGAGAATACCCCTTTGTCAATGTTGCATAAACGCATGAATTCCTTAAAAGCAGCTTCAAGAGGGGTCTCCCAAGAGAATAAATCCGTATCAATCTCGAGTACATTGAAGTTGACATTTTCATAAACTTCCATGGATGAGTTCGAAAGCAAGAATTCCATAGCAAGATATCCGTTCTTCGATATATCTTCCATAGCAAAATCTGTCATCACAAGTAAAATCATCAGTAGGATTTGTTCGCTATAAAAGAAATTAATGAATATAGAAACGGATATAAGAATAAAAATAACTGATATCTGCAGAAGATGCGCCGTATCCAAAAAGTTGGATACGCCGTATCTTATAATCGTTAAAATTTAATCAGACTTTATTCAGAAAATAGATACGCCGCTTAGAAATTAGAATGCGCCGTATCTGTTTTAATTATCAAAAATCGATATTTATTTAAAATTAAATGCGTCGTATTAACAAAAGTTAATGCGCCGTATTTTCGTTACGTTTCAAAATATAAGATTTTTGATTCAGAAGATACGCCGTATCGACAGATATCGATGCGTCGTATCTGTTTAATAATTCGAAAACTGTTTTTAATTAAAATAATAGATACGCCGTATCTGCTAAAGCAGATGCGTCGTATGGCGTTAACGTTTAGAAAATTTTTTTTTATCAAAAACAGATACGCCGTATCTTGGGGAAAAGATGTGTCGTATCGAATTAATTAAACGCGTTGTATTTTATAAAAATTAAACGCAATACGCCGTATCTGAGAGATCAGATGCGCCGTATCGTTCGATTTAGCTCAGTACAACGATAGCAGTATGCAGAAACTACGAAAAATAAAAACAAATAAAAACACAAACGAAAATAAACACAAATAAAACAAATAGCACACAAAAACAGAAAATATGCAAAATAATACAATGAATGCAAATTAATCTAATACACAACAGAATTAGCGGTTAGATAAAAAAAATTAAAAACCTAATTAAAATACTAATCAAATTAACAGATAATAACAATTCACTCCCCGACAACGGCGCCAAAAACTTGATGCGGTGCGATGTGTCGTTGCGGTTTAGCAGTATTAATGCCTACTCAAGTTTTAAATTTATATTTAGCCGACTTATCAATAACACACACACTTAACGAGCAGTGTACCCGGTCAGTATGAATATAATGGTAAGTAGAGTGTCGATCACTAAGAGTGGAACGTATTATCTAGTTATTCTAATCAGTATTTTAATATATTAAGTTAGCTATACAACCTATTCTAACGCAAGGGGGTTCAGCCTGAGAGACTGGCACGATTTGGTTGCAATTAAATAATAAACTAAACCAATAGGCACGAATCAGCAAATAGCACACACGTACACAGATAAATACTCGAGACAATAAGAAGATCTGTCCTGATAGATAAGTAGTTTGTCACTTGTTTTATTGCTAGTTTTATATGAAGTGTATAGTTCGATGCAACGCACCGAGATTAAGTCCTTTCTCGTTGGTTCTAATCTTATCGGTGAGTAAACCCTTAATGATTACTTATGACTATCCTATTTATCTTTCTTCCTACTTTTCTACAGACGATAGAATGCATAGGCGATCTAATAAATAGGCGAGGGCAGAGGCATGGCGACCCGATCAACGCTCAGCTAGACACAGAGGTTATCAATGCACTAATAAAAGTCACCAAAGACATCAACATATAAACTTTAATTAATGAGAAAGCAGTTTTAAGGGAGTGCAATCTTTCCGTTGTCACATTACACAAGCCACCAATCTTGATGAATTAAAGTTTACTAACACAATAAAACAAAACTACTTAATGAATTAAACACATGCAGCACCTTCTTACAGCTCTTGTATCTTTGTTTGGGTGTGTCTTGTGCTGCCTATTCGTCTGAATTCGTCCTAGGTTTCTGTACTTCGGTCTTCTGTCGAACTTTGGAACTTTTAACTCGTCTGGTCTTTGGGGTATTTATAGTTTCTGTCTGAGGGTAAGATGCGGCGCATCTAGTAAGTAGATGCGGCGCATTGACTTAACTTCGCGTGGGGTCCAAGATTAATATATTCAGGAATATTCGTACACCGCCAGAAGATGCGGCGTAACTCCATAAGTAGATGCGGCGCATGTCCTCTTGTATCTTGGATCGTATCTGGTGAAATCTGGATAGTGATGCGCCGTATGTAATAAGTGAGATGCGGCGCATCTGGAGCAGATTTGTCTTGATCTTGTACATTTCAGTAGACTCTTAACTTCTTGCATGTTTTGCTCCATAATTAGTCCAAAATCGCCAAGTTTCACCAAATGCTTGTTTTTACCTGAGAATTACAAAAGTAAACGATTAAGTATCAATCCTCATACATAATATAATAAAACAAGTCAAATTAATAGGATAAATGATAGTAATAAAATGTACTTATTTGAGTTCATCAACTACTGACAATCTTTATTCTTGGTCTTCTCCTCTTTAAATAGCCAATCCAATTGCTTCTTCTTATCCCTCTGAGCAAATCCCACCACTGGTTGGGCTCTGAATTGATCTCATTCATCCAATTGGATTTTTGGCGGGAAAAGGTCAAGTGGGTAATTTGGCTTCTACTGAGAACGTGGGGGTGCTAACTTGTGGAGGACTCTCATTGGAAGAGGGGGAAGGTGATGGTGGATGTGTCAGGTTGTTTGGCAGAGAAAAACTGTGGGTTGAGGGTGGTATTGTAATGGCGGCAAGTGGAAGGAAGAAGGCAAGTTTGACTTGCCTGGGTTAATTGTTTGACCCCGATATTAGCTAATAAGGGAAGTGGGCCGGGTTTTTATTTTAAGTTGGGCTTGGGTTAGTGTTGGTTTGTAACTGGGTTAGGATAGTTGGGTTGGCTGGGTTTAGTTTTAGTTAGGATAGATTTGGATTTTAGGTAAACTTTAGGGACCAATGTTGTATAATGCTGAAAATCCAAGGACCCATGCTGCCAAAATTCCAAACTATTTCCAAGGACCATTTGAGTCAAGTTTCAATAGTACAAGGGTATAATTTGATAAATTACACTTTTTAAATACCCGAGGACTAAATTTGCCAACATTGAAACTTGAGGGGTAAAAGTTGCCATTTTTAGAAAACTTTCATCCAGGGATTAAAAGTGAACATGTTTGATATCCCAAGGACTAAAGTTGACTTTTCTTTCATTTTAAACCTTCAGGGACTAATTTTGCCAATTTGTGAAACTTCAGGGACTGAAAATGACAATTTTGTGAACTTTGCATGATTTTCACTTGTTTTCAATCTTTTTGTTCCTGAATCATATAAAAACACATTTTATGATATTTTCTGTATTATTTGACTTTTCAAAGTGTTTTTGGCTGTTTTAGTAGTTTAAATGGGAATAAAATGATGAGTATTTAGACACTCATCAGCACCTTATCCTTCACAAGGTGATTTTTCTACCTTTCTACATTCTTGTGCTAGCTATTAATAATACATTAATATTACTTTCTTCACATGTATGCAATTTAAAAAACTAATTTAAGTATTCGTTAGCATGTATGCAATTTTCAGATTCGGGTTGACTTGATTACGGGTTAAATATGTTTTTGTGAACTTTTGTTTGATGGTTTTATTATGTTTTTAAGCATTATGGTGGTGAAAACACCACAATGTTCCTATAATTTTAAGTGTTAGTTAGATATTTAGAGTGTTGTTTGACAAGTTGGTGGAATATTGTGGTTGGATAGTCTATTAAGAGATTGAGTCCTGATTGGGAGGCCTAAAGATGTGCCTAAATTCATGCCTAAGCCTCTGTACTATCATCCCGATGGCTGCAACTAGGGGACCCACTTTTTCACAAACCATCGGGAGCATGCCACACATGTTTAGGCATGAATTTAGGCACATAATTTAGGCCTCCCAATCATTTTCCCATGAGATTATTTCAAGTCAAATGGTTAGTTATTTTATAGTAATATAGCTTTTTGTACAGGCTATGCGAAGGTCGGGGAATCCTCAATTTGAGGGAGACATGTCAACAGAACTAATAAGGTACATTAACTGATGTTAGATGAAATGCATCACATGTAATTGGTATTGGGCTTGGAATGGTGTAAATTGGGTGTGTAAAAGATTGGAGCCTCATTCCTAAGAACTTTTTAGTATGATTACCAGCCTTAATAATTACCTATAATACCTCCCCGGTAATGATTATGAAAAGTGATTTGCACGTAATCTCTATCTGGTAGTCCAAAAGAAATACCAAACTAATATGAATATTAGAGGTTGAATATGGCCGTGCAGGTAGGTTGGGTAATTGTTTAAAAACCGGTCAGTTTTCAATGGGTTTGAAAAGACATGGTTGAGTCGACCCTGAATACTTTTTGCACAAATAAATTACTAGCTACTTAGTAAACAATTAGTGTGCCATATGTGTGCTTCTACTAACGATGGTTGAGCTCCTCTCCTAACCACAATTCCTTTGCTGGACCTAATCCAAAATCAGGGGTATATTATTCTATTGGAGCACATGGCGTTATTGGAGCACATGGCGTAAGTGTAATATAATCCTTCCGCCTTCATGTGAATATTCTTATACCGAGATGTTTAAAACCAATTTCTCTCTTTTTGTGCAGCCATTGCAGCCTGTTGTGTCTCCTTCTGCGGGTGCGATTGCTGGTTGGATGGAAACTAATAATCCCTCAATGCCTCATGGCGCTATTGCTGTTGGACCCCTGGCATCGTGCAGCCTCCTGTTGAATGTTAGTGTATGCTTCATCTTTCATTACATTTGTTTTCACATGAATTACATTTATGGGTCATTTGCATAAAACATATGCATACAATATTCTTGTATCATGTTTTAGTCATTTTGTGTACATATGAATACCTGAGTCATAAGAAGGTGGTTTTGTGTCCTATTTGTGTAACCTGTAATCTATGTGCTTATATAATATCTAAATTCAAATTCAAATGTAAATTTTTGAGGTCTGTGGTACTGTTAATTTTTGTCATAAATTGACCCAAATTAGCACAAAGTCATCTTTTAATGACTTATATGTACCAAAAAAGTATAATGACTAAAACGTAATAAGTGAAATAGTGCCTTGGTATTTTATGCAAAAAAAGCGGTACACACTAAATGAATCTTATGTTTAATTAATATAATGCTCTTACGTGTGCAGCTGCATTCCTAAAACATCCTCGGACACCTCCAGGCGGTCCAGGATCCGAATATCAAATGACTGATTCAAAACACTCAATGAAACAAACGTACACGTGTTTTTCTATTCGGGCCAGGTGTCTTAAAGGTAATCCGCAACTGCCACCGCCTTCACTACCTATAGCAAACTGCAAAAATTTACTATAATTAACGACGTTTAATTATATATTAATCTTCGTCACTATTTTTAATCACCATTTTTACGGGCAAATTTAAACTTTTTGTTTATTACAGTTCTAAATAAACATCGTTGCATTATTTATAATACGATGGAACGAGCTCACATGCTGACCACGACAGATCAAACATATCCAATAATCACCAAACGGACCCTTAATTATATTTTTGGTCTAATACCATTCAAGCCCATATAAAATCTCAGCCCATTTCATTCTCTTTCTTTTATTTCTTTCGACACAAATCTCATTCACTTGGCGTCTTTTAAATAAAATTCGACATGCGAGGTATTATCTATTTTTACATAACTCAATTTTCTATACACCCAAGATTAAGGAATGATAAATCTCATATTTTATTTTGACGTTCGGGTTATGAACGAGACTTAAAGTAAACCTCACTCGGGCACGTATACTATATAAAACGTATACTATCATAACATATATTATAAAATTTGAAATGATCACATGCAAAATTCCCAACTTGACTAAATATCATCACCATATCTTCTTAAGGTCCTACTAAATCTATCATTGGTCCCATGCAATCCAAAGAAATCTTATCCTACTGACAATATCAAGATTTCCATCCAATGATTTGCAACTAAGATAACCTTTTTCTCATTCTATATATATAAACGTATAACACAGCTTGCAATCATTTCTATCCTATCATCTTCCAATATTTTCACTGTCCCTCCATTACACATAAGAACAGGTCACTAACTCAGAAAACATGGGATTATGAATCATCTTGTCTCCACTTAATATTAAACTACACAAGAAAATGTTTTATTTCGGTTCATGATATAACCGAATGATCAAGAACTCTTTCCTCACTCATTATCCTTCATACTCAAACACACTACTAGCCTACACACTTAAGTTAACGAGCTCTCGAAGTCCAGAAGATCACAATTCGAACAGGTTCTAAGTATTCAAGTCGAAGGAAGTAAATTAGTGACATACGGTTTTGATTATTTTACGTTTACTTGATTCTGGCCATTTCCCCACGTTAGCTTCCTCTTGATTCATCATTGTAAGTGTTGTTAAACTATTTACAATCCATTCTAATGAGTTCATAAGTCGCATGCATTTTCTTTCTTCATAATCGAACGTATCTAGTTCTATTTAATTTATACGTACAAACTCATAATACATTACAAGTTATTTAGTAAAAACCTACCCATGATAAGTTAGAATTCATATATACATTGTCACATTTCATACGCACCATTTAGAAGTCAAATTCGAACAGTCAAACCGGGTAATAAAATAAACTAAGTGTTCTATAGCTAAAAACTGGTTCGAACAGCCCTATAGATGCCACATTTAATTCGTATTTATACGTATAACATAAGGATATTTTTGCACCATTCGATAGGTAACCAAGCTAGCTAAATATTTTAATCTTAGAGTTTTCTCTCATAGATTCATTTCAATGCTCAAACGAGTCCATTTTAACCGCTACTCAAATCGTTTCTTTAAAAGCAATGAAAATTATTCTAAGTGTTTATAGTATAAAAACTGTTTCGAACCACCTAGCTCATGCCTTATTATTTCGTAATTGTGAATATAACGTACCTATTTTTTTTGCATAACTCGAAAGATCACACAGCTAACTAAATGTTTTAGTTTTAGAATTGTCGCTCATAATGTCATTTACTCGCTCAAATAAACTCACTTTATACTGCTCTCGCTAAAACTCTAGTATCTCAGTTATAGAAAATAGACCAAGTTCATGTGTAAAACTTATTTCCATAAGCCCTTAATAAGCTCGCGATAAGCTCAAAGCTTAGTAGCTTGTGTATTTATAGAGATGGCAAAACTCAGTTTGGAGAAGGAAGTAAACACAAAACACATTCATGAACATATACGACTCAGTGTGTACACTGAGTAAAATCTTCATACAAAAGGAAATACAGTTAACGAACCATAAATACAAGTAAAGAATAAAACATACCATAAAAGAACTCATAGATCAGTTGGTAGGGGCGCATTTGTTGGCATGGAACACCCGGGTTCCATCCTTGGCAGTGGCAATTTTTACCATTTTTGTTATTTTTGCAAACTTTCGCATCTTGGCAGTTTCAATCCTTAAACTTCGAATCACTTATCATTTTTCTTAAGACTTATGTAAACTTGTCACATATATAAATTTTTACGCTTTCAAGCCCTCAAGATTGGATGCTTTGACACACCTCACCAAAACTTTTATAAGTTAATAAAGTTACATATTTTACAATTTTTTCGTCTAGATAAACATGTTTAACACATATTTCTTTATTTGACGACCACCACAAATAAATTCTAAATAATATATTTTTTCAAACATATTATTTAACCACGACTTCGATAAATATATATTGCATATGTATTTTCACACCCCGAAGCCAAACAAATCTAATAAATACAATTTGACTTGTATTTATTCCCATTTCAATCGTACTTAAGCCAATATTCGAGCCAACTCTTATATGAATATACTGTATATATTCTCATAATTATTGCAAGAGCCAATACTCACAAACATTTTCATAACACACACTTGAAAACTTGTTGAACTTACGAAGAATCCACATAAGTTACAATAACACAAACACATGAGAAATAATAAAAAACTCTTGTTTTTTTAAACTTTAGGCATTTTAAGCATATCAAACTCATTCATCATCAAATCGTTATCCGATTCACATTCATTACTCATATTGAACCACATCTGTCGAATCTCAAACTTCACCATTAATCCAGGTCGTGTGTTGGAGCTGTTTCCGTAACTTACCCGATTTCATATTTCTCATTTCCAGTTACTTCAGGTGAGTCGTGGCCCCTACTCTTTTAATGCTTGTTTTAATAACTCTTTGGGGAGATACATGCTTCAAACTATATTTAATTACTTGAACAAACACTTTAAGAAACTTTCACGTTTTACCATGAGTCATAGCCCCACTTTTATTTTATTTACAGGTTATGTGTTTTTGGGGGAGATACATGCTCAAATGATTTTCAATTACTTTATACTTGGAAGATTTCTATGAATTACTACTCCTGGTTACATGTTACGATATACTCCCTAGTAGAGTTATATGCTCATTTTACTTGCAATTTACTTGCGTACCTTACATGCTGAACTTGGATAAAAGCACTCTAAACTACTTGTCATAACATGACACTGATTTTCATTGAATACATGTCGTTTGTGCGATACATTTCATACTGCTTTGTGCGGTATAGTTCATGTTGTTTGTGCAGTATAATACATGTCGTTTGTGCGGTATAATACATGTCGTTTGTGCGATATATTCATATCGTTTGAGGGGTATAATACATGTCGTTTGTGCGATACATTGTTAACGTTTGCGTATCATGAGGCTTAGGGCAACATAACTTTATGAATATATACGTTTTCATATGTATTTGAATACAGCTGTATTTGGTATTTTACCACTCCCCAGACCTCAGCATTTTAATAACATGAAAAGCATTATGTGCTAGAATCATGATTACCATACTTGTTACTTGACTGCTATTATATGTGACATACTTGTGGATTTTATCCCGTTAATTGATACATCACTAGAAACGTTTGCTTCAGACCTTACATTATTACGGAACTATCACTTATCGCTTATATTTATACAAGGTTATCAAATACTACAAGAAACTCCTGATTTTATACAAATTGTTTTCCCATTAAACTCTACGAACTCACCAACCATTGTGTTGACGTTTTAAGCATGTTATCTCAGGTAAATAATGGAGCAAGACGAGGCACGGAGCAGGCATCTTATACTCTGATAAAACACATGGTGTAAAAATTTAATATGTCATTCTTTCCAAATTATTACATCCTTTCAGGAGGTTTTCAGATCAAATATTCCACTTTTGTGTCAAAAATTATTATTTTGAATGACATATAACTTTCAAAACGTCTCTTTCGAGTCGTTTTCTATAAATATGATTTCGATCCTCACCGTAGCACCCTAAAAACCTTTCCGTTGCCACAAAATAAATTAGGGGATGTTACAGATTGGTATCAGAGCCTATGGTTATAGAGAACCAAATGTTTTCAAACATTAAACTATAACTACACTTTCAAAATAAATGATTTTACACCATACCATTTTACGCCCTCCGTGTCTGCAGACTGCCGTGCTCAATACATTACCTATTAAGATTACTTTACACTAATCTTTACATGCTTGATATTTACTCTCCACACATTACACACTTTACTATTTCACGTTCACTATTACACCTTTAACGTACGAATTACTTATAATTACTATTTTCGTCTACTACAGTACCATGTCTTCCAAACCCGTTGATATTACCAAAACTACCCTTCTTACTACTCGTACATCACCTACTTATCAGATCGCTCCAGATACTGAAGACCCTTATGCATTAATGTCACAACCCCAGCCTAATACGGAACTCACTCATATACCACTCTCATCATCACCTACATACTCGCCTCCACGTCAGAAACTTAGGAGAACTGCTGAATCTTATTCAGATGAAGAGTTAATTGGTTGTCCGACAACATTCGAGGTTGGACAGAATTCACACCAATAAACAATTTGGAAAGATGTTGAGCCAAATTCTCCATTACCTACGTCACCACTCCCACCTGCCCCGGTAGCCCGGCGCAGAAAAGTCAGGATTTTAGCACCTTATGAGCCCGAATCTTTTATGACACCATTTTGGAGCCACCTCAATGGACTTATTAACAAGATACACCTATGCTTAGTACCGATTATACCACCATTTCCACTTTACTCCCCTATTTCACCCCTAGACATGATCAGGATAACGTCACCATACCTTACCACCACTACTATCATCATCCCCTCCACCGTCGGTTGGACACGGCTACTCGTTAAAACTACTCGTCCGGACTTAACCGTTTACACCCCACCAACGGGAGCCGACTCCTAGAGAGAATTTACCCTCTCAGGTCTCCTTCATCATTACTATTTCCCACCTGCTTTCACTCCTCCAGCCCGAGTCCTCGAGACTGGAAAGAGCTTCAGGACAGCAGTTGCCCACACACCTACTCCTCCCACCATCATGACGCAACTGGAGCATCATGAGGAACAAATCAATACACTCCTGAACGTCGTTAACAGAGACACCTTAACTTACCTCATGGAACATTAATAAAAGACCTTGTATCGTTGATTTTGTAAAAACAATCAATCAAGTTATTAATATTATGATGTTTACAGTGATTATATCCAGACCTACCATAAAATAACCTACGATTGTTAAGATTCCTTATACCTGCCATAACTAGGCTACAACCATAGAATTTACTAAGAAAAATCTTCGGAAGAAAACTTGATGAATGAAGAAAAAAATTGTTGAACTTCAGCTTTTGTAGAAGAATTAGTTTGTTCCTTAGCAATCCTATACCAAGAATTGATCACTCACTTACGATGGTACCCAAACATGTCGTAATTGTTGTGAGCTTCAATTTAATCATAACTTCACGTTTTGGCAAGATTGTTAGAACTCATATACTCGCTTCCCCATTACTCAAATCGTTCTAACAAGACCATTATGTAAATTCTAAATCCGTGTTCCTTATGGCCTTAATAGAAAATAGAGCGTACCAGACACGAAACTACCAACCATACCGCAGCACTAACGCCAGAGGATGTCCAAAGAATGATTGATGCCGGCATCGCTGCAGCACGCGAGGCCGATGCTGCCACCCGAACAAGCAATAACATAGGAGCAACGACTGAAGGTGAGGCATCTACACAGCGTAAATGCACTTACAAAGACTTCATGAGTTGTCAGCCAACCACCTTCAAGGGTATAGAAGGAGTGACAGAGTTAGCTCTGTGGTTTGAATGTAGTGAAACTGTATTCATGAGAAGCAACTGCGCAGAGAACAACAAAGTCACTTTTGCTACTAGAACTTTAAGGGGAGATGCCCTATCTTGGTGGAATGCTATTGTCAAAACCATGGGTGCCGATGCAGCATTCCAAATCTCCTGGACTGAATTGAAAAATAAGATGTTAAGGAAGTACTGTCCTCGGACGGAGGTTAGGAAACTAGAGGATGAATTTCATCAACTAGTGGTGAGAAATAATGACCTGAGGACGTACAACCGAAAATTTCAAGAATTATCTCTTCTATGCCCGTCCATGGTGCCAGACATAGAAAAGACGCTAGAACGCTATGTGGAAGGACTACCCCAAAGCATCGAGGGGGACGTCACCGCATCCAACCCGAAGACTCTTGAGGATGCAATCACACTCGCACAGCGATTATTGGATCGAGAAATCAAACGAAATTCTACCCCCGATGGTAATGATCATAAGAGAAAGATAAATGATCATGGAACCACCACTCCCAACAACAACAACAAGAAGAACGACAACAACAACAACCACAACAACTATCAGCAACACCGCAACGACCGCCACCACCAGCAAAACTGCCGTTAGGAAACCGCCAGGGCTTATGTGGCTGTGCCCACTAAAGGAAAGGGCTATGCCGGGACACTACCCCAGTGTGACCAATGTCGGATGCATCACAATGGACCTTGTCCTGACCGATGCGGAAAGTGCCGAAAAATGGGCCATAAAACTAAGGACTGCAGAGCCACGGATGCAAACTTGCAGCCAATAGAAATAGTGTGCTACGGCTGTGGCGAGCAGGGGCACTACAAGAACCGATGCCCAAAATGAAATACCAATTAGAACGACAAGACCCGTGGAAGAGAATGGAAACTCTTTAGGAACTTAATAACGCCGAAGGATGACACTAATGTTAAGCAGAGAATAAATTCCTGTCATGGATAAATAAACTCTAGTCTAAAACCATCTAAGTTGTATCTCCGTTTGTATTCACCTTATGTATGATGGATGTAACCTAAGTGTAACAATTATCCTTCTACCGTATGAAAACTCTACCTTGTAATATCTCCATAATAATCATAATCGACGTTTATTTTCAATTTCTATTCCATTCGCCCTATTCATAGTCGTTACTAAAAATATAGGACCTTAGAAATCTGGTTAATACCATTTCTGACCCAACAGTAGACTACTACCATTTTGTAAGAACTCTCACATGAACACTAGGATCCATTTCAAAGCTATCCTATTACCATCTCAGAAATTTCTAATCCATCACCATTATGTGAACCGATTTTTCTTGTTACCTTGGAAAAATTATTTAGACTGCCATTTTACAAAAACAACACGTTGAACACCATCTAAAACCTCTTGAAAAACATAACACTACTTTGACTGAGCCAAGCATCACATCATTGGTCCTCAATTTTACATAGCCTAGCTACCTATGTCAAATTCGGGAAGAATCATGTCATGAAAGAAACGATCATCTTTTCAAAATTTCTAATAACGATCTTCATTCAAAAGCGAGTTTTATGACAAGATAAACTACCCCTGTAGCCAACATTCTATAAGCACCGACACCTTTTACCCAACATCCAAATGAAGGAAATCCGACTAGATGACAGTTCTTGTTTGATGAGACATGAGATTAAGTTAAATAAAGATTATCACTTAGCCGCAGAAAAATTGATAAGTTCACTCGAGGATTTTCTGAGAGATGATCACCCTACTCTTTTATGTAACATCGAGATATGTGTGTTTGATGATATGTACACGTGTGGAAGGAGGCAATTATAATTATGGTGGCCAACATAATTATAAGTGCGTCACGACTCACGTGGACGTATGTAACCATGCGTACATTAATCGACATTGACCCCTTTAGGATAACAGCTAGTAGCGGGTTTTTGTGAGAACATTAAGTATAGATTGAATACAACTAACAAATGACGGGTACGTTTTTCCTAGTTAAGTCATATTCTACCCTAGACACGTAAGCTCGAACATAAATACTTTAAACCTTACACAATCGACTATTCGTTAACATCTTTTAAGAGTTAACGCAGACTGAATCTCGGGACGAGATTCAAAAATAAGGAGTGGGTACTGTAGCAAACTGCAAAAATTTACTATAATTAACGACGTTTAATTATATTAATCTTCGTCACTATTTTTAATCACCATTTTTACGGGCAAATTTAAACTTTTTGTTTATTACATTTCTAAATAAACATCGTTGCGTTATTTATAATACGATGGAACGAGCTCACATGCTGACCACGACAGATCAAACATATCCAATAATCACCAAACGGACCCTTAATTATATTTTTGGTCTAATACTATTCAAGCCCATATAAAATCTCAGCCCATTTCATTCTCTTTCTTTTATTTCTTTCGACACAAATCTCATTCACTTGACGTCTTTTAAATAAAATTCGACATGCGAGGTATTATCTATTTTTACATAACTCAATTTTCTATACACCCAAGATTAAGGAATGATAAATCTCATATTTTATTTTGACGTTCGGGTTATGAACGAGACTTAAAGTAAACCTCACTCGGGCACGTATACTATATAAAACGTATACTATCATAACATATATTATAAAATTTGAAATGATCACATGCAAAATTCCCAACTTGACTAAATATCATCACCATATCTTCTTAAGGTCCTACTAAATCTATCACTGGTCCCATGCAATCCAAAGAAATCTTATCCTACTCACAATATCAAGATTTCCATCCAATGATTTGCAACTAAGATAACCTTTTTCTCATTCTATATATATAAACGTATAACACAGCTTGCAATCATTTCTATCCTATCATCTTCCAATATTTTCACTGTCCCTCCATTACACATAAGAACAGGTCACTAACTCAGAAAACATGGGATTATGAATCATCTTGTCTCTACTTAATATTAAACTACACAAGAAAATGTTTTATTTCGGTTCATGATATAACCGAATGATAAAGAACTCTTTCCTCACTCATTATCCTTCATACTCAAACACACTACTAGCCTACACACTTAAGTTAAAGAGCTCTCGAAGTCCAGAAGATCACAATTCGAACAGGTTCTAAGTATTCAAGTCGAAGGAAGTAAATTAGTGACATACGGTTTTGATTATTTTACGTTTACTTGATTCTGGCCATTTCCCCACGTTAGCTTCCTCTTGATTCATCATTGTAAGTGTTGTTAAACTATTTACAATCCATTCTAATGAGTTCATAAGTCGCATGCATTTTCTTTCTTCATAATCGAACGTATCTAGTTCTATTTAATTTATACGTACAAACTCATAATACATTACAAGTTATTTAGTATAAACCTACCCATGATATGTTAGAATCCAGATATACATTGTCACATTTCATACGCACCAGTTAGAAGTCAAATTCGAACAGTCAAACCGGGTAATAAAATAAACTAAGTGTTCTATAGCTAAAAACTGGTTCGAACAGCCCTATAGATGCCACATTTAATTCGTATTTATACGTATAACATAAGGATATTTTTGCACCATTCGATAGGTAACCAAGCTAGCTAAATATTTTAATCTTAGAGTTTTCTCTCATAGATTCATTTCAATGCTCAAACGAGTCCATTTTAACCGCTACTCAAATCGTTTCTTTAAAAGCAATGAAAATTATTCTAAGTGTTTATTGATCGGGTATAGTACCTCCGGACCCAGCAGACTGGTCCAGACATCCCCATAACATTAACCGCGGCAGAGTCAGTTCATAATAGAACGGAGTCTTGCCAAACCAAGACAAGCACATGCTTCGGGCTCCCCAGACCGGAGCAGATCTCATACGCTGCCGCGGCAAATACGCAAGTGGACTCCCCCCACTTGATCTGACAGATAAGGCATAAGTGAACTCTGCCCTGACAACACAAGTGGACTCTGCTCTGACACACGTCCGCAGAGACGTCGCAAGTTGACCTGACACTAACCGATAAGGCACAGGTCAACTCAGCTACAGTAAATACGGGTAGTATAAATACCCCAACTCATTTATTACTGCTCACCTAACTGCATTTACTATACACATAGTCCGCACTTAAATTACCTCTCAAGATACTTACTCTTACGCCCGAGGTTAACCGCGGAACCCCCCTTCCGCGGTAAGACTAACGGTGCTATTTCTCTCTTAGCAGTTTACTCAAGGTACTCGGTGCAAGATCTACTATCCAAGGGCTAGTCTAACCTAGGCCTGGGAGCGTGTCAAAGATTTGTACTAACAAGTTGGCGCCATCCGTGGGACCAGTTACACAAACTGCGTTTCAAAAGGAAGAAAAATCTACCATGAGCAACCAAGAAAACAATCCTTCTCCTTCCCTGGAACCTTCCACCGTGCGTCACACTCGCAACATGGAAAAAGAGAAGGAGCGGGAACACCGTGCGGAATCCCTTCCGGATGAAGCAATCAGGGAGTTTTGCAATCAGCACTACGACCGATTGCTGCCGCTAATGTCTGAGAAGGTCCGTGCAGAAAAGCTGAATCAAGTAAGAACTCGCCTTGATTTTGAGGATGAGTCGCGGGAAAACCCTTCCCCGCAAGAACCATCCAGAAATTCTCAGTCAAGATCCCTATGGGAAAGAAAGAGTGAAAAGAGGCGAAAAATCAGCCCCAGCTACAGATCGGGACCCTCTGAAAGTTCCCACTCCCGAAGCATTTTCTCCAGACTTGGCAAAGAGCCCAGGGGCGGCGACAAAGAAACGGAATACCCCCGGTCTACCATTTTTACCCGTTTGGGAGAAAGGAAGGGGGATGTTAAGTCGCGCCTAGGAGAAAAGAAGGGGGACGTATTCTCTAGGCTCAGAACTAAAAGCAGTGCTAGAAGAGAGCGCAGAAATGAAGCGCAGCGTTACAGACAAGGTACACGTCCCCACGAGGAAAGAGGCTCAGAAAGCAGCAGGAAAAGATCACCCAGCCCAACCCTCAGCCGCGTCCCTCGCTCCAGGGAACATGGAACCGGGAGTAGGTCCACGTACTCCGGCCCTGAGCGACCACGGAAGAAGACACCCGTAGAAAGTGAGGACAGTGCGGGGGAATACTGGGAGGCAAGATCTGAAAAAAGCAAGGGGCAAAAGGATGATCTTTATCATCCCTACGACGTTGAAGACACTGATCCCTTCACATTGAGGATTAGGGGTTTCAAATTCCCAAAAAGAACCAGAATGCCCAACAATGTCAAGACCTACGACGGGACCAGGGATCTGGAGGACCACATGAAAAGCTTCTGCACCGCAGCCAAAGTGGAGCGGTG
The DNA here is from genome assembly GCA_021014915.2 of Artemisia tridentata subsp. tridentata. Taxonomy (NCBI): domain Eukaryota; kingdom Viridiplantae; phylum Streptophyta; class Magnoliopsida; order Asterales; family Asteraceae; genus Artemisia; species Artemisia tridentata. The sequence goes on along the minus strand of CP139508.1, from coordinate 491,154,297 downwards.
GGCTATGCCCACATGGTGTCATATGTTCAACTCCACCCTCATGGGGCATGCCCGAATGTGGTTTGATGACTTGTCGGCGGAAAGTATTGACAACTTTGAGGATCTCAAGAAGTACTTCTTGTCCTACTTCCTCCAACAGAAGAAGTATACTAAAGATCCAGTGGAGCTCCATCACATCAAACAGAGAGAAGGGGAGACAACAACGGCATTTGTTGACCGTTTCAAGTCAGAAAGCATGCAAGTAAAAGGTGCCCCGGAATGCATGAGAGTCTCAGGGTTCATGCACGGAATTAACAACCCAGAGTTAATCAGGAGACTCAATGATAAGATCCCAAAGACCATGGACGAGATGTGGAAAATCACCACCGCTTTTGTCCGAGGGGAAACTGCCGCGGCAAATCTGTCTAGGAAAAAACAGGACCGTCCTTCGTGGAAGTCCGATGAGGGAGGATCCCGGGCAACCAATAGCCAGCCTTTTGACAGAAAGACGGAATTCAAACAACGCTCCAGGGCTGACCGGAAGCGTAGCGACAGATTTACACCCCTCACAAAAACACCCAAAGAGATTCTTGCAATGGATTCAGTCAAGTTCACGGCCCCACCGCCAATGTCAAGTCCGGCCGAGTCCAGAAACAAGGACAAATACTGTGACTTTCACAGAGAAAGAGGCCACCACACGGACGAATGTTTCCAATTGAGAAAACAAATCGAAGAAGCGGTCAGAACAGGGCAGTTGGCACATCTAGTGAAAGAGATTAAGAATGGGAGCCAAAAAGGCGGGACCCCCAAGAGCGGTAAGAAAGATACAGCGGCTAAAGATAAAGCCCCAGCCATATTCATGATACAGGCCTTGCCGCGGAATGTGAAGCAAAAAACAACCTCTAGCGCCTACCCCAACATGGAGATATCTTTCCCCCCTATAAGGGAGGATGACTGGGACGATCATCCGCTGGTGATAAAGGCAGAAGTGGGCGGACACCACGTGCACCGGATGTACGTGGACAATGGTAGCGCCTCGGAGGTTTTGTACGAACACTGCTTCAATCACTTGAGTCCGGAAATTAAGAAAAGAATGATCCCTGCTGCGACCCCCCTGCTTGGATTCAGTGGAGAGTTGTCGTGGCCTTTGGGACAGATTCTATTGGAGGTAACCTTAGGAGATGAAAAAAACTCCTCAAGTGCGTGGATGAATTTCATGATTGTCAGATCACCCTCCCAATACAATGGCATAATAGGCCGACCGGGGATAAGACAGCTTAAACTCATTCCCTCCACGGCTCACGGCATGGTTAAATTCCCCACCCAAGGAGGGGTAGTCACAATACATAGTGACAAAATCACGCCCAGGGAATGTCAGATGGTAGCGGAATCCTCATCACAGCAAAGTTTCGAAGAAGTACCGGCCAAAGAAGGCGTGAAGGTCGCGATACATCCTAAGTTCGCGGACCAAACAGTCACCCTGGGGGGAAGCCTGACGAGCCAAGGAAAGAAAGACCTATGCGATCTGCTGCAGAATAACTTGGACATCTTCGCTTGGCAACCGTCGGATATGACGGGCGTGCCGCGGAACACAGCAGAACATAGGCTTAATATCCGGGATGGGTACGCGCCAGTAAGGCAAAAGAAGCGTGGGCAAGCTCCTGAAAGAAACAAGGCCATCAACGAAGACGTGGCAAAGTTGGTAGAGGCGGACATAATGCGAGAGGTCCATTATCACGACTGGGTATCAAATTCGGTCTTGGTTAAGAAAAGCGACGGAACTTGGCGAATGTGTGTCGACTTCAAAGACTTGAACAAGGCGTGCCCAAAAGACTGCTACCCTCTATCGGAGATTGACTACAAAGTGGAATCTCTCTGCGGCTACACCTTCAAATGCTCTTGGACGCATACAAAGGGTATCACCAAATACAAATGGCCGCGGAAGACGAAGAAAAAACCGCCTTCCACACGAACCAAGGAATATTTTGTTATAAAAAGATGCCTTTCGGATTAAAGAATGCCAGAGCCACCTATCAACGACTGGTGGATAAGGCTTTCAAAAAACAGATTGGGAGGAATCTAGAAGTGTATGTGGACGACTTGGTCATTAAAAGCTATTCGGAGACGGAGATGCTAAGAGACGTAGAAGAAACCTTCAGAACGTTGAGGAAAATTAACATGAAGCTAAACCCGAAAAAGTGCACCTTTGGGGCAGAGGAAGGAATGTTCTTGGGCCACCTGATCAACAAAAACGGAATTGGGGCGTGCCCGGATCAATCTGCTGCGGTTGCTCAGTTACCTTCCCCCCGCACACTCAAGGAAGTACAGAGCCTAAATGGGAAGTTAGCAAGTCTCAACCGGTTCCTATCAAAATCCGCAGAAAAATCCTTGCCGTTCTTCAAAACATTAAAGAAATGCATCAAGAAAAGTGACTTTCATTGGACAACAGAGGCAGAGCAGGCGTTCAAGGAAATGAAAAACCACATAGCCAACCTCCCCACCCTGACGGCTCCGCGAGCACGGGAGGAACTACTAATGTACCTATCCGCGGCACAGGAAGCCATCAATGCAGTCTTGCTGGTGGAGAGGGGCCCAATCCAACAACCCATCTACTTCATTAGCCGCACCTTACAACCTCCGGAAGTAAATTACGCCCCAATGGAAAAGTTAGTCCTAGCACTGATCCACGCGGTCAGGAGATTGAAGAGATATTTCCAGGCACATCCAGTAATTGTCATCACGGATCAGCCCATCAAGCAAATGCTCGCAAAAACAGAAAAAACTGGGAGACTGGCTAAGTGGGCTATTGAGCTAGGAGGACATGATATCAGCTTCAGGCCGCGGACCTCGATTAGAGGACAGGTGTTAGCTGACTTCATCGCCGAAATCCCAGAAGAAAAGACTCCAGCCTCCGCCGATGCCGCGGCAGAATATCCGTATGTTGAACCTTGGAGCTTGTACACGAACGGATCATCCTGCCAAGAAGGATCCGGAGCAGGCCTGATTCTTACAAACCCTGAAGGTGCGGAATTTACTTACGCGCTAAGGTTTGAGTTTGATGCATCTAACAATGAAGCGGAGTATGAAGCACTAATAGCAGGTTTAAGGATAGCGGAGCAAATGGGAGTCAAGCACCTATCCGCGAATGTCGACTCCCGGCTAGTTGCAAACCAGATCAATGGGGCCTACGAAGCCAAGGAAGCAAGTATGGCTTCGTACTTGGCGAAAGCCAAAGCCTTGATACAAGGTTTCCGCACATTCTCTATCAGGTAGGTGCCACGCAGCCAGAACAAACAAGCAGATGCTCTAAGCAAGATAGCCTCCACCAGTTTTGCTCATTTGTCAAAGCAAGTTCTCGTCGAAACACTGAAGGTAAAATCAATCGAAGGGAAGGAAATAATGGCCGTGGTTGAGGAGGAAGAGGAAACTTGGATGACCCCCCTCATAGCCTACCTAAAAGACGAAGTACTTCCCGCAGATCCAAAAGAGGCCAGAAAATTGAAACTCAAGTCGCGGCAATACTCTGTTATTGATGGGGTGTTATTCCGCAAGTCCTTCCTAGAACCATGGTTGCGATGCGTAGGTCCGACACAGGCAAGCTACGTCATCCGAGAGATCCATGAGGGCTCGTGCAGCATGCACTCAGGACCGCGGTCTATTGTGGCCAAGGCAATCAGATCCGGATACTACTGGCCCACAATGCATAAGGACGCAAGAGAAATCATAAACAAATGCCAGGACTGCCAGGTACACCGGTCGGTTCCTCGGAACCCCCAGCAAAAGTTAAATCCCATCACCTCCCCCTGGCCATTTTACAAATGGGGGATAGACATCTACGGCCCATTCCCAGAAGCACCGGGAAGGATCAAATACCTGATAGTCGCAATCGATTACTTTACAAAATGGATCGAAGCCAAGGCTCTTGCAACAATCACCGGCAATCAGGTTAAAAAGTTTGTTTGGGATAACATTGTATGCAGGTTCGGGATTCCGGGAGAAATAGTCGCGGACAATGCCAAACAATTCCGGGACAACCCCTTCAAAGTTTGGTGTGAAAAGCTCAACATCAAACAACGATTTGCGTCGGTTAAGCACCCGCAGGCGAATGGACTAGTAGAAAGAGCAAATCGAAGCTTGGGGGAAGGCATCAAAGCAAGGATTGATCAAGGAAGCCGGGACTGGCTGGAAGAAGTTTCGCACGTGCTATGGGCACACAGAACTATGATCAAGTCCAGCAATGGGGATACCCCGTTCTCCCTAACATATGGGACGGAGGCTGTCATCCCCGTCGAAATAGGAATGCCATCTCTAAGGTACGCCCTATTTGATCCGATAGCAAATGATGAAGACCTGCAACTAAATTTGGATTTAGTTAAAGAAAGAAGAGAGGTCGCGGCAATCCAAGAAGCCAAAAGCAAAACTCAAATGGAGAGGTATTACAACGCCAAAGTCCGCGGCACAAACTTCAGGCCGGGAGAGTTCGTCTACCGCAGCAATAATGCAAGCCTTGTGGAAGACACCGGCAAGCTAGGCCCAAAATGGGAAGGCCCATATGAAGTCGTGGAAGCTTTGGGGAAAGGAGCTTACAAGCTCAGAGGTCAAGATGGTCGGGATATACCCCGGACTTGGAACATCCGGAACCTCAAGAAATGCTATTTGTAATTAGGCGTAAGCACTCCCATCTTTTGTATGCAATAACGGGAGCCCATATTTATAAGCTAAGTTATCTACTATGTATTACTCTTATAATCAAATGATATGTGGGGTCTGATCAACTCCACAATTTTTCCAAAAAAAAAATTTACCTTGTCATTTTCTAAGTCTACATTTGCATGCATGTACGACCCGGACTATGAAATCCGGACGCGTAAGCGGCCTCACAAGCCCGACATGAGGACATCGAACCTCAAATTTTCCAAGGCATGTAAGTGGTATTGCAAACCCATTGACCATATTACGCTATCCCCGGAAATCTTAAGTATGGATACATAGAGATAGTAACCTAAGTCCGGCCTTATGAGCCCCGGCAAAAACAAACAAGTAATGAAAAGAACAACCAAGTGTTAATACACATGAAAGTTGGTCAAGTTACATTCATTATCCCAACGATTACAAGATACGCGGATGCATTCATCCGGATTACATTCCCAAAAAACGATAAGGATTAAAAAGCTTCACAATGACGCGGCAGGGCAGATATAGTCAAAATATCCCCCGCACAACAGCCGCACGCACCTAATTCTGAGGATTCTCCGGGTTCTGGGAGTCCAGCATGGAGGAGTCAAACATGTCATCATGAGTAACACCATCTCCAGCCAAAGAACCTTTCGCAGTAGCCCCGGTTTGAGAAACTTCCGTAGCAACACCGGTCGCAGGCTCAGCGGATACCGCAGCAACACTGGGGGAAGGCTGGGGACCAAGAGGGTTGGGAAGTACAACGGCAAGACCCTTGTCCAAATAATCAAACTCCACCCCATACCTCTTGTTCTTGAACTCTTTGTAAGTCGCAATGGCTCGGGGGCGGCGAGTAACAAACCGGAGCACAGACTCCAGTAAAACAGTCTCTTCCGCAACCGGAGCTTTGGAGGTCAGCTCCTCGGTCTTAGGATGACGATGCTCCTCCAAAACCAATTTCGCCATCAAGTACTCAAGTGGGGCATCCCGACACTCCTCCAACGAATCCAATAAAGGAAAAGGCACTTGAGACAACCTGACCACAGACTCATCATAACGTTGCTTGGCCTCCGGATCATAGGCCTCTATCTGGTCAAGTTTTATGCCCTGCGACCCATGCACAATCCCGGCCTCCAACCCCTGGCGTACACCGTCCTTAATGGCCACGGAAATGCAACCACCAAGCCTCAACTTCAGATCCTCGGACTCTTTAAATTTTTCAATAACATACCTGAATCCGTGGCCGATAACCCAGCGGCGGCCTTCAACAGCCCTCAAAGTCTGGGGAAAGAGCTCTGTGTCAAACTCTTCGTTGATCGCGACCAGCCTTTTATCCATCTCCTCAAGATGATTTTTGAAAGTGGCATGGGCGGCGCTCATACTATCCTCGACAATTTTCTCTGTCTCAGTCTTAAACTGCTGTTGGAGCGTGTCGCAAAGAACTTCCAGGCCGGACACTTTTTCCGTCAGCACCTCCTTCTCACCACGAAGTTCTATAACTTCCGCAGCTAACCCAGCATTCTTCCCAATCAAGGTTTCAACTTCCGGAGATAACCTCTTCACTTCAGCCCGGAGCTCATCCAGCTCCTTATCCTTATCATCCATAACCGATTGCAACGAAGACACTTGGTCGCGGATAGCCATAACCCCGGCATTCTCACCCTCCAGCTCGGTCAACTTAGCCTTCAAATCAACAACCATCTTCCTCTTCCCTTCCAGTTGCTTCCTCAACCTACCATTTTGGTACAGAGTGTTTTCCAACCTCAGTCGCACCTCAGAATTAACACAGATCTGGTGGGTAGAGAGCTTATTAAAGTCATTCATCAGGTCCTCGTTAGACATATCCCTCATATCCGACGCAAAGACCGGAGTTGCCACATTGTCAACGATACTGCGGCAGACCCAGGGATCGTCCATCTTGAAGCCATTAGTAGACAACCATTTGGGGACATAAGTAGAAGAAGTGTCCGCGGTCTCAACAGATACAGACTTCTCAAATTCATCAGAACCACTCGCATCCTCTTCCTCATTGATCGCATGACTGGACGAAGCAATCACGCCCTCAGCATGTCCGAAAGGTTTGTCCTGATCAGATACCTCAAGACTTGGCATTTTGGACTCCACATTCTCAGACTCATTAATATCCGCATGAGGAGTCTCAGAATTCCCCTCTGACCGCTCTTGAGTAGGTGTGTGGGATGAAGAAGAAATGAAAGTTGTATTCTTCGTAATTCCCTCATCCGTCTGAGGACCGGAGCGGTTCAAGCCTGACCCCGACTCATCTTCAAGATCCACAGTAATAGGACCTTCCGCGGAAGGATCGCCTGAAAAACGCAAACGCGTAAGTACGGATATATATAAAAAAAAACAATAGAAGAGAACAACACACAAGGGTATTGTAAGCAGCTCATACCAGATCCAGCCGCAGCCCCCTTGCGGACAAGCTTCTTCTTCTTTTTTGGTGGCTCAGGCACATCAATAACCACCCTCTTCTTTCCGGCTTTCTTGCCCTCCTTAGCCGCAGCAATCTCATCAACAACCGTATGTTGCACCACCTTCACCACACCCTCCCGCGGTTGAAGCACACGCGTAGCGGTCTCAGCCCTTAAGGACTTCTCGTCCTTCTCCAAGGTGCGTTCCCCGACCTTCACCTTGAATATGTCAGGCTGGTGGATATAAGAAAACAAGTCCATCTCTGCAAAGCAAAGCAAATAAAATTAGACGCGGAAGAACACAAATAGAAAACGGAAGTAAAAGCAAGTCTATTCAACCCACCCGTTTCATCCGGCCGTAGAAACGTCGGGCGGGCACTATCGTCATCCCAAGTTTGGCTCAAACCTATGACGTTCAAAAACTCCTCCGGATATTTCTTAAACGGAGCCCTATTAGTATCCAGACGCCGCAACAACTCTAGATCCACACCCACATCAGAAGGCGGAGGGTCGCGGTCCACAGACGACCCCTCAAACCATGGAATATCCAAAGGGAAGATTGTCTTCTTAATGAAAAAGAAATGGTCCTTCCAGTTCTTAACCGAATCTAGGGCACTAGTATAACAGACGGGGACAACTAAGGATTTTGGGCCTTTCCTCTTCTCTAACGTCATCCAACCATTGTTAACACCCGCATAATAGAAATTCCTAAACAAATCTATAGTCGGTACACCACCATGGACGCGGCAAAGTATCTCAAAATGGCTAACCCTACAAGCCGCTAATACGGATAACTGTGATAAATGAATCTGGAAATACTCCAATACGCGGAGCAAAAACAATGAAAGGGGAATCCTAAAGTTACCGAACTAAAAAAACCTAGTATATACACCTATCATTCCTTCCGGAGCATCTTTAATAGTATCCTTAGGTCCGGGCGCTATCGGTAGAAGATGCCCTGGAATCTTATACTTATCACAAAATGCGTTTACATCTTCCTGAGTAAGTTTGGAGGTCACCGTACTTATATGCGCCATTCTAAAGGCTAAAATGAAGAATAAGTATGAAAGAAGGCTAACCTGAAACAACTAAAGTCCGGGAATAAAGGAAGGAAGAAGATCAAAGGCGGGGGGAATTCTTGTTTCTAGGAAAGAGGAAAAGTTTTAACTGTGTGTAAAAAGTTTAAAAGTGGTGAAAATCTTAGTATTTATAGCCACACACGCACGTGTTATCAGTTCAAATCGAAAGGCCACAAAATTGCCACGACCCCGGACACTTATTCGACGGTCACAGCTATAGACAGATGGACTGCTAAGATGATCGTAGAAAATGAACGGTCAGCCGCCGCAAACGTCCCATCAGTCAGTAATTGCTTGGGTAAAAACACTTCACTATTCCCCATGACAGCCTGTCGCCACCACGTGGAAAGTGGTGGAATGTCCAGTCAGCAAACAGGGGACGCATCCTAAAAACCAACCGCGGAGACTACAACAGCCTCCGCACAGCCGCAACTTCTAAAAGTCGCGGAACGCAACTATAAAGTCTAGAACACTTGCTCTTCAACAAAACAAGTATACTAGACTGGGGGGACTTGATCGGGTATAGTACCTCCGGACCCAGCAGACTGGTCCGGACATCCCCATAACATTAACCGCGGCAGAGTCAGTTCACAATAGAACGGAGTCTTGCCAAACCAAGACAAGCACATGCTTCGGGCTCCCCAGACCGGAGCAGATCTCATACACTGCCGCGACAAATACGCAAGTGGACTCCCCCCACTTGATCTGACAGATAAGGCATAAGTGAACTCTGCCCTGACAACACAAGTGGACTCTGCTCTGACACACGTCCGCAGAGACGGCGCAAGTTGACCTGACACTAACCGATAAGGCACATGTCAACTCAGCTACAGTAAATACGGGTAGTATAAATACCCCAACTCATTTATTACTGCTCACCTAACTGCATTTACTATACACATAGTCCGCACTTAAATTACCTCTCAAGATACTTACTCTTACGCCCGAGGTTAACCGCAGAACCCCCCTTCCGCGGTAAGACTAACGGTGCTATTTCTCTCTTAGCAGTTTACTCAAGGTACTCGGTGCAAGATCTACTATCCAAGGGCTAGTCTAACCTAGGCCTGGGAGCGTGTCAAAGATTTGTACTAACATTTATAGTATAAAAACTGTTTCGAACCACCTAGCTCATGCCTTATTATTTCGTAATTGTGAATATAACGTACCTATTTTTTTTGCATAACTCGAAAGATCACACAGCTAACTAAATGTTTTAGTTTTAGAGTTGTCGCTCATAATGTCATTTACTCGCTCAAATAAACTCACTTTATACTGCTCTCGCTAAAACTCTAGTATCTCAGTTATAGAAAATAGACCAAGTTCATGTGTAAAACTTATTTCCATAAGCCCTTAATAAGCTCGCGATAAGCTCAAAGCTTAGTAGCTTGTGTATTTATAGAGATGGCAAAACTCAGTTTGGAGAAGGAAGTAAACACAAAACACATTCATGAACATATACGACTCAGTGTGTACACTGAGTAAAATCTTCATACAAAAGGAAATACAGTTAACGAACCATAAATACAAGTAAAGAATAAAACATACCATAAAAGAACTCATAGATCAGTTGGTAGGGGCGCATTTGTTGGCATGGAACACCCGGGTTCCATCCTTGGCAGTGGCAATTTTTACCATTTTTGTTATTTTTGCAAACTTTCGCATCTTGGCAGTTTCAATCCTTAAACTTCGAATCACTTATCATTTTTCTTAAGACTTATGTAAACTTGTCACATATATAAATTTTTACGCTTTCAACCCCTCAAGATTGGACGCTTTGACACACCTCACCAAAACTTTTATAAGTTAATAAAGTTACATATTTTACAATTTTTTCGTCTAGATAAACATGTTTAACACATATTTCTTTATTTGACGACCACCACAAATAAATTCTAAATAATATATTTTTTCAAACATATTATTTAACCACGACTTCGATAAATATATATTGCATATGTATTTTCACACCCCGAAGCCAAACAAATCTAATAAATACAATTTGACTTGTATTTATTCCCATTTCAATCGTACTTAAGCCAATATTCGAGCCAACTCTTATATGAATATACTGTATATATTCTCATAATTATTGCAAGAGCCAATACTCACAAACATTTTCATAACACACACTTGAAAACTTGTTGAACTTACGAAGAATCCACATAAGTTACAATAACACAAACACATGAGAAATAATAAAAAACTCTTGTTTTTTTTAAACTTTAGGCATTTTAAGCATATCAAACTCATTCATCATCAAATCGTTATCCGATTCACATTCATTACTCATATTGAACCACATCTGTCGAATCTCAAACTTCACCATTAATCCAGGTCGTGTGTTGGAGCTGTTCCCGTAACTTACCCGATTTCATATTTCTCATTTCCAGTTACTTCAGGTGAGTCGTGGCCCCTACTCTTTTAATGCTTGTTTTAATAACTCTTTGGGGGAGATACATGCTTCAAACTATATTTAATTACTTGAACAAACACTTTAAGAAACTTTCACGTTTTACCGTGAGTCGTAGCCCCACTTTTATTTATTTACAGGTTATGTGTTTTTGGGGGAGATACATGCTCAAATGATTTTCAATTACTTTATACTTGGAAGATTTCTATGAATTACTACTCCTGGTTACATGTTACGATATACTCCCTAGTAGAGTTATATGCTCATTTTACTTGCAATTTACTTGCGTACCTTACATGCTGAACTTGGATAAAAGCACTCTAAACTACTTGTCATAACATGACACTGATTTTCATTGAATACATGTCGTTTGTGCGATACATTTCATACTGCTTTGTGCGGTATAGTTCATGCTGTTTGTGCAGTATAATACATGTCGTTTGTGCGGTATAATACATGTCGTTTGTGCGATATATTCATATCGTTTGAGCGGTATAATACATGTCGTTTGTGCGATACATTGTTAACGTTTGCGTATCATGAGGCTTAGGGCAACATAACTTTATGAATATATACGTTTTCATATGTATTTGAATACAGCTGTATTTGGTATTTTACCACTCCCCAGACCTCAGCATTTTAATAACATGAAAAGCATTATGTGCTAGAATCATGATTACCATACTTGTTACTTGACTGCTATTATATGTGACATACTTGTGGATTTTATCCCGTTAATTGATACATCACTAGAAGCGTTTGCTTCAGACCTTACATTATTACGGAACTATCACTTATCGCTTATATTTATACAAGGTTATCAAATACTACAAGAAACTCCTGATTTTATACAAATTGTTTCCCATTAAACTCTACGAACTCACCAACCATTGTGTTGACGTTTTAAGCATGTTATCTCAGGTAAATAATGGAGCAAGACGAGGCACGGAGCAGGCATCTTATACTCTGATAAAACACATGGTGTAAAAATTTAATATGTCATTCTTTCCAAATTATTACATCCTTTCAGGAGGTTTTCAGATCAAATATTCCAATTTTGTGTCAAAAATTATTATTTTGAATGACATATAACTTTCAAAACGTCTCTTTCGAGTCGTTTTCTATAAATATGATTTCGATCCTCACCGTAGCACCCTAAAAACCTTTCCGCTGCCACAAAATAAATTAGGGGATGTTACACTACCCAGGTTCAGGAGCCACTTCATCCGTCTTCTTATTGGGGCCAGGTGACTAGGGAAGATGTAATGTAAAGTTTATGCAGAATTGTACTTTTTGTTTTTGATCAAACACATGATTGTGTTTAGGATGAACCTTAGTTTAGTATGTATCTCAATTACATTGGAGCATTAATGAAATGCTAATTTTGGTAATAATAAAACAGAGGGTTGGAATGTTATTATCGTGTCATTTTGGAATGTCCATTGATTTCTTTTTCTCGGCGCACAAAAGCTTAATCATATGAGATCCTAATAAACAATTTTATTGAACCAATATTCACTTGGTTCCATCTCAACCACACTCTAATCCTAATAAAATATAATACAATTCATTACAAGTGATTTCAAAACATACCCGTCTTATGCAAGTTTTGTCAACTTAATTGAGAAACTAAACAAAAGTAGACTAGGAGATGCTTATTTACGTTTGAAACTAAATAAATGTGTAAAAGTATCTTTATACTAACGAGTTATTAAGCTCTATTTTTTTTTTCTTAACTTGAAATTGATCCATTTGACCCGTTTTAAATTACTACAACTCAAATTGATCAATTAGTCAAACTGTATAATAAAACTTATACAAGGATCTTGCATGGAGGCTTAAGCTAGCATTCTCCTCATCATATTTGTTGTAGAAATTACATACCGTGTTCTTTAAAAAGGGTTTTGTACTAAAATGTGACGGGACAACTCATATGTGAATGTTTGATGGTTCATTTACTTATTTATTCACATTGATAGAGAGGTAAATTGGCTTATATGAAGCAATAGAAGATTACAACGATATAAACTTTTGTATTTTCCTTTAAAAGTTTGCACATAAAGTTTATAACTAACTGGCTTATGTTTACGTTCTTATATTTAGGACTAAATGTAATGGGATAACTAATTGATTCTTCTGATTTTGGTAAAAGAAAATATGAGTTTTTAATGACGTTTTAGACATTTTATTAATAGTTATATGTTTGTATCTTTTTGTACACGTGGTGTAAAAGAAACACATGTTCCTGCCAATGTTAAGTTCATGCCTAAGGTTGAGGACTGTAGCATGATTATTTTCTATTCATACATCTAACAGATAATTTATTCACATACTATCACAAATTTATTGACGATATAAACATTTTTGTTTTCATAATAGATTCAAAACTACTATTCCAAGGTTTTAAATTTAATCCCTTGAATTTCATAGGTCAATACATAATCCTGATAAACGAGATCAAATTATACTAACCCACCAACTTGCAACAATACACAAATATGTGAACCACAACATAAAACTTTGCTTATCTAACTTACACCTAATAAATTAAACCACATAACATAAACATAGGTTACTTGACATACATCAAAACAAACAAATACATAATCCTAATAAACAAGATCAAGTTAAAGTGACAATTCAAGTAGAGTCATTACCGGAAATATAAAGACAGTGCACCTAATAATTCAAATGTAAGAAACTACATAGACATAGATGATAATCCATACATAATACATCCTAATTGAAACCATTCAAAACACATACATACTTAATACTTACATAACTAAAGCAGAATTCCATACATTATAAACCCAAAGTCATATATAATACCATCTAAGACAAAAGACATAACAAGGCTAAACACCTATTCAATCCAACAAAATAGAGCAAAAATTATAAAGATGGCAACATTTCAGCACAAATGTTATGTGTGTTTTGTTGTTGCACATTTTTTTATGTTGTTGTTAGATTATTGTACTCTTTTTCAAAATCATATATTCTTAAAATTATAGACCATAAAAAATTAAATGTGTTTTATAGTGTTTCAATCATCTATTTGCATCGTTATTTAGCATTAATATTTTCTATTCATACATCTGACATGTAATTTTTTTTGTACATAATATCACAAATCAATCTCATATAAATACTGTAAACGGTTTCGTAAGGCCCCGTGATTTTCACGGGTCAATAGTAAAACTAGTATGTTAGTGTAAGATGGTGGACATTTTATACATGAGTACTAAACTAATATGTTAGTACACGGCCCAAAGTTCATTAACCGCCATATGTATCTAACCTAGAGATATAAGGACACAGCCACCATTAACCAACCTTGTTCTTTCAGCTTTAATCCTTTTATATACACGAACCAAGGTACTTCACATATATATACACAAATCAAGAAAACTAAAAAAAAAAAAGACATTTCTTTGATTAATCCACAATGGGTAAAGGATCGAAAAGTGAAAAATTCAACAAGAAGAAAACACCTAAAAAAGTGGAATACGTGAATATATCTGATTCTGACATGGATGATGATATTGATGTTTGTAAGTTTAGTAATTTATTTATGTTTTGTGGGTATGAATGTTTTTATAGTAGTAATTGTTGATGGGTTTGTTTTGTTTTTTGGTTTTAGTTCATAAGCAGAGAGATGTTGTCCCGTTGAATTTGGATGATGATGTTGCTGATTCTGATCAAGATAATGAGCATCATGTTTTTCAAATTGAGGTATTTTTATTGTAATTAAGTTGATTTGTTTCTAAGGGTTTTTTACAAGGTGTTTGTTTAAGGTTAAGCCCATTTTTTTCTGGCTTTTTTTTCGAGCTTACCCGTTATGTAATTTGTAGTAAGCTCAAACTCAAGAAAATGGGCTTATTAAGTATAAGCCGAGTTAAATAAGCTCTGAGGTTAGTGTTGGAGATTTCACACAGCAAGTAATATAATTGAAGTGGCTATATCTAGTGTTTTTCTTGATTATGATCAATGAATAATGCCTCTTAAATAGGCAATACAAAACAAATGATGACTTCAAGAGTCAAAGATATCAAACGGTTATCAACCTGAAATATCTCTAACTACTTAGTCTACTTCTAGTGGCTTATAATTTGCCAACAAAACTTATTCAAATAATACTTATTCAAAAACTAATAAATAAGAAAGTGAGAATTAAATAAACTTCAACACTGTCCCTTCATTCGAACGTCGTCATTCCGAGCTGAGCACTGAGTTCTTCATGCTTCATTTGTGGTAAACTCTTTGTCAACAAATCTGCAACCTGCTCATTAGTTCGACAGGTGTCGAGTTGGACTTTTTCATTCGCTATCAGTTCTCATATGTAATGATGCTTGATATCGATTTGTTTTGTTCTTCCATGAAGCATTGGATTCCATGATAACATTACTGCTGATTGGTTGTCACATTTGATGCTTGTTGCTCTTGACTGTTGTTGACCTAAGTCACTAAGAATTCCTCTTAACCAAACTGCTTGACAAGCTGATGCACAAGCTGCCACGTACTCTGCTTCTGTCGAAGATAATGCCACAGTTGCTTGCTTCTTCGAACTCCAAGATATAGCACCAGTTCCAAGAACAAAGCAATTGCCGGATGTGCTTTTTCGATCTTCAATAGAGCATGCCCAATCGCTGTCAGTGAATCCTTGAAGACTAAAATCCTTGGTTTTGCAAAAACAAATACCATAATTTTTAGTTCCCGCCAGGTAACGTAGGACTCTCCTTGCTGCTCCAAAATGGTGCATTGTTGGACGATGCATAAATCGAGATAACACACCAACGGAGTAAGTCACATCAGGACGAGAATGAGTAACATAAATCAATCTCCCAACCAAACTTCTGTACACTCTTGCATCGGTCAACTCCGTGCCATCGTCCGTCGTTAATTTTTCACTGATGTTCATTGGTGTTGCAACAGTCTTACATCCTTGCATATTAAATTTCTTCAAAGTATCATCTACATACTTTCTTTGCGAAATGAATATTTCTTCTTGACCTTGAATAATTTCCAATCCCAGAAAGTATTGTAACTCTCCCAAATCAGTCATATCAAACATCTTTTTCATAGACACTTGAAAATCGTGTATTAGTTGTGGTGATGAGCTAGTATAGATCATATCATCAACATAGAGACTGACGATAAGTAAGTCATTCATACCTTGCTTTTTGATGTAGAGAGTTGGTTCATGAGGACTTCGTTCAAACCCATTGTTGTGAAAAAATTCATTGATTTTGCTATACCAAGCACGGGGTGCTTGTTTAAGCCCGTAAAGAGCTTTGTTCAAGCGAAGCACCTGGCACGTCTTGGTTTTATCTTCAAAACCTGGTGGTTGAGTTACATACACCTCCTCCTTTAGTTCACCATTCAGAAACGCAGATTTAACATCAAACTGGTATATTTTCCATTGATTTTGAGCCGCTATTGCCAAGATGATTCGTACTGTCTCGAATCTTGCCACCGGAGCAAACGTCTCTTCATAATCAATTCCTTGTTGTTGTGAAAATCCTCTCACCACCAGCTGTGCTTTGTATTTTTGTACACTCCCATCTGCTAAATACTTTGTCTTGAAAAGCCATTTTAAACTTATGACATTTTTGCCTTCTGGAAGATCAGTGGGCTCCCATGTTTGATTCTTTTCGATTGATGATAATTCTTCTTTCATTGCAAGACTCCATTCTTCTATTTCCATGGCTTCTTCAACTGTGACCGGATCACCGGCAAATAAAGCCAAGGGTGCTGTTGTATCCTCCCCTTCAACGGGAAACCATCGTCGAGGAACTTGGCCATGCTCACTTCTACGAAGGTTCGGAAACTGATTTGGAGAGGACTCTTCGGATGAGGATGAAGAATTTGTTTTTTCCGGCGTTGAGTGCTGTGATGAAGAGGCTGAACTTGATGTGTGAGAATGAACATAATTTTGCATTTCAGTAACATCTTCTTGTGACACTTCATGTTCAAGTATACTCTGTTCATCTTCGTTTTCAACCTGAGAGTTTTGGGTGTTATTTTTGTTCTCCCAATTCCAACCTGCAAGCTCATCAAATACTACATCTCGACTAACAGTAATTTTCCCACTCAATGGGTCATATAGACGATAAGCTTTTGAGTTAGGACAATAACCAATAAAAACATGCTTTTGAGATTTTTGGTCCAGTTTATGTCGTGCGGTTTTAATCAGAACATAACAAATACACCCAAACACTCGTAAGTGACTTACCAAGGGTTTGTTTCCATTCCATGCCTCGTATGGAGTTTGATCCCATACCGCTTTAGTCGGTGAGATATTAAGAATATGTACAGCTGCAGCAACTCCTTCGGCCCAAAATGAATCCGGCATTCCTTTTTGCTTAAGCATGGATCGAGCCATTTCCACCACCGTTCGGTTCTTACGCTCGGCCACACCATTTTGCTCAGGAGTGTATGGAGCTGTGAGTTGCTTGTTTATGCCATGTTCATCACAAAAAACATGAAACTCATTCGAAGTGAACTCACCTCCACGATCGGTATGAAGCATTTTAACAACTTTCCCGGTCTGCTTTTCCACAAGAATTTTGAATTTCTTAAAGCACTCAAAAGCTTCTGATTTGTGCTTTAAGAAATATACCCAGCTCATCCTACTGAAATCATCGATAAAAAGTAGGAAATACTTACTACCGGATAATGATTCTGTCCTCATCGATCCCCACACATCAGCGTGGATAATTTCAAGTATTGCTTCAGCTCGCTTTGATTTTCCCACTGGAAATGACTGCTTTGTTTGCTTACCTACCACACATCCTTCGCAAACGTGCTCTAGCGGCTTAATGACAGGAAGACCACTCACCATTTGTTTGTTCTTTAGCAACTGCAGCCCTTGAATGTTGAGATGGCCATAACGTTGGTGCCACAGCTCGTTGTCTGCTAGACCTATGCTCACCATAGATGTTTCCTTTTGTTTAGAGAAATCAAGTGGAAACATTCTATTTGATGACATTTGAGCACAGGCAATAATTTTTCCAGTAGGTTTATGTGTCACAATGCACTTGCCATCATCAAAAACTATCTTGTGGTGAGATTCCATTAACTGACCCACACTCAATAAGTTATGAGCCAAAGATGGAGCGAACTGGACATCTCGGATACACCTCTTTTGGTTACCAGTTGAGACCTGGGTTATACCTTTGCCTTCGATTTGTAACTGTTTATTATCACCAAGTCGCACCTGTGACTTAATGCTTTCATCGAGATCCTTAAACTTTGAACGATCACCTGACATATGATTCGTGCAACCGCTATCTAGATACCATATTTCATTCTTCTCCTCTTTCGTGGTAGCTATCGCCATGAATAGAAAATTATCTTCCTCTTGTTCGGCATAATTAACACCGTCTTCTGGTTTGTACCAACAGTATTTATCAGAATGCCCAGGCTTGTTACAATGTGAGCATTTGATTGTAGTGTTCCGACCTCGCCCCCTTCCTCGGTAGCTACCTCGGCCCCTTCCTCTTACATGTTGATTTGAGGATTCAGACTCTCCTCTAGTCTGAAAGGCTCTTTCTTCGTTGTTCATGTTCGACCGATTGATCCTTGCTTCATGTGCTTGAAGCATAGTCACATAATTCGCTACAGTAGCCGCGAATTGCGATCCAGTTCGTCCGATCCAAAACAGGGTACGAAATCGATCCGGATCGACCGGGATCGCGAATTGGATCGGTTACTTTAGCGTTCCAGAAGTTAATTGAAATGTGAATCGGGAAAGAGCAAATCGCGTTCCGGTTAGTTCCGATTCGCGTTCCAATTAAAACCGATTCGTGTTCCAATTATATTTGATTCGCGATTCAATTATGGAGATTTTTTTTTTTTTTTTTTTTTTTTTTTTTTTTTTTTTTTTTTTGGGAAGAAGATACTGTTATTTTGAAGATTTGATTTGGCGATTTTTTTTTGGGAAAAAGATGCTGTGACTTGTTATAAAGTTATGGAGATTGACACAAATCACAAAATATATTATATATAGAATAGATCGGTCATCAGTAACCTTCACAAATCACAATTCATAATTTCATATCAATCTCAGTCAATATACAAATTCAACTCCATGTCATTAGCACAAAGATGTTGCTGGTAAAGCGAAAGGAAAGAGACAAAGGCTCGACTAAGTTTAAAATCTAGTTTTTCATATTTTATTATCTTTTGGATCTTGATTATGCTTTTTTAAGTTATGTTACTGATAAACGTTTTTATTATGCTTCTTTGAATGAATTATGAGAATATGATAAGTATTATATTATGAATGTTTTGGATTTCAAATTTATAATAATATGTTGATTATTGGCTACATGGATACATCGTACCACATTACTTGGTACATCGTACCGAAGCGATCCCAAATGAACCTACCCCCCATCGAACCGAATTTTAGGTCCCTAGCGAACCACGATCCCGATCCGCGATCCCGTACCGGAGCGATCCCCGTTCCATGTGACTATGGCTTGAAGTGAGCCCATTAGCTCATCAAACGAGAAAGTAGACAGATCCTTAGATTCTTCGATCGCTGCTACCACGTGATCGAATTTGGATGGTAGACTCCTTAAGACTTTAGCTACCACTAATTCATCTGATATTTTATCTCCATACGCCTTCATTTGACCAACAACCGATGAAACTCTTGCGAGAAAATCTTGCACAGATTCATTATGTTTCATAAAAGAGGTTTCGAAATCACGCCTTAACGATTGCAATTTGACAGTGATTACTTTGGAGGAACCCTGGAATTCGGTTTTAAGCGTTGTCCATGCTTGCTTGGCTTTGGTAGCTGCTGCTATCCTTGGAAAAATCGAATCATCCACTGCTTGTTGGATGAAAAAGAGTGCTTTGGCATCTTTCTTGCGATGCTCTTTGATGCGGGCTTCATCTTCGCCAGTTTCTTCATAACCAGTTTCAACATATTCCCACAGATCTTGAGACTTAAACAACATCGTCATCTTGATGCTCCAAAATTCATAGGAGTCGCCTTTGAATATTGGAATTTGTGGATGAGAAATGTTGACACTAGTGTTAGTAGCCATTACTTGTGTGTAAAATGAAGTATGAAAAAAACTTGATTCCTGAAAAGGAACCTCGCTCTTGATACCACAATTGTTGGAGATTTCACACAGCAAGTAATATAATTAAAGTGGCTATATTGTTTTCTTGATTATGATCAATGAATAATGCCTCTTAAATAGGCAATACAAAACAAACGATGACTTCAAGAGTCAAAGATATCAAACGGTTATCAACCTGAAATATCTCTAACTACTTAGACTACTTCTAGTGGCTTATAATTAGCCAACAAGACTTATTCAAATAATACTTATTCAAAAACTAATAAATAAGAAAGTGAGAATTAAATAAACTTCAACAGTTAGATATGATGGTAAAAAACTAGTTTTAGTTTGATCTAAAATAAGCTTATCTGAACTTGATTTGCTTATTGGAAACTGCTTAGTTTGACTCAAAATAAGCTGTTTTGGTTATTTATAGGGTGATTAACCTAGCTTATTTAGCCGGCTTATGGGCTTATTTGATTTTGGAAAAAGCCGATAAGCTCACTTTTATTAGGTTATCGATTGGATCTTATTAGCCAACAAGCTCAAGTTGATGATGGTAAGGTTTAGAAAGTGACCTTATGGACTTTCCCAAAATCATATAAGCTTATAAGCAGGGTAAATAAGCTAACCCAAACACCTCCTATAAAGTGCAGTATTTATAATGGGCTTTTAGGTTTGATATGATGGTAAAAAGTAGTATTAGTTTAATGTCAAATAAGCTGTTTGAAATAAGAATGTCTGAACATGTTTTACTTTTTGTAAACTGCTTATTATGATTTAAATTAGCCGATAAGCAGCTTGAATTATTAAGATGCTTTAAACTGGTCATCTGCATCAAACTATACACCTTGATTTTATATTTGATTTATTATTGTTTGTAGGATGACACTGTTGATGAAGACGATGAGGATGATGATTCAGAGAATGATACTGGCTTGGCTGCAAAAAGTAAGATCGATATGCCGGCTTTTGTGCGGAAAATTATTTATTTTGTTTCTATCTTTCATTTTAGTTAAAACATAATTGCTGATCAATTAGGGCAGTTAAGGTTGCTTGGGGACGGGTCTAGTTCTATACTTTATTTTATAGGACTAAATTGTTCTTAGTTAGATGTCTTTGGATAGTTGTATGATGTACGATTGGGGATATGGTTCAACTTTGAATATAAAAAAGACTAGTCCTTCTTCTCTTATTTATTGTTCTAATGTCAACTTTCATATTTACAGTATGAAAAGCTTTGACCTGCTTACCTCACATATCTGTGTGTAGCCTTTTTGCGCCTCTTGCCTAGGGCGAATATGCAAGGCTTGTCGCCTCACTTGCACCTTTGTCTTTTTGACTACCTATAAAATGACAAAAATAAATTTAAATTTAAGACACTATGTGCCAAAATTGTTGGAGATACTTGCACGAGAATATTATCGGTTCAAATATTTGTTAATAAAGAAAATATATTATGAAAAACATGCTATAGGGATTTTTTCCATTTCTACATAGAACTTTTTATAATTAATGTTATTGTAGGACACTAATTTATATATATGATGTGGTGATTATCATTTGTTTCCTTTTCCTTTTCATGCTGATTCTTGTCAGTTTTTTGTGTTCAAGCTTGCATTCTATTGTTTTATCAAAGCTCTACATACTTTTACTATATCACTATCTACGTAGTTCTAAGCATTCTCAAACCGGTGGTTTTGTATGCGGTGTTAGATTATTTTGGTGTATGCGTGCATCTAGGGCTCTACATTTCTACATTTAAACATACTAGGTGTATCATTTCGAGAGGGAGTAACGGATTTATGGACAACGATTAATGAATATAGTATGCTGACTCTATATTGTTCATGACTTGATATCTATGGTTTTTAGTAGGATGTTTTATGTGTTCATATGTTTTGTTACCTTATTAAGAAGTTCAGTAGTGGCTAATTGATCTTGTGCACTTTCATAGTCGCAAAGCAACAGAAAAGTTTGAAGGCAAAGATTGGTGGGGCCGCAGATGAAACACAAGATGACGATGAAGTTGATCAGGACAAAAGTGTTGCATGGGGAAGGAGCAAAAGCATGTATTATGAAAATAATAAGGTAATTGTTTTATTAAATTACATGGATCTTTTTGGTTAATCTAATATGAAGATGCTCCCGAGCTCCTATAAAGTGTTGTGTCTCTTAAAGAAATCGGGTAGTATTATCTGTAGTAATATTTTAATTCTTAAATTATGTTTTTTATATCATAAAAAATAGGGTGAATCAAGTGAGGATGATGAGGAAGAAAAAGAGGCTCTGAGGCTACAAAAGGAAAAAGCAAAGCTTTTATCAAATGCAGACCTTGGTCTTGAAGATGACAGCGAAGAACCTACATTTGAGGTATATAACCATGATCCTTTATTAAATACCAATATCATCTAGATTCTTGAATTTGTTCCTAATGTCTGATTAGTCACATGGTTACTTTAGGAGAGTCTGAGTAAGGGAAAATCCCGATCAAAAGCTGTTGTAGGCCATGATGCCAAAGATGAAAGTGACACCGAGGTAGTTATGAAGGATCCAAGTGCTTTGTCAAAAGAGGAACAAATGGATATTGTATACAAGTGAGTTCTTTTGATTAAATTCATAATTGTATCCATGTTTCTTTTTTCTCTCCCAGTTTGTTTTCAAAGAATCTTGATTTTGTATTTTCTTATATGAATTGATCATGTTTTAACCTCTATTTGAACAATTTTTGGCTCCACAGTTCAGCTCCAGAATTAGTTGGTTTGTTGGCGGAGCTAAATGATGCGGTTGAGCAGCTTGAGACCATAGTTGATCCAGTCTTAAGCAAGGTATGTTTGTTCTTTGAATGCTCGATACAGTATGAATATTAAATAATCCAAGATCTCAAGATTGTGCTTGCATGTCAGAGTTATGAATATATTTGTTAATAAAATTTATTCCGGCCAGACTGAAATGGAATGGAATTACACTATTTTATAGAGCTATAGGTTATAGGAGCTTCTCACTACCTTCATCTTAATTCTCGTGAATGTTAAAAATATCATTGTCCTTGAATTTACGTAGCTATGAGATTTAACAAGTGTATGAAGACGAAACAGACTTAGAATACATAAACTTGAATCTCACTGTAATTGATTGATTAGATGCTTCCGGTCACTAAAAAATGATGATAAATTGTCACAATTCACTTGCAAAAGGGAAGAAAACGGTGATAAGCTGCGTCAGATTATGAATGTGGGGTATTTTAAAATCTACTTAATGCAGGCTTTATTAGGTCCAAATAGTATGACATGTGACAAACCACCTCTTATTTAAATTGGGTTTGACCCAATAGTACTTTTAGCAAGGCCAGCCTGTTCCCCTTAAATTGCGGTTTCTCGAGTCTTGACTAGGTGACTTGCTAAGGCAATGAATGTCAAGCTTTGACAAACTTGACTTCTATTTGACCTTTGTTGATCTTTATCCTGTGATGTAGCTCTATGTTGAGGTTTGACCAATGTTGCCTTTTGTCATTTCTTGTCCTTTTACTTCTTTTCTATTTACAACTATACTCTACCTGCATCTACATCGACTAAACACAACTGGGTGAACTCTGCTTAGTCATACAATAGACAGGGTTGCTGTGTTTAAAAAAACGCGCATCAGGCATGCTTGATGCGTTGCGATGCGCGGCTCTGTTGCATCAGACACCCTGATGCGTTGCGTTTAAGGGATGCGAGGTGATGCGCGCGCATCAGGCACGCATCAGCTGATGCACGCATCGGCGCTTTTTTGCGCATCATGTACTTTTGGCCTTATAACATAAAATTGGACTTAATAATGTGTATTGGGCTTCTTCTCATGGGCTTTACTTTTAATATATTGGTCCAATTTGACCAATTCCTTATAAACGATAAGACTTTTGATCTTAGTTTTCGACTATTTATGTATTTTAGCGATATAAAATCGTGAACTATGAACATGCATGGTATCTTTTGACATTAAATGTTGTATAAATGTGTTTTATGCACTATATATAATTTAAATATTTTTTTATAAAATTGTCGCCTCGGGTACGTGATGCGCGCGCATTCGCCTCGGCTTTTTGACCCTTGTTGCATCGACGCGCATCGCGCTTTTTAAAACCTAGCAGGGTTGTCAACGCATAAGTTATGATTATTGAACTGCCTCATACGCTCAGATACAAAACTTGCAAGGAAATAATATAGTTCTAGAATCTAGATCCTGAAATAGTTATATTTATTGAACCAGGAATCGGGTTGCAGATAAAGCGTGACTAGATAAAGTGATAAACTGAGATTTTGGGACTATACTTTGTCATTTACATTCTCGAGTAGGCCTTACAGCTTAAAGCCACTTACCTGCTTTGCTACTCTAAGCTGATGACATTATCACATTAAGCTTTCTATCTACAAAATTATAGCTCTAATGTAGACATAATTCAAGTTGTGTGCTAAACAATCTGTTGTTGGTAGTTCTTCGTTTGTCTCATTATTCATCTTTCACGACCATGATACAGTTTTTATTATTGAAATAGAAATTTAAGTGTACTATTTTCTGTGTAGCTTAAAGAAGAGAAGAATGTAAATAAAAGTGGCATACAGTATATGGAGCTCAAGAAGCAACTTCTGCTTTCTTATTGTCAAGCAATTACCTTTCACCTTCTTCTCAAGTCAGAAGGTCATTCAGTTCATGATCACCCTGTTCTTGGTCGCCTTGTGGAAATTAAGAGCTTGTTAGATAAGGTTAGAGCAGTAACTTTTGTGTTCTTGTTTTTTGGTTATTATTTGGTTGTATGAGATGCCTGCTGATCAGTGTGAGTGTTTTCTCTTTGCAGATGAAACCAGTTGATGAAAATCTTTCTTTTGAGGTTGAAGATTTTCTAAAGAAACATGCTACTACTACAACAACAGTGGATTCTCCAATGGAGATAGAAGCTATCGACTCTAATCCTGTAATCAGTAATTCCGAGACACCCAAAACACAAAAAGAAGTTAGTATCTTGAAACTATGTGCAAGTTTTAACATGCTTCTAACATTCTATTAATTCATTTTCTGAACTTATAGCCTCATGTGGAACCCAAGTTGGTGAAGATAGATTCTGCAAAGGATATTGGGAACGGAGGAAAACGTAAACGTCAGAACGAGCAACTTGGGTTGCAGAGTGTTGAAATGTTGAAAGTAAGAGCTGCACTCGAGGAGAAACTTAAGCAAAAAGGTGTATATAACTCAAAAGCAACAAAAATTGACACTGTTAAGAAGAATTTAAAACCAATAAACGGGTACATCCTAAATCACTTTGTTTTGGTTTTAAATTGTCTCTTTAATATACCAAATTAATTTTCGTTGTTAACTGTAATCAAGCAGAAAGCTAGCGGCACGTGATGATTTCGATGATGATGTTTTTGATAATGATCAAAATAAATCCAATGCAAAGCCTTCAAGTAAACTATCGCAGCTTGTAACTCAGTTGAAGAAGCCGAGGGTAAGCATCTTCGCAAAAACTGCTAAATTGACTCTTATGCGATTAAGGCTAAAGATATATTTTGTTTAAAGGTCATATCCGGAGATGATGATTTACCAAAGCGAGATGACATTGGTGAAAGGCGAAGAAAGCATGAAATGCGTGTTCTTGCAAGTGCTGGAATTCAGTCTGATGATGATCTTCAAGATGATGAGCCTGAAATCCTTGAGGATGATGAAGTTAATGACACAAATGAAGACAGTGAGACTGATTCAGAGTCTGATCTTTACCAAGAAACTAAGTTAAAGCGTGATGCCAAACTAGCTGCTAAAGCACAAAAGTATTCCAGGTATTTTCAATTATTATTTTTAAATGTTTTAATGAGTAATACTTTCAAATTAAGGTTTAATGGAAAGATTGTTGGTTTGTAGAACTGCACCTTCAGCTCTTGCAGCACCAGAAACTCAGCTTGATGGGAAACGTCACATAAATTACGAGGTAATTATGTTTGTAACTTATGATATGTATACACAGTGTTTTACTTGGACACAAACTCATTTGCTTTTGGATTTGTTTCAGATGGAGAAGAATAGGGGGTTGACTCGCAAACGCAACAAGGAAATTAAAAATCCAAGAAAGAAGTACAAGGTATGTCACATTGTAGTTGACTTCTTTTGATTAGAGAATGTTCCTGGTGTCCTAAGTTTCATTTATTACAATATATGCTCCGTCACTTCCGTGGGTTATTACCCTCTTTTCACTCTGCAATATGTGCAGTTGAAACACAAGAAGAAAGAAGTTGCTAGGAAAGGACAGGTACGAGAACATAGGTTGCCGAATGGTACGTACGGTGGGGAAGGTCATGGAATCAATACTTATACTAGCCGTAGCATCAGATTTTAAGTGCATCTTTTATGCTTTGTGTTATGGGCAATGTGATGAAATCAATACCAATTTTGCTGTAATATTAACCTCATTGATAACTTGGTAGACAGTGTACGGAATTTCTTGATATTTATTGATTTAAATATACTGTTTCTTTTTCTTTCAATCTTCAAGCTTCTTTGCCATATTTAAATACAAAGTGATGGTGTGCATCTATTCATGACCAAACACATATTTACATCATGATCTGCTTTATGCGACAAATGATACATGATCAAAGTATCCATCAAATAAATAAGACTGATTAGCAAGTTTCAGTAGCTCAAAGATATATATCAAAACTATAATAGTATGCTTGTTAGAGCATACTCTATTTGAACTCTGCCGAGTAATGGTTTATGGTTGTTATACCAGATGTTGTTAGTCGTATATTTGCATGAGCCCGAGTATAGTTTGTATGGGCTAAGTCCTGTGTATTGTTTGTTAGGGTTTCTACACTATATATGTATATTCGGTGATAATGAATGGGATACGAAACCATTTACCGTCTTACAGATGTTACTGTTTGTATTATGAAATACTATTCGACTATATCCAGGAAACTGGGCATGGAATTTTGAGGCATGCATATTTGAAACTAATTATTTATTTCCATTTTGTTTAGTTTCTTATTATATTTTTATTTTATTGTGCAACAAAAAAACATATGAAGCAGCAAAAACAAAGTGCAATCATATAAATTATGATAGTTATACTTTATTGTCATGCTCATATGATTTGCGTACGAAATGTAAACCCGTAATTAAGTAGGTGAGATATTAGTCTTACGTTCGATTTCTTTTTAACGTGTAAAGGAACCTGTGAGAAAATTGATGATAGTACGTTGTAACCGAAGTGACACTCAGATAAACTAATGATGATTATATGTGTGTAAAATGAAGGATTTTGGTCCTTAATAAGACCTTTATACTATAGGTGAGAATTAAGGTCTTGGATAAAAGTCATAAAACCTCAATTATGCAACAAAGTGTCAATTATGCAAGAATAATGATCTGATGGATGATAATGTAACAAAGTGTCAATTATGCAACATGGAGATGTTTGGGACAATATAAGTAATAACAAGTTCATTATTGCAATTTAGCCCAAATTTACCGATGATGTTAATAAAATAACAAAAAAACATGTGTCGCATGTTCATTAGAAAATACATTCATTATTGGCCTAATGGTATTATTACTATATATATAATTAGGCGTTTAATACGTCGCCGTTTCTATTGCATCATCCTTGCGTCATTCGGTGGGAGCCCAACCCATGTCTTTCCCAGCCCAACAGGCCTGCGGCCCCCCCCCCCCCCCCCCCCCCCCTTTTTTTTTTTTTTTTTTTTTTTTTTTTTTTTTTTGTGATAACACACCGCCATTGTTTTCATAGTTATCTGTTTATGTACCTCGAAACATCGTAACCAAGAGAAGAAGAAGAATCTGGTATCCGTTTCTTTCATTATCGCCTTTACTTGATTGTTGTTGGTACGTTAATTATTGGTTTCTTATTGATGTTTAAGTGTTTGCTGTTATTGTTTAATTGAAAGTAATCTGAAATTACTTTTCTTTAGTTTTAATTACGTGATTTATCCGTTAATTGCTGCTACTACTGACATGTTCTTTTATATTATGCGCTCGCCAATTTTTAGTAGCCGACTTTTTGATTTACTTTTAACTTACTTGCTTATATAATCATGAAAACCAAAAGAAAAGCTGTACGTAGAATTGATAAGGGTTTTGTTGCAAATAAGAATCGTATGGTTAGTGATTTCCCTGAGGTTGATGTGGGCCATCTGGATTATGTTGTACTGGGTAGTTGTTCCCATGGTTCGAACCCTGTAAATGGTATTCCTGTTGTGAATCGTAAGGTTAGTGATTTCCCTGAGGTTGATGAGGGCCATCTGGATGATGTTGTACTGGGTAGTTGTTCCCATGATTTGAACCCTGTAAATGGTATTCCTGTTGTGGACACCGGTTATACAGTATCAGAGGATAAGGCCAAAACAAATACATCTGAGATTTATGCGGGGGAGTCACTTCGTTTTCAAGAAACAAACCTGGTATCTAATGTAACATAACATTCCTCTGGAACGTCTTATCGTTCTACTAACTTGACAATAAATGAACTGGATCCTATAACTATCTCTGTTCCAGTTGATCCATCTGTTGGGAAGGGCAAGAGAAAAGTTGATGATCTCTATGATTCTTCAATCGATGGTATGCCTGATCTTTATGTTTATGTTTTCTTTCAAAAGTTTTCATTGCTACTGATTTAGTAATACTCGATTCATATATTTCTTTATGCAGCGTTTATAGCTGGAACACAGACTCCGGAGCATTATATGCGTTCTCTTGAATCTGTTGTTTATAACGTGACTACAGACACTTCTTTTCATTCTAAAGGTAAGAAGTTAATGATGAACTTAGTGACTGTTTCTTTTGGTTGTTACATTTTGCTACTGTATGTTGTTACCAACATAACTATTTCTGTTGCAGATTTTTTGTCTTCAACGAGTCAGCTGAATAATATTAATGCCTCCTACAACACAATATAATGTAACAGTATCACTCGATGCTAATCGAGTATCAAACGAGCAATACATCTGCTTTTGATGTAAAGCTCAATTCTGCTAATGTAATAGGAAAAATGCATATTTATGTTTTTATTTATGTACCCGCTTAGCATATAAATGCAGTTTCTTTTCCATACTTTCTTCATTTGAATATACTTCACATAATCGTCAAAGGTCTATAATTATATGTAACAATAGGCTGAGGACCCAGGTTAGTTATGAATTAGTTGAACAGATTCACATTCAACTTGAAGACGGACAATGTATGTTCTGCACCTAAGAACATGTAAGTATTTATCTTCCTAATGCAATACCATTTTTTACTTACATTTGACTCATACCTTTGTTAACTGTTATACGATTCTGTTACTGCAGGGCAAGGTAAAGAGGAGAGCCATTCCCCCTTTCCTTCGGGAAGGGCTTAAAAACGCCTTCATCATGTCAAGCTTCAACCAACCCAGGCAAGTCTCAGTCTTACCATTGCTGTAACCACTGTGAAAAATCCCTCATTTAAATAAACTATCTCTTAGAATATTTATCATTTTCTACGTGTAAGTTTTTTTTTTTTTTTTTTTTTTTTTTTTTATCTGTTCATAACTATTATCTTATGTGACGAAGATCACATCCCGAACAACTCTGCTTGCAACCCAACCTTAACTAATTTAGTATTTACCTATGTAAACATCTTTGACCTAAAACGTTATGAAGTCTCACTTACCACTTTACGTTATTTCGCTAACGTACACTTAAAAACTGGAGCGTTTCTATTTAATAAGAGTTTATGAAACCCTAAACTACCATAACAATATGTGAAGATAACGAAACTATAAAGATAGCAACATATAAATAATGTACAAGTCCCTAAAGCATAAAAACCCTAATTTCACCATAACTCCCGATAAAACCCTAATTTCACATAATTATAAATTTATGTATACATTTTACAAACCCTAATTTATTTATACAATATTTTTACAAGATAATATATTTACAAGTTATTTAAACTAGTGTACAAGTCATTTATGCACAAAATCATTTATTCACAATATCTTTATAAAAATCCTCTTTATATTTATTATAAAGTATAAATTACAAACCCTACATGCATAATTTAAAAAAAAAAATTATATTTTCTAAACTCACTAAATATTTTTACAAGTCTTTAAACCTAAAGTACAAGTACCTAATGCATATAAACTAAAAATTCCATTTATTTACTTTTAACTTAACAAAACTTCACATATAATTTTCATAACTTAATAAATAATAAAAATTACATTTTTCTCATATTCTAAATTATAATACAACCTTACTAAAGCTAAAGTACAAGTCTTTTATGCATGAAACTATATATTTATAAAATCCTAAGTAAAACCTTAATAGTAGTTATTTAAAATGACATTTTATGTAATATTTTTACACAATAAATTATAAAAATAATTTATTTATTTATTTAACATATGTACAACTCCATAAACTCAATGTACAACCCTTTAATGCACAAGATCATAAAAACTCATTTATTTGTATTTAAACCTTAATAAAAATTACATAAAAATTATAGAAAATTAAGAAATAATTAAAAATATATTTTTCTTATTTTTCTTACAATAGTACAAGTCTTATAAGCCTAGAGTACAACTTGCTAAAGCACAAAAATCATTTTTCTCTATTTATATACAAAACGATAGGTATTAAAATATGTCATATAGATTCAAAAATCATTTCTAATTAAGTCTTAAACCTAGAAACCTTAAGTCTACCTTAAACCTTAGTTTACAAATCAACAAAGCCCTAGGTACAATCACCCTATGCATAATTCGATCCATAAACTAGCCAATTACTTCATCTAGTTCAATCCTAACCCTAATCTAACTCATACTTAGAATTCTCAGACCTTAAGAAAACCCTATGAGTGGCAAAGAAGGAAGACACATAGCCTCCTTCTAGAAAATGAAATATGTGTATGAATTATAAACATACACATCACCAAACCCTCTTCCTCTCCTTGTGGCGCCTCAACCACCACCCACCTCACCTTCTTCATTCACTAGAACCTCCAGGAACTCCTTGAAACCCTAGCTAGTCTCCTCTATAAATAGAACACCATGAAAACCCTAATTCTCCCATAAACCAATCGAACCAACCAAAACAGCCATGCACCCTTACTCCACTGATCCCATAAGCCTATAATAAGTTCAAATATACCCAAGAAAGCAGTAAGATAAAGCTGGAGTCATAGGATAGCTCAATTCGATCCTTACACCAAAATATTGCCCTAATCGACCAAATAAGAAAGGTACATCTATAGCCCTTTTCCTTTATTTTTCTATACTTATTTTAAGTCTAAATATATCATGGAACATGTCCTAATAAGCCTATAAACCCAGAATTAACAATAACTTATTTTTCTTCATTTTTGTTCTAACCGAATAGTTTGATAAAAATAATTTCGTATAAGAATTCTAACAAGCCTAGGATGATAAAAATGGATTAGGAACTCTTTAAATATGTTATATTAACTAAACATAACATAAAAACCATGGGTCTAGAAATCGGATTACAAGAAAATAGATTTTTCTTTCTTTTTCATTTCTGTCGAACAACAGTACATCTGCTGCTTTCGTCCCTAAAATCACCTAGTAAATGTGTCTTATAAATTCTAGTTTTTGACATGGTTAAAGTACATTAAAATAGCTACACATAGGAAAAAGAATCAACGTTTTTCGTTAAGAAACGAGGGAGAACGAGGCAAAAGAAGTTGGATTAATTTTCTGTGTCGAGTAACATGAAATAACGAGTTTCTGTTTTAGTTTCTGAATTCGTGGGATCGAGTTAGCTCATAATCTTTTACAAAAGTGCTTTTATAATACTTATAAATGTTTTAGAAAAGGATTCGTAAAAGATCTCGAGGTAAAACACGAGATATAAAATGTTTTTGGTATGTGGGATGTCGAGTGAAGTCATTGGGGAAACTCAAGGACTAAACTTGTCAAAACTCTATATATTTTCTGTTTTGGATTTGTTTTGCGATCGGGGAATCCCTAAGGGGGTAAAAGTGTCGATTTTGAAACTTGAGGGTATAAAGTGTCAATTAACTAAAGTCCGAGGGTAAAAGTTGTCATTTCTATATAGTTTAAGGGTAAAATTTGCCAAACCTAGAAACTTGAGGGTCTAAAGTGAAAATAAACTATAAACCCTAATTATTAATTTAATATTATTATAATTTTATTATTATTATAATTATTATTATTATTATTAAGTTTTATTTTAAACTTAATACACGTTTTTACCGTAACTTGCAAACGAAGTATCCATTTAACGAACGGACAGAACCGAATCTTACAGATAAGAAAATATAATAAAATATTACTTTTGAAACTACATATTGACTCTATTAAGTATTTAACTATCAAACCAAAACATAACGAAACGAACAATGAAAACTTATATAATCAGAAACAATTACTGAAAACTTGACATAACCACCCAGGTTGCAAGCCGGAGACGTTTATCAACTTTGTTTAGCTTTTGTTTTCCATCCAGACTGCTCAGGTGAGTTCATAGTCCCACTTTTCTTATATGTTTTCCAAACTTGTGGGGAGATACATGCTATTAAACCGAACACAAGTATTTTCCTGATTGTTATTGCAATAAGTTAACCGTTGCCTATGTATTTTAAAAGACCCTGTTATCATGCACCATTAATCACCTGCGGGTGAGCGCGAATATAGTGAATAGATCTATTGGTAGTTGACGTCCCATTTGTGTTGCTGGCTAAGGAACCAAATGCATTATATTTGAGTTTAATAAAGAGTTTCAGGCAGACTCCTACCCGGGGCAAGGTTACCTACATTTAATTATGGGGTAATTTTTAACCTGTTAACGCTTTGCGTGTCATGAGGCTTAGTGCAATATTTCGAACTGTGATATAACTGATTTCTCTCATTTGGCTTGTGTTCAAACTGATTATAACTTTAAACGCTATGGATTCACTCAACCTTTGTGTTGATTTTTTAAGCATGTTTATCTCAGGTAACTGGAAGTACGATTTGGCACGGAGTGGCGGTGGACTTTCTTTTAAAAGAGTGTCCGTTTTGTTATCATTCAAATGAATAATGTATCATTTATAACGTATTTCTGAACATCCCTCTGGGACCTATCTTATGTACTCTGATATTGAATAAATGAATGATAACAATTTTTATTTAAAAACGTCTCTTTTCGAGTCGTTTTCTATTTCCATAACTGTGAACCATGAAGTAGCACCCCAAGCTTATATTCCGCTGCGTAATCCGAAAATGGGGGTGTTACAATTGCTTTGTTCCATAGATAATATCATTGTCATTGTTTGTTTGCTTAGATAATTGCTCCGCTATGCTGCTTATGTTTACGCTTTCTCAAGAACCATTCTTTCTACCAATTACAGATTCTCAATGCTTATAAATTTATAAAGGTTGTTCCATAGATAATATCATTGTCATTGTTTGTTTGTTAGATCATTGCTCCGCTATGCTGCTTATGTTTACGCTTTCTCAGGAACCATTCTTTCTACCAGTTACGATTCTGTTACTGCAGGGCAAGGTAAAGAGGAGAGCCATTCCCTCTTTCCTTCGGGAAAGACTTAAAAACGCCTTCATCATGTCAAGCTTCAACCAACCCAGGCAAGTCTCAGTCTTACCACTGCTATGAAATAGATAAATTGATTAGACAACAGATTCTCCATGCTTATAAATTTATAAAGGTTGTTTCATAGATAATATCATTGTCATCGTTTGTTTGCTTAGATCATTGCTCCGCTGCAACGCGGCGGGTCGTAGCCGACCTTGTTTTAAATGTGAATGGAGTTATGAAATCGTATTCTACAACAAGACGAAATTAATCCACGATATCATTTATTGACAGCGACACCAAAAATAATATAAGTGATTTTTGTCAAATAGTCATTAAGTCAAAAGTTAAATATAAATCTCATATTTATCATATATCCAATTAAACAATCCTAACTATTCATTTTTTTTTATCAAAACAAAAAATATAAACTTTCATCATTTTTTTAAAAATTAAATATCTCGCAAACCGTTAATCGTTATGCGAAAAAAATCATATCATCGCGACGAGAATTAAATTATATTTCTATAAATATGCATTATTATATACTTTCGACGAATTTTTTTTTTCAAAATTTTCGCCCAGAAAAATCACACGTTATTTGTATAGAGAAATGCATATCTATAGATAAATAATTTAATTCTCGTCGCGATGATGTATTTTTTGTAGCTTGAAGATTTATCGTTTGCAAGATATATTGTTTAAAAAAAAATGGTGAAAATTTGTTTTTTATTAATCTGGATGAAAAATGAATTGATAAACTTGTTTCTGATGAACTCAAATAAGTACATTTTATTACTATCATTTATCCTATTAATTTGACTTGTTTTACTATATTATGTATGAGGATTGATACTTAATCGTTTACTTTTGTAATTCTCAGGTAAAAACAAGCATTTGGTGAAACTTGGCGATTTTGGACTAATAATGGAGCAAAACATGCATAAAGTGAAGAGTCTACTGAAATGAAGAAGATCAAGACTAATCTGCTCCAGATGCGCCGCATCTCACTATCAACATGCGCCGCATCTCTATCAAGATATCACCAGATACGATCCAAGATACAAGAGGACATGCGCCGCATCTAATCATGGAGTTACGCCGCATCTTCTGGCGGTGTACGAATATTCCTGAATATTATAATCTTGGACCCCACGCGAAGTTAAGTACATGCGCTGCATCTACTTAAGTAGATGCGCCGCATATTTCCTCAGACACAAACTATAAATACCCCGTAGACCAGACGCATTAAAGAGATTGAGATTCGGAAGTTCGAAAACCTAAAGACCGAACAGAAGAGAAGGACGAATTCAGTCAAGAGGCAGCACAAGACACACCCAAATCGAAGATACAAGAGCTGTAAGAAGGTGCTGCATGTATTTAATTCATTAAGTAGTTTTGTTTTATTGTTTTAGCAAACTTTAATTCATCAGGATTGGTGGCTTGTGTAATGTGACAACGGAAAGATTGCACTCCCTTTAATACTTGCTTTCCCATCAATTAAAGTTTATATGTTGATGTCTTTGGTTACTACTTATTAGTGCATTGACCACCTCTGTGTTTATTAGTGGCTTGCGGGCACCCGACTGCGGGACAAGGTGTGGCTCCCACGGTTGTTTCTAAATTGATCACTTAGGAATAACTTTTAGACATAAGTCGTCATTAAGGGTTTACTCGCCGATAAGAATAGGACCAACGAGAAAGGGTTAATTACATACACTTCATATAAAGCTATCAATAAAACAAGTGACAAACTACTTAATCATAAGGACAGCCCTCTTATTGTCTCTAGTATCTATCTGTGTACGTGTGTGCTACTTGCTGATTCGTGCCTATTTGTTTATTTTACTATTTAATTGCAAACAAAACTGTGCCAGTCTCTCAGGCTGAAACCCCCTTGCGTTAGGATATTAAAATACTGATTAGATTAACGAGATTATACGTTCCACTCTTAGTGATCGACACTCTACTTACCATTATCTTCATACTGACCGGGTACACTGCTCGTTAAGTGTGTGTGTTATTGATAAGTCGGCTAAATATAAATTTAAAACTTGAGTAGGCATTAAAACTGCTAAACCGCAACGACACATCACGCGCATCAAGTTTTTGGCGCCGCTGCCGGGGAGTGAATTGTTATTATCTGTTAATTTGATTTAGTATTTTAATAGAAAAACCTAATTAAAATACTCGTGGTGTATCTTGATTTGTTTTTCTTTTTATTAGATTAAATTGCATCATTGTACTATTTTGCATATTTGTTGTATTGTGTGTTATTTGTTTGCTTTTGTTTTTATTTTTGTGTGTTTAATTTTTATTTTTATTTTTCGTATTTTTCTGTTCTGCTATCGTTGTACTGTGCTAAATCAAACGATACGGCGCATCTGATCTCTCAGATACGGCGTATTGCGTTTAATTTTTTTATACAACGCGTTTAATTAATTCGATACGACGCATCTTTTCCCCAAGATACGGCGTATCTGTTTTTAACAAGAAAATTTTTCTAAGCGATAAAGTAATACGACGCATCTGCTTTTGTAGATACGGCGTATCTGTTTTGATAAAAATTTTTTCTAAACGTTAACGCCATACGACGCATCTGCTTTCGCAGATACGGCGTATCTATTATTTTAATTAAAAACAGTTTGCGAATTATTAAACAAATACGGCGTATCGATCTCTGTCGATACGGCGCATCTTACTGAATCAAAAATCTTTTATTTTTAAACGTAACGAAAATACGGCGCATTAACTTTTGTTAATACGACGAATATAATTTGATAAATATAGTTGATTTTTGATATTTACTTTGATCGGTCCGCTACTCTCGTGTGCAAGTTGTTTATTTTCAGGATAAATGATGACTCGAGCATCACCAAGAAAGATTACATTCTGAACCAAACCAAGAGAGGTTAGCTGGAGTTACCGAACATAAGACGACACGAGTGGAGGATAACTCAGTACTGGTAACATTGAACTTCTTAAATTCTTGAAATAGAATCCCAGGTAAACTCTACGATAATTCAACTGCCCAAAGGAAAGTTCTCTACACTATGATCTCAGTTTTATTATCCTTATTATACGTCTGATTCAATTCGTAATCTTAATTTTGTATGCTCAAAAACGATATTTGTTCCTAACCTCGGAATAAATCCTTATCCACTAAACAATAAGATTACGATTATTAATGAAACGTTTATGCCTATTACTCTTATTTTGAATTCATCTATATGGTGTGCCGTTTTTACCCAAATTTGATGTATAAGGAACTGTGTTGCGGAGGCCAAGGTACGTTCTTCATTTAAATTTCGTTAACTAACATAGAGATACGGCGGATCTAAATATCCGAAGCGCCGTATCCCTGACCAACTAGGACTTATTGACTAGTCAACGGAATTAACTAGATACGGCGCATCCCAATTTTCTGATACGGCGCATCGTGTCGCCTTATAAATACGACGGGAATACGCCGCATAAATACACACAGTTAAGAACACGCACTAAAATTATACTCAAAATCCGATCATCTTTCTTCAATCCGCCTTTAATCCGAGCATTAAAACGTTCTCCTAATCACAAATACTAAGGTAATTGTTACATTTCGATTTAATTTTGATTAATACGAAAATTAGGGTTTATAGGATTGAATCGATTCGCGCTTAAACGATATAGGGATATGATTAGAACTTGGAATTAATTATTTCCCCTAAGTTAATTTTAGATTTAGACATCGAATTTGGCACTAATTGAATCGACCGAAAATTTAGGTTTTGGGTTTGATTTTGAATATTTAGCGGGAAGGTAAATTAGCTGTGGTTGATTGAGATAATTGAACTGATATAAGGAGAATATTATACTGTGATATTTAGTGGAAGTTTACGTCACGGATACGGATTCTTGAAAAACGTGCCTAACCCTTTATTTTATACTGATATGCTTTTAGATGCGGCGCATCTAGGTTGATTAATGCGGCGTAACGACCTATTTCAAAATTGCTAAAATTTTAGATACGCCGTATTGATTAATCTAGATACGACGCATCTCAATACGCCGTATTCCTTTTATTGCCCCGCATCTCTTATACTTTATACAGATACGCCGCATTGATTTAATCAAATGCGCCGTATCTACCTTACTTGCAGACTGTTTGCTGACTTTGAATGTTTATTTCAGATGACACTACCAGATATCGCACAAAGGCACCAATGGTTACGATTCGAGAACATGGGACTTACTGATGGCACTCTAGAGGATTATTTGCATAGGCTTGACTCAGTTTACTTCAAGAAAATATTTAGAGTCCAGGTTCTGAATTTTGACGATGTGGGATTGATCGGTGGTGGACATGCAGCTGCGAGCTTACAGCGTCGTATGGAGATGGTTGTTGTTGGAGGTGATGATGAGGTGGAGTTCAGGTCTAGTGCTTGGGAGCGACTGTTTAGGGTTGACGAGCCTCTGATTAGGGAGCTCATGCTGGAGTTCTTTAGCACTATTCATTACAGAGAGACGGATGTGGAGATTGATACAGCTGACACTCTGGTGTTTAATGTTTCAGTTTATATTTCTTGTTATGTTTGACGAAGACTGGCATTAAGTTCAGCACGAGAGTACGAGAGGACGTATGAGATTAGACCGTGGAACAAGTCATTTTTGCAACAGACTGCTAACAGTCTGTTTGGTTACTACATGCGCCGTATCTGCTTAAACAGATGCGACGCATCCTATCCTTTATTTCATTTTCATTTTATTTTTCGACTTTAAAACTAATTTTAATGCGGCGCATCCCTGGTTAAGGATGCGGCGCATCTTTATTCTGATCCGTATTTATTCCAGGCTCGATACGGCGTATCTTCTTCAATAAGATACGGCGCATCGACTGACCTGATGATTTTCAGTTTTAATTATTTTTTTTAGTTTTATTTTTCCTAACTACTAATGTATTATGCAAGTTGAACCTTTCTTATCTTAGGTGTGTTTTAAAGTGTTGGTGGTATTATAGTTTCCTGGATTTCCTGTGGATAAATCAAGTATGAAGCTTTAACGTTCTAATCCACAAGAAAGATGATTTTTGCTCATATACTAATGGAGGATCATACCGAGCAAATCTCAGGGGAGTTTTTCCGTTCTAATTCTTTTTATTTCCAGTTTTTAACCTTTTATACAAACAACGAGGACGTTGTTTAACTTAAGTGGGGGGATAGGAGAATTAGAACACTTAACAATTACTTGTCCTAAACTTTTTCAAAAATTATGCTTAAAATGTGCTTAATATATCAAACTTAAAAATTTTTTAGCATGTTTTTGTTTAAGATCTAAGTTGCATAACTGCACACAAGACGTTATTTTCAAAAATTGTGATTTTTCCAAAATTCACAAATCTATGAGTGTGCCGGTGACTTGTAAACTTTAGAACTTGGCTTGTATACTATTCGAGACCACCATAATGAGTATTATTTATTTAATTGGAATGACTTGTCTAAATTGGTAAAATTCTAGGATTACACCAAATAGCCTTTATATGTTATGTGTTATTAACTAGCTACACTGGTTAGTTAACCCCCGTATAAACCCTTTTGTTACTCTCATTTTAAGAGTAAGATACCCCTAGAAAAACCCTCAGAGCCATTCCTTTCGTTTCTTACACCTATGTTTAAAATGTTTCGTTACACCTTAAACCTTAGCCTACCCTGTAGATTAGAATCCGTGGTTGGTTAATTGCTATAGGCAGAGTGTGTTTCCTTACATTACCTGTGTTCGCGTGCGTAATTCATTATATATGGTTAGGTCGGGAAATTGCACAATGCAAATTGGAGTGAAAGTAAATATTGTATATTTTTGAGTTTATTTTTCGTGTGTTTACTACTTTCACTATTAGCGTTATTTCTGAAAGTATGAAAAGTATGAATAAAAATTATCCGGAAAGAAAGTTGTAGTGATGTGGTGAAATTTTACACATCTATGTATATGTTGATGTCTTTGGTTAAAAAAAAAAAAAAAAAAAAAAAAAAAAAAAAAAAAAAAATGAGAAAAGAAAAAGAAAGAAAGAAAGAGTTGGATGTTTATTTTAAGCCAACGATGTAAAGTTATGTAAGTGGTCGATATCACCACTATTTGTTGTATTATATCTATGGATTGAATGGGAATTGGCAGTTATGGGAACGCCAATTAAGGATTATTCTTTGATTAAGATTTTGTTGAGTATAATTCGTGTCTACCTAAAGCGTGTGTTTCAAGTGTTAAAGCGTGAGTTATTCAATGATATGAGTCTTATTCATGGGATGGTTGGGATAGTGATTAACCACACTTAGGATTTTAATTTATTTGTTTTGTTTATTTTTATTTTTATTTTTTACACCAATTTATATCCCAAATGTTATCCATACCCTGTATTGTTCTTTATCCAACCGAACCTTTGATTTATTGAGATTAGGGATTTGAGCAATCTTAAGTATCGTAGTCGTGGATTCGGCTATGTATTTATGATTTTGTCGCCCTTTTTGATATATTATTATTGGTGAAGTTTGGACCTATCTTTAGCCTATTCGAGTTAAGGATTTGAGCAATTGCAAGTATCGTGTTCGTGGATTCGATCATGTATTTGTGATTTTGTCGCCTTTTCTGGAATTTGAGATCGATAGTGAAATAAGAATAATTAACCCTTAAGCCTAAAAACCCTTTTTACCGCTTTAGACTTGTTATTCCTTAGCTTTAGTGGTGGAGATGTGTATACTTGCCAAGCTTATGAT
Source organism: Artemisia tridentata subsp. tridentata (assembly GCA_021014915.2). Taxonomy (NCBI): domain Eukaryota; kingdom Viridiplantae; phylum Streptophyta; class Magnoliopsida; order Asterales; family Asteraceae; genus Artemisia; species Artemisia tridentata. Next base: position 491,114,317 of record CP139508.1, on the reverse strand, counting down.
AGAATATTCGTCGCGACTGGACAGTTAAACGATTAGATTTGCTTTTATCAATTTATTTTATTTTACTTCTAATTCGTTAAGTGTTTAGTTGTGTGATTATGAAATAAACGAATACATGCTTAAATATAAAAATAAATCCTAACATCTTTTAGGATACATTTTCATGAGATTTAATCTAAGGTTTACTTGGGGACAAGTAAAGTTCAAGTGGGGGGATATTTGATGAACTCAAATAAGTACATTTTATTACTATCATTTATCCTATTAATTTGACTTGTTTTACTATATTATGTATGAGGATTGATACTTAATCGTTTACTTTTGTAATTCTCAGGTAAAAACAAGCATTTGGTGAAACTTGGCGATTTTGGACTAATAATGGAGCAAAACATGCATAAAGTGAAGAGTCTACTGAAATGAAGAAGATCAAGACTAATCTGCTCCAGATGCGCCGCATCTCACTATCAACATGCGCCGCATCTCTATCAAGATATCACCAGATACGATCCAAGATACAAGAGGACATGCGCCGCATCTAATCATGGAGTTACGCCGCATCTTTTGGCGGTGTACGAATATTCCTGAATATTATAATCTTGGACCCCACGCGAAGTTAAGTACATGCGCCGCATCTACTTAAGTAGATGCGCCGCATATTTCCTCAGACACAAACTATAAATACCCCGTAGACCAGACGCATTAAAGAGATTGAGATTCGGAAGTTCGAAAACCTAAAGACCGAACAGAAGAGAAGGACGAATTCAGTCAAGAGGCAGCACAAGACACACCCAAATCGAAGATACAAGAGCTGTAAGAAGGTGCTGCATGTATTTAATTCATTAAGTAGTTTTGTTTTATTGTTTTAGCAAACTTTAATTCATCAGGATTGGTGGCTTGTGTAATGTGACAACAGAAAGATTGCACTCCCTTTAATACTTGCTTTCCCATCAATTAAAGTTTATATGTTGATGTCTTTGGTTACTACTTATTAGTGCATTGACCACCTCTGTGTTTATTAGTGGCTTGCGGGCACCCGACTGCGGGACAAGGTGTGGCTCCCACGGTTGTTTCTAAATTGATCACTTAGGAATAACTTTTAGACATAAGTCGTCATTAAGGGTTTACTCGCCGATAAGAATAGGACCAACGAGAAAGGGTTAATTACATACACTTCATATAAAGCTATCAATAAAACAAGTGACAAACTACTTAATCATAAGGACAGCCCTCTTATTGTCTCTAGTATCTATCTGTGTACGTGTGTGCTACTTGCTGATTCGTGCCTATTTGTTTATTTTACTATTTAATTGCAAACAAAACTGTGCCAGTCTCTCAGGCTGAAACCCCCTTGCGTTAGGATATTAAAATACTGATTAGATTAACGAGATTATACGTTCCACTCTTAGTGATCGACACTCTACTTACCATTATCTTCATACTGACCGGGTACACTGCTCGTTAAGTGTGTGTGTTATTGATAAGTCGGCTAAATATAAATTTAAAACTTGAGTAGGCATTAAAACTGCTAAACCGCAACGACACATCACGCGCATCAACTTGTTTCTTTTGACTTATGACAAATATGAGATCTATATTGATCTCAACTCTAGTTGTTAATGAGACAGCCCCTAATAAATTGTTCTAAAAAGACCATTAAGTTATCAAAACAGGCCCCAAACTAACTAGTACAGCATGGTTTCACCACTCTTATGATATCCTCAAGAATATCGAGCTAAAAGCCAGAGATGGAAAATCAAATATGCAAGGTTGCTCATTTCGTTCACAAACTTGATTCGACGACTAATTTGTTCCTTCGTTAGCTCCTCGGTAGCCATCTTATAGCCATGACTTTCTAATCCAAAGCTTTTAATGAGTTGCGCCTTTTTGTCACAATTAAAAGCATTGGCCCCTTGCGGATCGCCTACCATTAGTTGAACCACCAGCTATGAATCTACAATTTGGTTCTTAGGTCATAGTATGTCATCCATTGGAGAGCTAAAATCTCTAACTTCATAATTGTGCAAATTCTAAAGTTCTTAGTAAATGCTTACCATTAGTTGAACCCCTACTTTTTTTTGGCTGTTATTGAGCTGCTTTTTAAGCCTTGCAATGTAAAGTTTGTTGGACTGTTTCTTCTTCTCGACTACTAAAACTTTGGGTCGCAAAATTGTTGCTGGGTGGAATTAATGGGCACCCCTAAGAACCATATATGTGTGTATAAATTCACCTGCTCAAGTTTGTAGAACGACATATTTATGTATTCATGTTTCAAGTATATTTGAAATGTTATAAAGACTATTTATGATTAACTTTTTAGTTTCTACTATATATGCATCATACATTTTCGTTATCCGTTTAATGAAACATTAACTTCTTATATGGCCTAAAAAACCATTGTTTAATGTACTGCCTATTTTAAGTTTAATGGATTAGTCCACGTTCTAAATACAAAGTGTTCTTCGAGTAGGATGTTGGTTAATCCAAACAATTTAAAAAACTCAAACAATTTAAAAAACCCACTTTCATCATTTTTTATTTTCAAATATTAATATCTTTCAAACCGTTAATCGTTAAGCGAAAAAAATATACCGTTGCGACGAGCATTTAATTATCTTCTTATAGATAGACACTTCGATACACTTTCGACAAAATTATTTTTTTTTGTGTTTTTCACCTTTTTTTCGTTACTGAAATTTGCATGCAAAAATCATATGTGATTTAAAACTAATATCACATGTGATATCATATATCATATGTGATTTAACACTAATATCACATGTGATTTTTCATGCAAATTTCAATAATGAAAATAAAAAACGAAAAAACGAGAAAAAAACGTGAAAAAAATGATTTTTTTTTTTTTTTTTTTTTTTGTCGAAAGTATATCAAAGTGCCCGTCTATAGAAGGATAATTAAATGATCGTCGCGATGATGTAATTATTTTCGCTTAACGATTAACGGTTTAAGAGATATTTAAATTAAAAAAAATATGTGAAATATTAAAATGTTTTTAATCTCAACCATTGATTTCATTTTAAATGGATGGTAAGGATGAGTCTCTTGGTATGTAAGATAAGTTTGGTATATAAAATAACTCTCCTCACCGCTGTATACCTAAATCAACTCATGGTAATAAATCATACCCGTAATACCCCAATTTTGGAGTATGCTCATGTACAATATACCCCAAAACATTTTTTACATTTGTTGTAAATATTAAAAATTAGGGATAATATCAAAAATGCCTCAGTTGCCCAAGGCTTTTGCTTTTCTGGACGGAATCTTTTGCTTTTGCTTTTCTAGACTAGTTGCCCTAGGCAACTTGAATTAGCCAACCATGTGTCGCCACTTGTCCGACATGAAGTACACCAGTTGCCCAAAAAGTACATCAGTTGCCCAAAAAGTACACAAGTTGTCATAACTTGTAATCCGTAAAGTCACACTTGTCACTTGCAGATTTTAGTTGCCTAAAAAGTATCCTGATCTAGTTGCGGAAGGAACAAAGATTCCGTCCAGAAAAGCAAGAGCCTTTGGCAACTGGGGTATTTTTTGAATTATCTCTAAAAACTATATACAAAGATTGTGAAGTAAATGTATCATCAAAATCTTTTAAGATTCAAAAGAATGAACAAGATGAACACTTCTTATTTTGTCATAGCCCAATTTTGGCGTATGCTCATGTACAATCAACCCCAAAACAATTTTTAATGTAAAAATACTTTTTCCGCGACTAAAGAATGTCTTTATTTGTTGTAGTGCTAAAGCATCAATTCTTAAGCCCAACATCCTTCGCATAACCACAAAATATAATGTTATCAAAACACTCGTATAAGTTTATAAGTCCAACGATATAAGATTACTCAAACACGTAAATAAGTTTGTTTTAGGTATATAAGCTAAACCTTATGAATAAGCTTAAACAAACACCTTTAAAAGCATTTCAAATGACAGATAACGATTGATTTTTTTTTTCTTTTCTAAAATGTCATTCAATAATTTTTTGTTGTTAAAGTAGCAACTTATATTTTTTCTTTGATAACTTGAGTATCTTTAAGCTTTTGAAGCAAAACTTGAAAATTTACGCTCCTAAAACGTTTTTAAAAAAGTCTTTTGCACTTGAGTTATTTTGAATGACAGTTTTTTGTTATTAGAAAAATTGTTTGAATGTCATCAGGCATATGATATTCGGTCATAGTTAAATCTTTTTATAATATCGATAGTCAAAACACTATTCATTTTATATTTTCAAGAGTAAATTACACCAATGGTCCCCAAACTAATAAAATTCACGAATTTAGTCCCAACTTCTCAAAAATCGCAGATTTAGTCCCAACATTTTTTATTAATTACAAATTTGGTCTTTTTTTGATAACGCTTGTTACTTTTCATCTTTTCGGCCTTTCATGTCCAAACACCCCAATTACACCGTTAGTCCCTGAACTTTTCGATTCGCTATTCCAAAATAATAACCGAATCCAAACACCCCTCTTCTTCAACCTCCCCTTCACCACCACCACTATTACCATTACCATTTTTCCTCAAATTAAAAACTTATAAACAACCTCTTTTAACATAAATATTTCTAAACCCATTTCATATATCTTAATCAATTGACAAACAAATTGCAACTGATACACACTTGATGACCTACTTATACAATCCCGTCAACAAAAAGGTAAATGATGATACAAAAAATTGTTGATACATTTGATACATAAGTAATAAGAATCATATACATGATGAAACATAAATACAAGCTACTGGTGTAGACATTTATTTGCAACATAAAATAATATTACATCAATTGGTAGATCAAATTAGGTGCGCAAAATGCTAGTACATAAAATTTACGACATTAAAAATAAATTGAATACAAACTAATCACATTTACAACCATTGATACACCATTCTTACTGATACATCATTCGTATGACACACTGACTAAAATATATCAAAAACACTAAATTAATACCATAAAAATGCTTAAAGCAAATTACCCAACAAATACAAATCAAGAAACCTTATAACTAATGAATACAAAAGGTAACCTAAAATCTTCAAAACAAACCAACCTAATAAGCTTAAATTATCATGAACACCACCCATAAAATCCGACGAGCCCCATTCTGGTTCGAGTATAACCAAACTGACGGTGGTTCTCTTCCATCATAAGTGGCGTTTCTAGCGACCAAGGTGGCGACGACAACAGGTGAAAGCAGCGGCAAATGGCGGCCGTAGAAAAAAAATACCAAATTAAAAAAAAAAAAAAAAAAAAAAAAAAAAAAAAAAAAAAAAAAAAAAAAAAAAAAAAAACCTTAAATCTACAAATACAATCCCTCAAAAACTACCTTAAAACATAATAATAATAATAATAATAATAATAACTACCTTAATAATAATAATAATAATAATAATAATAATAATAATAATAAAATCCCTTTTGGTGGTCGTGGGTCTTGTTGGTTCCTCGGTGGTCGTGCTACTGTGGTGGTGGGGATCTTGGTGGAGGGGTGGATTTCGGTGGTGCTTTGGTTTATGTGGTTGTGGGGTCCTGTGCTGGTGACGTCTAGTGGTGGTGACGTTCGGTGGTGGTGGCATTTGGTGGTGATGGCGCTTATGTAGTGGTGGTATTTTTGTGGTGGTGGGAGGTGTGGTTGTGGGGATGGTGGTAGATGATGTGTCACACCCTCAAATATCTGATTTGCAGCGGAATGGAACACTTGGGGGCATGACTGTCATAGCATCCCAGTTACAGTTATATTGAACGACCTAAAGTGCCGTTTTAAAAATACATCGTTTGATTATATAAAACATTCAGAGTTTACAAAAGCTAGGTCCCAAAAGATGATTTATGTTTGCGGAAATAAGTTTGTTACAAATCAACGATAATTAAGTGCATAAAATACAAGTGAGACGCGTCGTCTCCGCGACTCCAAAATATGTCCGCATGCAAGCCATGATGCGAATACCTTAATTACCTGAAAATACATTGCTAAAAATGGTCAACAATAATGTTGGTGAGAATCATAGGTTTATGTAAATGATAAGTCTCTACGGTAACCACAAGTATAAAGTGAAATGACAAAAATGTCACAAAAATACTACATTGGCTCTTAAGCTCATGACCCCGAAGCTAGACTGAAATGAATGCCCCAAACTGATTGTTTTGCCAGTCACTCTGATATGATACAAATGAAATGCGTTGGTAGACTAGTTGGCGCTACCAACCCGAACGGAGGCGTCACCCTCAATAGATCTATTCACTCACTCTCGCTTACTCCGTAATTAACGGTTCATGATAAATAAAAGGGGACTTTAATCTGGGCAATGATGTAACTTAAGCAATGTAAATGAGTTTGATACTTTGGTCCGTATGAAAAATGGTGCATTGTATTCTCCCCCGCAAGTTTAGAAATGAAAATATAAATTGAAGACGGGGCTATGAAAACTAATCTGATGCAATAGTTATGATGACAAAAGTGGATATACTGAAATGAGGTACGATCTCTAACCGCAACCTAATATGAATGATATGATCTAATGTAAGTCATGAATTGATGCTACACATGCAAATACGTATGTTATCGATACCACTCGTGAAATTTGAAAATAACGTTTATCGTCGAAAAATATATTTTTGACGTCTTGTTAAGTCATAAAACATTTTACGTGTATATATGTTGTAACGGCCTCCTACGATAGTCGTTTAGTGATTTATAGAAAAATAATAGAGTTTTCCGTCGTAATTTAATATTTTTCAACATCTAATAGAAAATGACTAAGTAGCCTCGCAAAGCTAGTCGTAAGTTGGTGAATATTGAGTGTTAGGAAACGATATCCGTGTTTTTAGAAAGCTTGCAATAACATCTTAAATTCGTGTCATCGAAAATTTGTCCATACGAGTCCCGATCATAAAGAAAAATAATCGTTAAGTTAGTTAGTCGAGTTAAATTGGCTGTTTTTGTGTAGTTTTCGGGTATGTTTGGAAGGTCGTATCTTACTCGTTACAAGTCCGGTTGACGAACGGCTGGTCAATTTGGAAAATAGGCCGTGAGTACTTGATTTCACTTCAAAGGGTTAAGGCCTCAAACCGATTCGATCAATGAGAAAAACGGCTCTCAACATGGTTGCTCGCAAAAACAGTTTTACACTTGCAAACATTTTTAATAAAAGCTGATAAAAATGTGTTGTGAACGTCGGGTTTCAAACGCTTGTATCTCGGTCGTTATAAGCTCGTTTTCTACGTTCTTTATGTCTTCGGCTTCGTATTACAGTGAACTAATATATTTTTGATATGTCGGCTTGTCTAGTTCGCGTTCAACGCCTCGTTTTACCCATTAAAAATCGTGTAACAGCACACTATTTTTCAGAAAATAGTTTTTAGTCGTCAAACTTAGAATTAACGTATCTTTTTCGTCGTAAGCTCGTTTTTACTCATTCCAGTGGCCACGGCTTCATTTTTGAGTTTATTTTCTAAATATGTAAACCAAAATAATCCATGGTCTACTGAGATTTCCAGAAATTGCAAAAATGTACGGAACCTCAACTATATTTTGTTAAAACCATTTTTATTAGTTCAATACTTGTACAAATCACTTCCAATCAACACCAAAGCTATTCTAAGCCTACCATACACCTTCTTAGGGTGTCATGGGTTCCTAATCTTCACCAAAAATGATGGAGCTCATAAGATTACTCATAAAATTCTTTAAACTCATTTTAGTGACAAAAATATGTGTTAAGTGGTATATAACATAACTATATTTGTATGCTTTGCTACTAGAACATCAAAATAGATTAAATGGAAGTATGAAAGAGTAGAAAAATTATTTAGAACACTTACTTGAGGTTGATGAGTTTTTGTTGCAAAATACTTAAGTAGCCTAGAGGTTTATATTTCAAAACCTTAAAATGTAGGACTAATGGAACTTGTATAATACTTGATCTTGAATTTTTGATGAACTTTTCTTCTTCTTCTTATGTTGGCCGAACCACAATGAGAGTGGGAGAGATGAGAGAAATTTTTTCTAGTTTACTTGAAGTAGTATGTGTTAAATGAAGAGATATGTAGTGATATGTAATGATAATTAGCTAAGTAACTAGCTTTGGTCTAAGTTGAAGTCAAAGTGGGCTAGGAGGGGGGGGGGGGCATGGGGCGGCAAACAAGGGAAAGGGATGAGGTGTGTGGGCTAATTAATGTTCTTGTCCCTTGATGTAAGATTTAGTTAGATTTAGATGTGTTTAGGTTAGTCTTTAGCTAGGTTATTGTGTTACCGGGTACTGAGTTAGCTAGAAATAAATTTTGACGGAACAAAATAAAGTATGAGGAAGTTGTAAAAATTATAAAATCACGTTCCTTGCAAGAATCGGGCGTCCAAATAATTATCGCGTTGAAATTTCGTAAACCGTCGTAGTTATAAGCTTTTAACGATATATATAGCAAATAATTTCAAAACACCGGGTAAACTAGTAATATAATTTTTATATCACTATAATGAGTGTAAAAATATATTAGGATCATAGTCGGGAGTATCGGGTATATTGTTCGTAGTAAATGATTGAGTGATGGCGTTTATTAAATAAATAAACATACATTAATTGAAATTTTGCAAACCCGTGAATGGCCTAACATGCAGATGATGTTACTGATGATATGTAGACTACTCTAGTCTATATGATGTGTCCTTAGTGATGTTTCATGAATACGCAGCTAAACCCTTAAGGTTACGCGAATTTTGAATACCCGTAAACCTAGTTTACGAAATGATGAATGATAACCATGAATTGTGATTTCCCTCCGGGAATGAATAATGTTTCGTGAATAGTAAATTTTTTGATAACGTCTCAAAGTCGCAAACTGACTTCAAAAATGATGAATAGTGAAATGATGAATAGTAATCAGTGAATAGTAAATTTCAAAGTTTGGGAAATGACCTGAAATTAAGATTTGTCACATGATGTTAGGTCAATTCAGTGCCCACTATCTCTTAGTATAGAATTTGAATGAAGAAACAATGCCCACTATCTCTTAGTATAGAATTTGAATGAAAAAACAACTCAAGTGAAATACAAGTCTCTAATGTTATAATACATTCAGGGAGTCATCCTCAAGAAGTTTTTCAGAGTCTACAAGAAAGACTCATCCCAAGCTGAGGCGAAACTCAAGGAGTGAAGATAAGGACCAAGATCAGGATGATATAGTCAGTGTATGATGACAATAACATACTGAAATCCCGAAGATCTCCTCAACAAAGTGAATACATTCTGAGACTTATACATTTTAGTAAAATGTTAAGTCTCTTATAAATAAGCAGGAAACATTTTGGGATGATAAGTTTAAAAGTACTTATCAAAAGTCAATATGTACTATAGTTGGTAAAAAGGTACAAACAGTTGTCAACATTGTTCCTCAAAGTACGTCTGGTAGCATACTAGGAATAGAAGCTATATTACAAAGTGTACTTTAGTCTATCACATGTTGACACGTAGCTTTTACACATCACGGGTTTTTATTTCACCTTTGCCTATAAATAGTGTTGTAAAGAACGAAAATGCATCGCTTGTATTAAAAGTTAAGAACACTTCCAATAGCTCATTTTCCCTCCAAATAGAACCAAGTCCCATATTTGATAATCTGTTGGTTAATCATAGTTCTTACTCAAACACTAACTAAGGTTTGTGATTGAGTTTAGTGAGGAGATTACCACACATACTTGTCATTCAACCCCTATTGTTATTCCGTAAACAATAGGTACAATTCTTTGATATATATATATTAATAAGAGTTAAACTTTGAAAATTATACTTGTGTGTTTAATTGTTCATTCATATAACGAACTGTTAAAAGGTAAACTAATCTTAGGCGTGTTACTTGATTAAGTTAACTAATAAATAGTCAGGTTATCAAGTAAGTGGGAACAAAAGATGAAGTGTGTGGAATAGATGAGAGTGTTTTTTTGTATGTTTGTGTATTTGTGTAGTGTTAGTTGTGTGTTATGAGATAAGAGTGTTTTGTGTGTGTTTTGTTTTAGTGGTGAAAGAAATAAAGTGATAGTAAATGGTATGGGAAGGTGGGTGTTTGTAGGTTCTTCATATGATTGGGTTTCAAAAATTAAAAAGGAAAAAAAAATATTTATATAGAAATGTTATAACGGTGGTGGTGGTGGTGACGGCCTGGTAGGAGCGGTGATGAACAGAGGGTGGTGGTGGGTGAGAGGTTGAAGTAGGGGTGTCCATGGTACTGGAACTGTCCCGAACCGGAGCCGGAACCGGAACCGAAAAAACCGAGAACAGAAAATAAGGAAAAAGTGAAACCAAATCGTCCCAAGTTTTTTCGTTCAGTTCCGGTACGGGAATTTTCGGTAATTCCCATGAGTACCAAAGTGTTAAAAAAAATATGTTTGGATGGATGTGAAATTAGTACTCGGTTCGTAGAACTTCGAAAGAAGTTGACAGCCTTTCTAAGAATGAGTCATCTTTTTTTAAAACTTGAAATTTACATGAGTTTATGCTTATATGGCCCTAGGCCTTATACATAGTTAATGGTAAATTGGGATTAAACTCAGTCTCTGAACTAGGTATAGATCTGACTGATTTACCGCTTTGAGAAACGAATAACTTTCCAAATTCTGTTAAAGCTCAATAAAGTTATAAACTGGATCAAGCTTGCTTAAACCCTCAACTCCCAAATACAAACCAACTATTCTTTTCTATTTGGTGTCTTTTACTCACTTATAAAAAATTTAAGAAGGTTAAGGAACAATAAAGAGCAATAGTTAATTACAACTTCTTGTTACTGAGCAACACAAAACTGTTCATAATTTTAGTTAGAAAAAAATTACTTTCATGTTGAAGAATGATGCTTGAATATTTGAAAGGAATCAATGGGTTAAAGGTTAAGGTTTATGCGTTTTTAGGTTTAGGTAGGGTTTTTTTCTATTTTCTTAAAAGGCCGCTTACAACATGTACACAAAGTCCCAAACAAACCCTATAAAATTACATATTTTCATCAAAGTTGGTTCTTTCGGGAAAGTACCGGAATCGGACGGTTCCGACCCGAACCGTCTCGAGAACCAAAATTTTGGAATTTTAGGAACCAAGAACCGTACCATGGTTCTAATATGCAGTCCCGTTCCCGGTCGGCACCGGTACGGTTCCTCGGTTCTTTTGGTTCCTCGGTTTTTTTTGGACACCACTAGGTTGAAGAATAGAGGTGTCTGGATTTTAATATTTAGAATTGAAAACTTCAGGGACCAACGGTGTAATCGGGGTGCTTGGACATGAAAGGCCAAAAAGACGAAAAGGCCCTTGCAGCTAACGAGGTAAGTAATGAGTGTTACCAAAAATGGACTAAATTCGTAATTAATAAAAAATGTTGGGACTAAATTTGAGATTTTTGAGAAGTTGGGACTAAATCCGCGACTTTTTATGAGTTTAGGGACCATCAGTGTGTAAATTACTCAATCTTACAAGTTTTCACCTTTAACTCTATATATGTTTTCCTTTTGCGTTTTAATTTGCATAATCTTTTTATTTGCGTCTGAACTTATACAAGTTAAAACTTTGCACACACGTTGATTTATCCTTATTATCTATCACTTATTCGAATTATGAATATAGTTTTCTTTGAAAATTGAAAACATATTTAGTATATATCGTTTTTCTTTCAAATGGCAGGTCTAAGTAAACCAATGTTTTTTCTAATTAAGATATATATTATATCAAGAGGAAGCATATATACATATAAAGAGACTGTAAACAAACCTAAAATAATACTTCAAATAAAATATTCATCTACTCCCTACATCCAATGAACTTTCCGGCAAATACACAAAAAACACTCTTTTGTCTCCTCATTTTTCTCATCATTTTTCCAAATTCAACACTTTCACAAAATGTTACCAAGCCTTCAAATTCAAAGGATTCGATCTCTAAACTCACACCAGCTATAGCACTTGTGGTTGGACTTATAATTTGCATTGGATTAACCTTAATATGTGTAATCTTGGTTTATATAAACTGTTGTCACATATCGAATTCTATTCGCCTTGAGAACTTTGGTAATCTTCCTAGAGCAAGATCAAAGTCCTCGGGGATTGACAAAAAGATCATTGAGTCACTTCCATACTTCAAGTTTTCGAATTTAAAAGGATTGAAAAACGGGTTGGAATGTTCCGTTTGTTTGGCGGCTTTTGAAGATGTTGAAGTTCTAAGAATGTTACCAAAGTGTAAGCATGCTTTTCATATCGAGTGTATCGATAAATGGTTAGAGGAAAACACAAGTTGTCCACTTTGTAGGTTTAAAGTTGTCATGGATGATATTGCCCTTTTTATGAACTCGAATTCTTTAAGATTCAAGTTATCCAGGCCTTCAAATCTAGGGCTTTATATAGAACGAGAAGGGTCTGCAAGATTTGGAACAAATATAGAAGATGATGAAATCTTGCATAAGTTTAATCATCGGATCATGGATTGTGATGATGACTATGCAGACCATGATCCAATGATGCTGCAAACCAGATGGAGCAATTTGAGCTCCTCTGATCTTTCATTTCTAAAATCGGAAATGATTACTTGTGTGTCAAGTAGCCGATGTGATCATCACATCTCTGTTGTGGGAAGCCCCGGTGGCACACGAGAAAATGAAGTGGGCCCGAGGGTATCATGCGATAGATGATCGGTGTCAGAGATTACGGTTTATCCAAGAGTTCTTCAAAGTGAAGCTAGGGTCCATGAAGAAAGACTAAAGAAATTACGTTTGTTCATTGCTCAAAAAACAGTTGATCGGTTTGCTAACAAAGAAATCAGTTCAAGTTCTGCATGATCTTGACACAAAGTGGAAGGAATAATGTTACACCATCCTTCTAAATGTGATTTTAAATTTTTGTTTACACGCACTTAAAAAGTTAAAATGGGTAAAATACCTCTTGTTCAAGATGCTATTATGATCACTTTATCACAGCTCCACATAAGTGTACAATTTTTTTAAACAAAATTGTTTCGTGGAGTAGGATGTTTGGTTGTGTTTGTTTTTAGATCTTCAGATTCATTGACTAAACATGTATATGTTAGCCTTAAAGTTTCTCATATTTGGGAATTGCAATTCATTCTTTATACAAGGACTAGTTTAGACATTTAGGCTAAGTTAGTCATTGTATTCTTTGTATAAATACCCTCCTATGTCAATACTAGGAGGGTTGAAGATTCATTTGTATCAAAGGGGTGTGTGTGTTTTCTCTAGCTTCTCTCTAGAAAAACATACACACCCCGCCAGTCAATAAACCGAAAATTCAAAGTTTAATCTTATGTTCGTGTTTATCATGTTTCCTCCACCTCCCAACGTGATTCTTGGCTTCTACAATTGGTATCACGAGCTAACCGGGTGGCGATTCGTGGTGTTTTTAAGGTGATAAAGGTGATTTATGTTGTGATTAATCTCGGTTTTTCTTTATCTTCATCACAGCCGAGTTTAGTGCTATATTTGTGTTCGATTTGTGCTTAAATGAACCCAACTGTTGCGTTTTTATCATAAAAAACGTGAGCTTTTGTGGTTTTTTCTGGATTCATACGCAAGAACAAGGCAAAAAGTTGGTGTGTTCTTAGCTTCTTTGATCGAAAATCACATAATCTTTTATAAGATTTGTGTTTTTGGAATATATTGAATATCTTATTCATTGAATTATTGGTCAAAGTTGGTGGAATTGGTGAAAGACAGACTGGCAAAGCATGGGGAAGAGAAAATGTAGCTAAAAGTCAAGAGTGGTTGGAAAGTTTCGAAATTGGCCACTCTCTCGCAATTGATGTCTCTCGCAATTCAGGGCCTCTCGCATTCTTGTATAAGAATTGCGATGAAATGAAATTTCTCGCAATTGACGAGTCTCTCGCAATTGCTGACTCTATCGCAATTGAGGAGTCTCTCGCAATTGCTGGGTTTCTCGCAATTGGCATGACTTTCGCAATTGCACTCCCTTCTCGCAATTGCTGACTCTATCGCAATTGAGGAGTCTCTCGCAATTGCTGGTTTTTCTCGCAATTGCATTCCCTTATCGCAATTGGCATGTCTCTCGCAATTGCACTCCCTTCTCGCAATTGCATCAAACTTTCGAAATTGATACTGTCTTTCGCAATCGAACATCTTATCGCAATTCAAAAAAAAAAAAAAAAAAAAAAAAAAAAAAAAAAAAAAAAAAGAGTATTTTGGCGGGAAAATTTGAGTAAAATTTATTTTTCACAGGAGACTTTACGGTCCATTTTTACGCGAGATTCAAATTCTGGTACAAGAGTGAAAATTTTGGCCCAAAATTCAAATTTTTTGGCCAAAATTCGAATTTTTCGGGGAATTTTCGGCGTAAAAATTTCTTAAACTCAAATTTTTCTAGCCTCATTAGAATTGCATTTTATGGCATTTTTCACAACAGCATCACAAATAATATTATCGGACTGCACCTTCAACATCACCACGTATAGCCAAAAAGATCCTGAAATAGATTCACAATCAGATGACAATGGTCAAATTATCAGCTGTGGCTAAAAGGATGATGATTCATTATTAATTATTTGAAGTTGAAGTGGAATATCTCGGGTACGTGTACTTAGTATCTTGAAGATATCGGGGTTGGTTGGATGCATGATTCTTCGAGATCCTTGTTTGGGCACTCATGGGAATAGTGATTAAGTCTTGATTTATCTAGTTTTCATAGGTCAAGGGGTGGATGGACGAAGACCTAGTTAACTATCACTTAAAGGAGATACGTTGTAGTACTCAGTGTCACACAAAGATGTGGATAATTCAAGAGATGTTCATATACAGTTAAGGAAGGATGGATGGGTATATGAAACGACCTATATGCTTTAAGGAGTTACGTTGTAGTGCTCAGTATAGGTTCTTAGTCACACTATCGTGCAAGTTTAAGTCACAAGTTTGGGTTATTCTACTTCAGTCTCAAGTTCGTAATAGTGGGTTTTCTCCATCAGTAGTCACTACATGAAGCCGTTGTTTTTGATACAGGAGGTTAGACTGGGCGTATCGACATCTTCTCACGGACTAATATGATTCCTGATAAAGGGCTTCCAGTTTGTATTTCACGTACACAACATTATGCTGATTCCGATGAATCGTAATCATCAGGGGAGAGAAAGGTGTACATCGATGACGTAACTGGTATGCATTTCAAGTCTTACGAGTTGCTGAGGGCCTTTGATCGAGAAAAGATGGCTACAAAAAGGTTGCGACTTCAATCCTGATCATAAAAGCGGTTTTTATCACTCTGTGATAAAAATGGTACTTCATCGACAAAAGGGTTCTTTCGCAGTTGAAGTGTTTTGCAATTCTTTCTCGAACATAGACTATCGCACTTTGTGAGATGAAGATGTTGATACTTCATTCCCCCGAACAGATTCAGGGCACTCAAGGCACTCATTAAATGAGGTTGTCAGTTTGGGGGAGAGCACTAATTAGGGGAGAGCACGGGAAGAGCACTCAGGGTACTCTAAATTAAACCCTAATTAGAATTGCTCACATGGTTCTTCTGCAAGTAAAGAAATGAATGCTGAGAAGATTCTCCAAGCTGAACGAAGTAATGACGTTTGAAGACTATTCTCTGTGCTTATGGTTTATATTTTACTTGTAGGGAACATTGTAAGCAATTCCCATATGACTTCACTTTGGGGAGAGATTGTTAGCCTTAAAGTTTCTCATATTTGGGAATTGCAATTCATTCTTTATACAAGGACTAGTTTAGACATTTAGGCTAAGTTAGTCATTGTATTCTTTGTATAAATACCCTCCTATGTCAATACTAGGAGGGTTGAGGATTCATTTGTATCAAAGGGGTGTGTGTGTTTTCTCTAGCTTCTCTCTAGAAAAACATACACACCCCGCCAGTCAATAAACCGAAAATTCAAAGTTTAATCTTATGTTCGTGTTTATCATGTTTCCTCCACCTCCTAACGTGATTCTTGGCTTCTACATCTTCAGATTCATTGACTAAACATGTATATGTGAACACCAACAAATAGTATATACTATGGTGGCTGTTATGCCAGATACTATTTTTATTACGAGGATGGTGGCAGCGGCAGCGGTATGGCCATCGGTATGGTCCATACCGCCGGTGAACACCCCCGCCACCCCAGCGGTATGGCTCGGCGGCATGCTTCAGCGGCAAAAAATGACTCGACGGTATGAAGAAAAAAGAGACGTTGGATCAATTAATATTCGACCGTTTGCTTTGGCTAGTTACCGTTGGGCTTCAAAAAAAAAAAAAAAAAAAAAAAAAAAAAATCCTTTGTATACTAAACTAAAACACATCCATTTTTATACTTTCAATTCAAACACATACATTTTAAAACACATACATTTTTATCATGGATCCAAGCAAATCAAAAGGTGTTTCATCGTCACAAAAAGGTCGTGGACGTGGCAATCGTGGTCGTGTTCGTCCGCAAGCTCCACCACCGATGTATCAACAATACCCTCAATCGGGATACTATCCCCAACCTCCACCACCGATGCATCAACAATCCGGCTATGATTCGGGCGATGAAATTCTATAACGAGCCGCACGAACACATAACCAATCCGGTTATGCGAGAATTCGCTATTGCCAAAAAACGTGCGTACGCGGAGAAATATGGATGGCCTACCGATTTTTAGATATAATTATGTATTTTTTTTCCAAGTATTATGTAATGTTATTTTAATTATTAATGAAATATTTATGTTTTTATTAAATTGTTTAATATAATTTATGAAAATAAAAAATAAAAAAATAAAATTAGTTGGCGGGTTGGGAGGTATGAAAAAAACATGGTTGCCACTAAAAAAGGGTTGGGAGGTATGAAAAAAGTATAAATGAGGTGGAATGATATTATTGGTGGGTTGAGAGGTATGTGTTTTTTTGGGAGGCATGACTGCCACCATCCTGAAAGACTATATCCAGGAAACTGGGCATGGAATTTTGAGGCATGCATATTTAAAAGTAATTCTTTATTTCATTATTGTTTAGTTTTTTATTATATTTTAATCTTTATTATGCAAGCAAAATTATGAAACAGTAAAAAAAAAAAAAAAAAAAAAACCAAAACCTAGATAAGATTGGCTTAATAGTCAAGTGTTTACGTATCATAAACGAGTAGGTGAGATATTATTCGTATGTTTGGTTTCCTGTTAATTGATAACACACTATTTGATTGGTTTCCTGTTAATTGATAACACACTATTTGATGATAGCCGAAGTTGAAGTGGCGCTCATATAAAGATGATGATATAATGTGTGTATAATGAAGGATTGTTAATCTATTATGTGTGAATAACTTGGTCCCTAAAGACCTTTTTATTATAAGTGAGAATTAAAGTCTTGGATAAAATAAATAAATTAAAAATAAAAATGTGTCGCATGTTTATTATAAAATACATTCATTGGCCTAATGGTATTATTTTTGAATAATTAAAGCTAAATGTGAATGGAGTTATGAAATGGTATTCTACAACAAGACGAAATTAATCCACGATGTCATTTATTAAAACTATGCTTGAAAATTGACAGCGACACCACAAATAAGATAAGTGATATTTGTCAAATAAGATAATGCAACAAATTATATGAAACTACGTGCAGAAAAGTAGTATATTATTGACAAGTATTTATAATCATAGTTGTTAGTGAGACTAATAAATTGTTATAAAAAGACCATTAATTAAGTTATCAAAACAGGCTCCAAACTAACTAGAATATATATACATGGTTTTTGCAAGGGGTAACTATTAAAAAATTATCGAACTTTACGTGAAAATCGGTTTTGTGTAGCGAACTAAAATTTTTAAGAAAAAGAGCATCGAACTTCCAAAAATGCATGTATTTATGTAACATGTGACATGCACAGCAGGTTGCAGGTTTTTTTAAGGGGAAATGACCTTTTTACCCTTCCTTATTTTGCAAATTGCAGCCAAGGTCCTAACAGTAAGTTACATAAATAGTCCCTGTCGTTACGCTAAATTGCGTCCAAGGTCCAAAATCATTTTTTTTTTAGAAAATTATATATAATTTCAAAAAAAAAAATTCAGAAAATTATTTTTTTCCGGAAAAAAATAATTTGGAATTTTTTTTTATTTTGTTTCCGAATAAAATTTTTTTGTAAAAAAAAAAAAAAAAAATTTCCAAAAAATATTTTTTTTTCGAAATTTTTTTTTCCGAAAAATATTTATTTTTTTTTAATTTTCCGACAAATTTTTTTTTATAAAAAAATTTTTTTTTTCGAAAATTTTTTTTTCCGGAAAATATTTATTTTATAAAAAAAAAATTTATTTTTCCAAAAAATTTTTTTTTTCGAAAATTATTTTTTTCCGAAAAATATTTATTTTTTTTAATTTTCCAGAAAAAAAATTTTTATAAAAAAAAATTAAATTTTTCCAAAAAAATTTTTTTTTTCCGAAAAAATATTTTTTTTCGAAAAATATTTTATTTTTAAAATTTTCCGAAAAATAAAATTTTTTTCAGAAAAAAAATTTTTTCCGAAAATAATTTTTTTCTTTTTTCAAAAATTATTTTCAAAAAAAATTTTTTTCCGAAAAAAAAATTAATTTCGGGAAAAAATAAGTTATTTTTCTAAAAAAATTTATTTCCGAAATAAAATATTTCTTTTTCTAAAAAAATTATGATTTTGGACGTTTTTCGCAATTTAATGTAACGAGAGGGACCATTTATGTAAATTCGGGTTAGTAGGGTAAATGTGGGAAGAAAAAAAAAAAAAAAAAAAGAAACCTGCTGACTAGGCTTGTGACCTGCTGTGCAGGGGGCTCACTACAAAAAACGAGTTGATTTTTCACGTTTATTTCTTCACGTTTGACAAAATGGTGTAGTTTTAGTTGTCCTTTCTACACCCAAAAAAGCGTGTATAAAATATAAAACATTAGTACACCCTTAAAAGCGTGTACAAATTTAAAAAAAAATTTATTGTATTAATACACAGTTAAAAGCGTGTACAAATTTTAAAAAAAAGATTAAACTATTAAAATCGTGTCACTTTACTTTTACAAAATACCCAAATTCCACTTTACTATTCCATCACTATAGAAATTCCCCAAATTCCACTTTACTAATCAGTTGCAGCAGAGCTTTGGCAGCGGAGATTGTTAACGCTATTATTAAAAGAGCTTATTATTATTCTATCAACTAAGGAATCTCCGCATACTAAAAGAGCTTATTAACGCTGAAGAGCTTGTTAATCAGTTGCAGCGATTCGGTATAATTCATCACCCCAAATATGAACCCTAAATCGTTCAAATCGAGTTAATCAGTTGCAGCAGAGCTTGTTAACGCTGAAGCTAGGGTTTGAGATGCAGAAGAAGCTAGGGTTTGAGCGATTCGGTAGGTAGTTGACGCGGTCCATTTGCAGCAGCTAAGGTATAAACTATTTCTATGGAGTTTTATAGCTGATTAGTTATAAGTGAAGCTTATTGGTTTAATAGCTGATTGTTTGTTTGTATGCTCATTTTTATTTCGTACACCAACTGTTCGATGAAATGTCTTTTCATGAAAATTGTTTGATTCAAATGTGATATATACATGGGAGGACAAGTCTTTGACTCGCGGGTATCCCTGTGACCATTTTCGACGCCACCTTCAAATATGTAAGGAGGTCTAGTGCGTTACCTATGGTCCTCATAATTCACTGTACTACCTGTGTTTCAGTCATCCTTCTCCGTCAATGCTCATCCCTGCTCTTCGCACGGTTGGAAACATAGTTACTGGTGATGATATGCAAACTCAGGTATCGGTCTAAGACAACTCTTAGTGCAGTAGGATGTTAGGATCCACAAACTTGCATTTAGTGTCATACTTGCTTCATTTCTCCACTAATCCTTCTTGCTGGCCAGAAATGCTGATCAGAAAGTACTCTTTGACTACCAGAAACAAATATTATTTTCTTGTTCTCTGCTGATTTTTAACTCAAATTAAAGTGAAGTTTAAGTTTCTAAAGATTTAAGTTTAGAATAGTCATATTTTTGTAGTAAATGGTTAGTGTATTTTGAGAACATCCTGGAAAGAGAAGTAAGGCAACTTTGGAGAACTGAGTAGTGGAGTATATCTTTGTAGGTTTGTAAAATGCGGACTTGATGTTTTCTTGTTTATTTTACCTCATTCTGCCAACATGCCCTCATTAGCTGATGTTTTTTTTATTCCATTGCCCTCTTGGTACTTCATAAAGTTTTGAACCTAAGTATGTCATTGTGATGGAGCAACTACTTTGCATATGTCTGATGTTCGTGCTTGCTTGGTTATGACCCATTACTTGAATACTAAAGCTATAGTATGACATTCGTTTTTAGTTATGACAAGTTGCCTAAATACTAAATACTAAGGCTATACTCCTTACTTCCCAAAATAAAGGCACTGTTTGAATCTGTTTAACCAAGTCATACACCTAAACGTTGTATATTTTGTAGCAAATAAACGTGATATTATACTCTACAAAAATTACTTGAGTTGGAAGAGAAAGTTATTAAAACTTTGCCAAAAGGACATGCTGCGTTTAATCTATCAAAGAACTTGTTGCATATATTTACATGCTGCGTATTGGTTAGACATGGCTGATTGACCCTTTATATGTATTAATGGCAGTAAGTCAGTAACAACTAGCTTGAACGTGTTTGTTGTGTACAATTTACATGAAAATTGCTCCATGAGTAGTTGTCGTGAGCTTTTTAGCTTTATTTGCAAAACTTTTTGGTGACACTTTGCCTCATTATAATGATTAGTTCTTGTTGTTGTATGTTTCTTT
Organism: Artemisia tridentata subsp. tridentata; assembly: GCA_021014915.2. NCBI lineage: Eukaryota > Viridiplantae > Streptophyta > Magnoliopsida > Asterales > Asteraceae > Artemisia > Artemisia tridentata. The sequence goes on along the minus strand of CP139508.1, from coordinate 491,093,536 downwards.
AATTAAATTTGAATTAATTAGATATGTTTCTTTAATTAAATTTGAATGAATTGAAATGTGTAGCTATAGCCATTTTTGTCTTTACACATAACATTTTGGGAATTTATTAAAACCAATAAGTTTTCAATTGTGATTTTAGGCATTGTATCGGAAACTTGGTAAGTATAAGCGATGGATAAAAGTTGGATTAATGCTCCCATTAATAGCAAAACTTTTAGAGACGGAGCTCAAAATTTTATAAGTTTTGCTCGTGTTAGAAGTATAAGAGGATCCATTAAATGTCCATGTAATAGATGTTGTCTCGGTGAATGGGTAGATTTGGATAAAGCTCATGGCCACATATTGCGTTATGGGTTTTTACCCGGGTATAGAGAATGGACTGTACATGGAGAGCATACTATATCTTTAGCACCATCTCAATCTAGTAATGTTAATGTTGAGGAAACTTCTTTTGGTCAAGAGGATATAAGAGGCTTGGTTCGTGATGCGTTAGGTATTAGTTCTTTGCCTTCGGATAACGCCCAGTTAGGAGATACAACGATGGAAGGAGATGCCGGAGAATCTACGGAAAGTGGTAGTCATGGTGATGAGGGTGCTTCATATAAGAAGTTGTTGGAAGAATGTGACAAAGAATTGTATTCTGGTTGCAAGTACTCAAATTTGTCCTTCACTTTACATTTATATCACATTAAATGTATTGGTGGAATATCCAACAAGACTTTTAGCATGATACTAGAACTCTTGAGGGATGCATTTCCACATCTTACAGCGTTACCATCATCCGCCGATGAAGCCAAAAAGTTTACGAAAGATTTAGGTCTAGGTTACGAAAAAATCCATGCGTGCCCTAATGATTGTATGCTTTATTGGGGTGACAAGGTGGGTCAACAATCATGTCATATTTGCAAAGCTTCGCGATATAAAAGCGATGAAGCGGGTGGAAGTTCAAAATCCCGCAAAACAAATAAGCCGGCAAAAGTTTTACGTTATTTTCCCTTAATTCCGAGACTTAAAAGGTTGTACATGTCCGAGAAAACAGCAAAGGACATGAGGTGGCATGATACTGGTAGAACAAAAGATGGAAAATTGAGGCACCCCGCAGATGGTCTTGCTTGGAGCGCATAAAGAGGGGTTGTGATTTTTTCTAATTAGCCCATAAGTTGGTAGAATAAGCTAATTCAAACAGCCTCGTGGTAGTAATATGACTGAACTTAGAATAAGCCCATAAGTTATTGCTTATATCTGTGGTGATCTTGTCCTGAAATGCAGAAACTCTCATCATGTGGGAAGAAAGCACGACTTGAACACGCCCATACTCGTACTACCGGTGCTACTAGTTTTGCGCGAAGAACGCATGAATGGGTGAGTAACCTTTAATCTCGAAACTATTATAACTCTATTGTTATGCAATCAGTAATATTCTCTATCTAATATACAGAAAGTGATAAATAAAAGATCACCGCATGATGTTGAGTCGTTTCACATCTGTTATAAAACAGCGGACGACACATATATTCAAGAAGCAACAACAGAAATGATGGTATGTGGCATGTTTTATATATTCAAGAAGCAACATGGATTATTCTTTTTTTTTTAAAGTTTTATATGGCATGTTTTGATTTATGAACTTAAAAGCGTATGATTGTTTCAGGTTAAAGCAAATGAAGAAATATTAAGAAAGAAAAAAGAGATAGGAGGTCCTGAAGGTGATGTTGAACATGCTGTAGTGGCAGAAATTGCTAGGGAGGTTCTTAACAAACTTATTGGGGATGAAGAACCTCACTGTTTTGGAGCCGGTGTAACAAAATCTCAAGTATCTAAATTTAGTTGTGATCTAACAAAGATGAGGGGCGAGGTTCTAACAAATGAAAACCGCTTTTTGTTGGAGAAAGTAGAGACTCAAAAAAAACAATTAGAGACTCAAAAAAAGCAATTAGAGACTCAAAATAAGGAAATCGAGACTCATAAAAAGCAATTAGATATTCAAAATAAAAAAGTTGAGTCGTACGTTAAGCAAGTAGAAACTCAAGGTTTGCAATTGAAGAATATGGAGGAAAGTTTGAATAACGTTTATGGAATGCTCAAGGTGTTTCAAACTGCGTTTCCGGATCTCTATACCGTTGCTTCTACTGCTGCTGATACTCGTACATGTGACAAACAGGTGAGTGCATAGTTTGTTGTTTATTGCTGTTAAAAAAAATTCAGTCCCTTGTTTAAAAGATGATATGTTTTTCAGCCCTCTTCTAGCGTATCGCCCGTCTTGGATCACTATTCACCCGTAATGGACCATTACACACCCGCCATGGATCACTACCCGGGTATGTAAAAGATGATATGTTTCACTGTCAAATTATTGTATAAATTAATTCTAATAGGTGTGGTTAATCAGCTTTCTGAGCAAATTCAATTCAGTATTTCAGTCCCAGGACTCGATCTATCTCATTGTAGTCACTGGCTTTCACATATTCTAATAACATAGTGAACTCAAATTAACTGTTTGTGAAGTAGCTGGAAATGTGTCTAAATTTTTAAAAAAAGTTTATTCGCGGTTACTTCACAAATTTACAGTAGTTACATTTATCCCAATAAGTTAGCTCCAAGAGATTGCAGGATCAAATCTATTGGACCATAGGACTCTGCTGAACCTGAGCTTGATGTCCCATTGATGACTTTAAACCATTGGCTAGCAGGGTCACATGAATTGTCATTAGCTAAGCATTTACAAGTGTTTGTGACAATGTTGTTTCCAGAGTCTATGTCCAAACACACAATTGTGCCGTTATTGGTCTTTGATGAAAGATGCAATTTAGAGGCTGATATAGCTTCCCATTTTGAAGTAGTATCTGTGCATATTAAGCCTAATTTTGCCTTTTTCCCTACTCCATCTGTTTGCAGACAATAATATGTACCCTTTATTGTTAGTGTATTTTTCGGAGTGTAATCCCATCTCTCAGCCTCGGTACATGGTCCCAAAGTCAATGGCTTGAAAAATGATTCCCGTTGCACGCAGAGCCCTGTGGCTGGATGGAAGATGATCTTATGTGGGCGGGTTTTTGATAATCCCGGTCCTGCATAGTGCATAGCATACAAAACCACATTATAAGCAAAAACCAAGATCTCAATACTTGATGGTGCAGTGAAGCCCCTGGAACTGATCCATGGACTTGGATTGATTAGGACCTGCTAGACCCTTTTTTTTGGTTAAAGCCTAGCTAGGGCCAGGAGTTGCATTAGAACTACTTATGGACTGATTATTCTGTTTTAGTTATCTGAGACAGTGAGTCAGCATTCATCAAAGGTTTAATGAACAAAGGATTTGAGCTAAAAGAGGCCTGTCAATTCATATTGTTTTGCACCCCTGTTTGCTATGAATATCTTCTAAGTGAATATTCAATGATAAAAGCTTTTTCAAACTTCCTTCTTTCAAATATGTGAAAATTATAGTTACTTTGGTACAACTATATTACGACTTTGACCTTTTCTCAATTGAACTTACATGTCCTTCCCTAGGAAATTTAGAAAGTGACCTTAAAATTGTAACTCTAATTGTTCAAAATAAATGTGACTTGTGATTTTTCAAATATGCAGATTAGAGACAAAAGATTGGAGCTTGTTGCTTAGGAGCTTGTTGAAGACAAGAGTTGGATTACATCATTCTCATCATAAACTGTGTAATCAGAATGTATTTGCAGATTTGTATTCAATTGCAAAAAAATTGTGTAATCACATTTGTAATTTGCATATTCAATTGCAAAAATTGTAGATTCAATTGCAAATTCAATTGCAGATTTGTATAATAATTATGAACTGTGTCATTGAGCTTTGTAATTTGCATATTATGAACTGTGTCAGTGTGCCTGGCATGTGTGTCTATTTTCATGTACTTTTATCATTTCTACACCCTTTTTAGTGTGTATTTTATCATTTCTACACGCTTTTTAGTGTGTAGAGTGATGGTATGTTGTTCACAAATAGAAGCGTGTACTTTTATAACAATTTCTACACGCTTACTAGTGTTTACTTTTATATGATTGTTGACACTAAATCATGTGAACTAATTTGTGACACACATATACTACACGCAACACTTAGCGTGTACTTTAATTTTTTACACATTTTTAAAGGTGAACATATAACAATATAATCGTGTAAAATGAGGTGCTTTGTTGTAGTGAGGCCTCCATCACATGTTACATAAATACATGCATTTTTTGAAGTTCGATGCTTTTTTCCTTAAAAATTTTAGTTCGCTACACAAAACCGATTTTCACGTAAAGTTCGATACATTTTTTAATAGTTTCCCCTTTTTGCAATCGCCACTCTTAGGATATCCTCAAGAATATCGAGCTAAAAGCGAGAGATGGATAATCAGATATGCAAGGTTGCTCATTTCGATCACACCCCTTGTTCGACGACTGATTTGTTGCTTTGTTAGCTCCTCGGTAGCCATCTTATGGCCATGACTTTCTAATCCAAAGCTTTTAATGAGTCGTGCCTTTTTGTCACAAGTAAAAGCGTTGGCCCCCTTTGCGGATAGCCTACCATTAGTTGAACCACCACCTATGAATCTACAATTTGGTTCTTAGGTCATAATAAGTCATCCGTTGTAGAGCTCTAACTTCATAATTGTGCAAAATTTAAAGTTCTTAGTAAAAGCTTGTAATATAAATCGTACATGGTCATCCTACAATCTTAAATTGAAACTGAACTACCAGAAATTAAACATAATACCTCTCACATTTAGTAAGTCACAAGCATTTTACGCCAACGTGTGAGTGTTTAGCTCTTAGTATTGTCAACAACTGTGATTATCTAAATCAAGTTTGGACAATAAACAACATATACACAAAAGTATCAATAGTCACTAACTACTAACTACTAACCACTTCGTAGAGATATACAATTCAATCACTCCATTGGTTACGTCCGCAATAGCATAAAAGTTATAGCAACTTTTTTTTTTTTTTTTTTAAGTATATGTTGATAGTGTCAAAAGTTGTGAAATTTGACCTTTTTTGGGCTGTTATTAGGCTGATTTTTAGGCGTTGCAATGTAAAGTTTGTTGGACTGTTTCTTCTTCAGGACTACCGAAATTTTGGGTCTCAAAACTGGGTGGACTTATGTAACAAGACACAAAAGCTTATTAAGTAACAAGACACAAAAGTTTTGTTTATTAAAAAACATAAGACTTGTTTCTTACAACACATGGACAAAGTTATTTAAGTAACATTCAAGAGAAGCAAGCCAAGCGATGAGCAGAAAGCGAACTATTTCAGGAAGGCTGAATACAGTAGACTCCAAATCAATCATAAGTATACGAAGGAGAAAACCACGGAGCTGGATATATTGTCATCTTTTCCGCCTACGCCAGAAACCGCCGACTATATACAAAAATAAAAACCTTATTTAATTCACTCTGAATAACACAAATATTGATTACTTTTTAAGGGAAATATACATACTAGACATGAGCAAGCTCACCTTTGCTGTCTTCAATATTGGGCGGTCTGAACCATAATTAAACACTGGTCGAATCTCATCTATATCTAATTCATCAAGCACTTGTTGACAATCACAGCTTATATCATAAAATAGCCCACACCTAGTGCATTTATGTGATTTGACCCATTCTAGTGCATTTATATCATAACGTTCAATGGCTAAATAGTAAACAAAAAAAGGTTGATATTAGAGCACAAAAGAAGCAACATATTGAAAAGAAACACAGAGGTACAATTTTTCTTACATTCGTCATCACGCCAAAAAGGTGAAGATTTTTCGAAGTGGCGAAACCCTGTACGTACAAACGCAAATAAATTAGAACCACTTCAATTAAAACATAGAATTTTAGGAATTCTTATATTAGCAAGAGGTGTATAATCATTTATAACATGCTTTATTTAAGATGAAGAGTTATGTTATTCAACTGTAATCATTCTTGGTTCTCCCTTTGAAACAAGTTTCATTCTTTAAAACAAAGTCTACCTACATTACATAAAGAAGATATTCATGTCAAATCTCTTAGTTTTATTTTGTAAATTCTTTTGCTTTTTTTTTTTTTTTTGGTAAAAGGAAACAAGGTGCTCGTGTATTGGAATTTCTCCACAAGGACTCTCACTAAATAAAACGCCATTTTTTTAGGATACAGTGGTTTACGTGATTTATTGATTTATTGCTTATCAAATACCCATATTGTTTCCTTTGTGTTGCAAGGATGATGGTGAAGGAGACCCGAGACAGTTTTACGACTATTAGATTTGTAAGCCAATAAAAAATTACTATTCAACACATTAAGATGTTTATCACGATAGCAGTACTAAAAATAAAGTTATACAGGGTTAAAGTGATAGCCGTGAAGATAACCAAACAAGAGAATCAACATATTGAAAAGAAAGAAAAGAAAGTAAAATCTAACATACCCTTTTCACTACCATAATGCTGCTTCTGCTTTTTGTTCTGCTCTTGAGAATTTGACAATGACATCTTTTCGAGTTGCTTTGTTTCTGCGTATTTAATTGTTGATAAAACAGAACAATCAAACTTTAACAATGACTTTTAGGGAATCTTGAAATTAGCATCAAAATTTGTGATGTATATGTGCGTGCATCAAAATTTGTGATGATATATGTGCATAAGAAGTCATTTTATGAGTGTAAAGTATATTTGAACAAGTTTACAATGCATATTGAGAAATAGCTAGAGTGATATACGAGTTTATATTCATCTTTTTCCAGAGAAACTGCCACGCAATTTTACATCATTAAATATATAAAACCATCAGAAATATATTTTATAAAAAACCCATTTGAGTTGATCACATACTTTCGGCAACTTCCTGTTCAAGTTCCTTCACTTGTTCAGATCTGAAAAAAAATAGAAAAATGTTACTGTCGGGTCTGTTGACTAACAGAATTCATTACTATGGAAAAATTATTTATTGGATTTTAATAAAGAAATTGAGCAAATCATGCTGTAAAAGAGTCGCAAGTAAAACCTTATTTTGCGAGTAGGCTTAGCAGTCACTGTGACATTGACAAGCTCGGCGTCCAACTCTTTCTTCTAAGAAAAATCAAAATAAATAATTATTTTTTTCCAAAATCAACAAGTGGAAGCCATAAAAAAATTATCACCATACCATTGTGTCACTCATTTTCTCAAACAATATGGACTTAACAGGGTCTCTACCAATCCAACGGCAAAGCTCAAGTGTTAGCCTATTAGCTGAAGCACGGACGTTTTGATCTTGATGATCATAAATTTCCAGAAGCATCTTTAATAATCTATTCGGTGGCACAATCTTTGAACCAAATTCACTGGTTATTGGCAAAGAAAACTTAAATATTATAAATGGCAGAGAATAGAGTAAAATAAAAACTCTTTTAAGAGTTAGGTGGGTGTTTGGAAGTCTGTATCTACAGCTTATGCTTATGGCTCGGTGTACTTATGTAGAGGTGCTTTTTCCTTATAATATAGAAAAATTTACGGCATCGGACAAAAACCATGCTACTTTGCATGATGTGAACAGTTTTTTAAAGCTTTACAAATCTAGACATTCAATCCGCACCTAAACAGAAAATGAAGGCACGGATGAGACCGGCGGTATTTTAAAACTAACAGAGCTGCTATTGCCAAGATGGAAAAAATGGGTTTTGGTGAATGATGTTTTGTGCAACTCCAAATAAAAAAAAGAGAAAGAAAAAAAAAAACAAAAAAGGTGGCCGTGTTTTTATTTTCATAACCAACAAACGGTCAATTAAGAGTTGACGTGCCATACTGTAATACCTCGTAAAAATCTCATGTCATTAATAATGTTAATCACCGAATAATACCAATTTATGTTAAATAACCTTTTGTGCGGACTACATTTTATATATATATATATATATATATATATATATATATATATATATATATATATATATATATATATATATATATATATATATATATATATATATATATATATATGGCAACGAATGATATTGCCAAACAAGCGATGTGACACAAACTCACATTCCACTTTACTGAAACTGCGATCATGTAACGTTAAAAACGACTTTTAAAGCGTAACGGCACTAGACCGGGCATGGTCTACATTAAATTAACACATTACGGCTCTATTAGATCTATTTTATGTGTCATGACATTTTATTTTACAAGTCTCGCGATAAACGCACATAAAGTGCATTTTAGGTCACGCGTGCACGGTTTTAACACCAAACGACCAAGTAAATGACCACGACTCACACCACTACTCATTTATAAGAGTAAACTACATAAAATTCGTCCCATGTGCAAGCCAAAACCGAAACACCCTTAATTTTTACAAATCATGTGCTTAAGTGGTCCATAATGCTTACATATTCACCCAAAGTCCACTAAAGAGACAAGTGTAGTACTCCCCTCCCCACCTCACCATTTTTGGCGCCATTATGAGGACCACAAGATCACTCCAAAAGTTTCCCATCTTGGTTGGACAAGTATTGGTACTTATATGTCTTGAGTTTGATATCATATGCACTCTAAATCCTATTTAAACAAACCTAAATGAATACACTTGCACATTACAACTCAAGTCACAAAAATAATTCTCTTTCTCTCCTTGTTGCCATCGATCTCACACCAAACACACATACTTTTCAAAAACCTTGTTGATTCTTGGAAGATTTGGGTACTAGGAGCTCATATTTGGTCATTTGGGTAAACATACTTGGGTTTTTACACAAGACTTGGGTTACTCTTGCACTAGATCTAGTTTTCTCACAAAAGTTTGTAAGTCTTCATTTTTCTAATTAACTTGTACTTTCTTGTTAATTAAAACATGTAGTTTTGAAAAGTGCAAACCGATTTTGTTAAATCACAAATAAACTTTTGAAAACCCTATGTGTATACACATACATATACACGACACACATACTAATTCTTTTCAAAATATGTATCACCATGTTAGGTTTGTCTTGTTGTGCTTAAAATTATATACTTAGTTAGCTTGTGCTAGATTTGCGACTTAATTAGGGTTCATCACTATATTTTGCTATAAGTTGGTGGATGAGATAAACTAGGCTAGTTTGAAGTTTTTGGTTGTTGAGGAAATTGATAAATATTAGTGAAAGAGATTTAGGATTAGTTTGGTGTTGTATTTGCGGCTAAACAAGTAGCTTAAAAGTCATAAAACGCATTTTTGGACATGGCTGTCCCAAAACAGAAAATCTGGACTAATGAGCTTATGTTTTTCGACAATATGGTAGAAAAATAGAAAATAGACTTTATAATGAAAACGTGGTCGCTTGAATCACTAAAAACGGATTTAAAATAAGAAAATTATGCTATTTTCAATGTTGCGGCGCAAGATTTTGTTTTTCATAGAAAACTCCACTAATAGTGAAATTATATTTTCTTAGACTCTGAAAAGCCTTCAAAATCATTAGAGTGGAAATAGGTAAAAGTGGTAAAATGAGAATTTACAAACGGGTCATGCCGAATTATCGTCAAAAAAAAAGTATAACACTTAACCTATTTTTGTGAAAATAGTCATACTTAAGAATAAATAGATATTTTTCCATAAGAAGTGTCAAATTAGTAAACTTAGTTATTTGTAAAACTCGACTAAAAGACGAAAACCAACAAGAAGACAAAATGTTTTCTTTTAACTTAGGAGACACAAGCACAACGTGTCTTGGTGATACAATGTTTTAAAACATTCATTTGCATTCTCTCATTTCATAATGTCGTACTAAATCAAACCCACACGTAACTAGGTCGCCTTTCGGAGTCGATACCTTTCCTTGCTTGACTTGTTCATTACCAGATCATCGTATTACTTGAGGTGAGTTCATAGTCCCACTTTTACTATGTTTTCAAATCCCGTGGGGAGATACATGCTATAAATCTGAACACAAGTATTTTTCTGTATGCTTCTCTGATTGATATTGCTAAGTTACCACCCTGCCAAAAAGTCCCTCATATCATGAACCATTAATCACTTGCGAGTGAACGCGAATTCAGTGAATAGATCTATTGGAAGTTGACGACCCATTTGAAGTTAGCCTGAAATGGTAACCAAATGCACTTTATTCGAATTATCAAGAGTTTGGCAAACTCCTACGACGAGGGCATTATCACCTACATCATTGCTATGATGTGGGCTATTTATATCATTTATTATTACACCCGATGTTAAGGTTTGCGTGTCATGAGGCTTAGGGCAATATATCTATATTATACACAGCGATATCACCGCTGTGCTACTACCCATCTTATATCTATTTGTTTTATTTCAACGATATCACCGTTGTACTACTAATCAACTAGTGTTCAAACTAATTCAAACTATTACAAATTAAACACTATGGATTCACTCAACCTTTGTGTTGACTTTTTAAGCATGTTTTATCTCAGGTAACTAAGGAAATCTCAAGCACGGAGTTGGCATGGGCATTGGAAAACTACCCACCTTTATTTCAAATAAATATATCATTCTTTTCAAACTCATCATCACTTTTGTGAAATACTACCCCCTTTTGAAAACTATTGTGTAATCTCTGAATATTGAGTTTTCATCAAATGATATAAATTCTACTTTTAACGATTATCTATGCTTCGACTGTGATCTAATTGGTAATACCCCGTTTTAGTCTTCCGCTGCTTCATTACGATTTTCGGGGTGTTACAGATTGGCATCAGAGCCTAGGTTATAGAGAATCAAGTGATTTTTCAAAAACATTGGACTATAACCGCGATTTCTAAAAGGACCATTTTCGAACCTTATCACCCTATGCCCTCCGTGCCAACACCTACGAACTTTTGCATTGAGATTTGCTTGGCAGATTATGCATAATGAATGAATATTAACACTTTATTAACACATGCATTGAGATTTGCTTGGCAGATTATGCATAACGAATTAGTTTTATCACCTACGAATGTTATTATGACTAATGCATATTTATATTATTAATGACTTACACTTATTATTATTGGGATATTACAGTACCATGTCTCCCCCGATCCCCGTCATCATTCTGTCTGATGTTGAGACCGAAGTGACACCAGTACTGATGAACTCAAATAAGTACATTTTATTATCATCATTTATCCTATTTATTTGACTTGTTTTATTATATTATCTGTGAGAATTGATACGTTAATGTTTACTTTTGTAATTCTCAGGTAAAAACAAGTATTATGTGAAACTTGGCGATTTTGGACTAATTATGGAGCAAAACAAGCAAGAAGTTAAGAGTCTACTGAAATGTACAAGATCAAGATCATTCTGCTCCAGATACGCCGCATCTTACTTATTATATACGGCGCATCACTATCAAGATTTCACAAGCTACGATCCAAGACAGAAAGGACATGCGCCGCATCTAAGAATGGAGTTACGCCGCATCTTCTAGCGGTGTACGAATATTCCCGAATATATTAATCTTGGACCCCACGCGAAGTTAAGTCAATGCGCCGCATCTACTTATCCTATGCGCCGCATCTAGCCCTCAGACAGAAACTATAAATACCCCAAAGTCAGACGAATTTCAAAGTTGGACAATTTTAGAAGACCGAAGACCACAGAAACCCTAAGCCGAATTCAGACGAAGTAGCAACACAAGACACACCTTGAACGAAGATACAAGAGCTGTAAGAAGGTCCTGCATGTATTTAATTCATTAAGTAGTTTTGTTTTATTGTATTAGTACACTTTAATTGATCAGGATTGATGGGCTTGTGTTATGTTATCATTCACTTCAACTCCCCTTAAAATTGCTTTCCCATTAATTAAAGTTTATATGTTGATGTCTTTGGTGACTTTTATTAGTGCATTGATAACCTCTGTGTCTAGCTGAGCATTGCTTGGGTCGCCATGCCCCTTCCTCGCCTATTTATTAGATCGCCTATGCATTCTATCGTCTGTAGAAAAGTAGGAAGAAAGATAAATAGGATAGTCATAAGTAATCATTAAGGGTTTACTCGCTGATAAGATTAGAACCAACGAGAAAGGACTTAATCTCGGTGCGTTGCATCGAACTATACACTTCATATAAAACTAGCAATGAAACAAGTGACAAGCTACTTAACTATCAGGACAGGTCTTCTTATTGTCTCAAGTATTTATCTATGTACGTGTGTGCTATTCGCTGATTCGTGCTTATTAGTTTAGTTTATAATTAATCATAACCAAACCGTGCCAGTCTCTCAGGCTGAACCCCCTTGCGTTAGATTAGGTTGTATAGCTAACTTAAGATATTAAAATACTGATTAGAATAACTAGATAATACGTTCCACTCTTAGTGATCGACACTCTACTTACCATTATATTCATACTGACCGGGTACACTGCTCGTTAAAGTGTGTGTGTTATTGATAAGTCGGCTAAATATAAATTTAAAACTTGAATACTGCTAAAACCACAACGACATACCGTGGGTATAAATTAGAGCATACGCACACGAACACATCAAGTTTTTGGCGCCGTTGCCGGGGAGTGAATTGTTATTATCTGTTAATTTGTTTAGTATTTTAATTAGGTTTTTCTTTTTAATTTTTAGATTTTAACCGCTAACCGTGTTGTGTATTAGTTAAATTGCATTCATTGTATTATTTGCATATTTTCTGTTTTGTGTGTTATTTGCTTTCTTTTATTTTTTTGTTGCTTTTCGTTTGCTTTTATTTTTTTTTATTTTTCGTATTTTCTGTATTCTGCTATCGTTGTACTGAGTTTATTCAAACGATACGGCGCATCTATTTTCTTAGATATGGCGTATTGCGTTTAATTTTTATAAAATACAACGCGTTTAATTAATTCGATACGACGCATCTTTCCCCAAGATACGGCGTATTCCGTTTTTAATAAGAAATTTTTTTCTAAGCGATAACGCCATACGACGCATCTGCTTTAGCAGATACGGCGTATCTATTAATTTAATTAAAAACAGTTTTCGAATTATTAAACAGATACGACGCATCGATTTTTATCGATACGGCGCATCTACTGAATCAAAAATCTTGTATTTTGAAACGTAACGAAAATACGGCGCATTAACTTTTGTTAATACGACGCATTTAATTTTAAATAAATATCGATTTTTGATAAATTAAACTGATACGGCGCATTCTAAATTTATAAGCGGCGTATCTATTTTCTGAATAAAAGTCTGATTAAATTTTAACGATTATAAGATACGGCGTATCCAACTTTTTGGATACGGCGCATCGCCTGCAGATATCAGTTATTTTTATTCTTATATCCGTTTCTAAATTCATTAATTTCTCTTCTAGAGAACAAATCCTACTTACGATTTTACCTATGATGACAGGTTTTGCTAGGGAAGACATGTCAGTGAACGGATATCTTGCTAAGGAACTCTTGCTTTCGGATTCATTCGAAAGGGAAGTTTTTGATGATGTCAACTTCAATGTGCTCATGATTAATACCGATTTATTCTCTTGGGAGACCCCTCTTGAAGCCACTTATAATGAATTCAAACGCTTATGCAATATTGAAGATGGGATATTCTCTTATGATTTACTAATGAGCTACACTGAAGATGAATTGCTACTCTTATGGCCCATCATTGAATCTAAAGGATTGACTTGGACTACTATTGAAGAGAATGATGGGAAATTCAAAATTGAATACATGAACTCAAGCAATAAAAGCTGTGGTGGAGGCAATACCCAACCTATACAAATCTCTTACATGCCTTATTCCGAACAGTACTGGGGATTAAATGAGAACTATCTGGACGATGAAAGAATTTATGCTGTGTCGGAGTTACTATTTCATAGCAGGTTGGTAAGGTTGATGGACATCTCCCTCGAAGAATGGCTTGAACTTAAATACGGTAATCCTAAATTTGCTCCTGTGAATGAAATCGAACGGATTGTAACCTCATGGTTGACACAGAGTTTTAGGGAACAATTTAACGAGTTTATGGAGATAAGGAGGAAAATGATTGGAAAAGCTTGCTTTGACGTTGACCACGATCCTAACAATGTTGATTTTTCAGATTGGTTGGCTAGTAAGTTCAATAACCATAAGAGCATGGACCGAGCTACTAAAGATGCGTTATGGGTATATTGGATGAGAGGGGAAGATGAAGAAGTAGAGAGCGACTATGGGTCGTTACTTAATGATTCAACAATCAATGAGGGCATTGAAGAATTATTCAGCATAGACATTGATCTGTTCAATTATGAGACACCTTTGTGCAAACAATTCAAAGAATTTAATTACCTTCTTCAAGTCGACGATGATGTGCTAACTGGAGATCTACCAGGATTCAAAACTTATGATGATTTCAAAAACACCTGGTACTATGAATGGAATGACCAAATACCATGGGTTTGGGATAAACCATGGGAATTTGAGCATATTGATCACACTTGTAAACCTTTCGTTTTCAAGGATGGAAGTAGTAAATGGCCAACCTGTGATTATAAGAGTGACGGAACCTGCAATGGGGGAAGTATAATTGGGATGAAACGAGTTGGAAACGATGTAACCTTTGAAGACTATGAGTGGTATGATAATGTTGAAGACTGCCCACAAAAAGCGGAGGCTTTGCAAGAAAAGGGTAGGATCGAATACTTGAAAGAGCTAAAGGGAACATCGAATACTACTTTCTGGGAATGGGTGCATGAACAATTTGATGATTATACAAAGCTTAGTCGACGCTTACAATGGGAATTGGAAAGAGAGTGGGAGGCAATTCAAGATGATAATAACAATGAGTCATTAATTGATGAACTTGATGACTATTTGATTAAGGATCCTTATTTTAAGTTTGTTGATAAAGACGAAGAAGAATTCATCAAAAGAAAGTGTCAACTACTTTGGATCCCTTATGATAAGCCACCCATGATTATTTCTGAAAAATTTAAAGTCATTAAATACTCTTTGGGACCAGATGAGGATTATGTTGCGACGAAGACCAAGAGTTATACTAGATTAAGTCGAACGGAAGAAAATGTTGCGGAGCTATACGGGAACATCTTTCGGATGAAAGAAGAAGGATGGACCGTGACAAGAACAAAATAAGAGCTGAACGTGAGTCTAACTTGAAGACTCTGGAATAAAGACAAGTGCTGACCGGGAGACAACCCAGAAAATTTTTAATATTCTGTTCTGTGTCGAGTCAGTCAGGCCCGCAGAGGATACGGCGCATCTCAATCCCAAGATGCGACGCATCTCCTGCACTGGTCATATCTTACTTTATTTTCTGCATTTTTATTTTTAACTTTAAAACTTTTTATCAGTTTATTTTAATGCGGCGCATCCCTGGTTAAGGATGCGACGCATCTTTTATTCTGATTCGTAATTATTCCAGGCTCGATACGGCGTATCTTCTTCCATAAGATACGGCGCATCGACTGACCTGATGATTTTCAGTTTTAATTTTTACATTTTATTTTTACTAACTACTAATGTATTATGCAAGTTTGAACCTTCTTAACTTAGGTGTGTTAAAGTCTTGGTGGTATTATAGATTCCTGCATTTCCTGTGGATACATCAAATATGAAGCTTAAACGTTCTCATCCACAAGAAAGTTGATTTTTGCTCTTATACAAATAATGGAGGATCATACCGAGCAAATCTCAGGGGAGTTTTTCTGTTCTAATTCTTTTATTTTCCAGTTTTTAACCTTTGATACAAACAACGAGGACGTTGTTTAACTTAAGTGGGGGGATTGGAGAATTAGAACACTTACTTGTCCTAAACTTTTCAAAATATGCTTAATATATCAAAATTTAAAATTTTTAGCATGTTTTTGTTTAAAGTCTAAACTACATAGCTGCACACATGACGTTATTTTCAAAAATTGTGAACTTTTCAAAAATTCACAAATCTATGAGTGTGCCGGTGACTTGTAAACTTTAGAACTTGGCTTGTATACTATTCGAGACCACCATAATAAGTATTATTTACATAATTGGAATGACTTGTCTAAATTGGTAAATTTCTAGGATTACACCCAAATAGCCTTTATATGTTATGTGATATTAGCTAACTACACTGGTTAGTTAACCCCCGTATAAACCCTTTTGTTACTCTCATTTTTAGAGTAAGATACCCTTAGAAAAACACTCAGAGCCATTCCTTTCGTTTCTTACACCTTTGTTATAATGTTTCGTTACACCCTTACACCTTAGCCTACCCTGTAGATTAAAATCCGTGGTTAATTGCTTTAGGCAAAGTGTGTTTCCTTACATTACCTATGTTCGCGTGCGTAATTCATTATCTTTGGTTAGGTCGGGAAATTGCACAATGCAATTGGAGTGAAAGTAAATATTGTATATCTTTGAGTTTATTTTTCGTGTGTTTACTACTTTCACTATTACTGTTATTTCTGAAGTCATGAAAAGTATGGAAAAATTATCCAGAGTTATCGTTATAGTGATGTGGTGAAATTTTACACATCTATGTTTATGTTTCAAGTTAAAAAAAAAAAAAAAAAAAAAAAAAAAGAAAAAAAAAAAAATCAAAAAAATAGAAAAGAAAAAGAAAAGTTGGATGTTTGTCTTAACCAACTTATGTAAAGTTTTGTATTAAGTGGTCGATATCACCACTATTTGTTGTATATTATATCTATGGATTGATTGGGAGTTGGACGTTATGGGAACGCCAATTAAGGTTATTCTTTGATTGAGATCTTGTTGAGTATAATTCGTGTCTACCTAAAGCGTGTGTTTCAAGTGTTAAAGCGTGAGTTATTCTATGATATGAGTCTTATTCATGGGATGGTTGGGATAGTGATTAACCACACTTAGGATTTTAATTTATCTGTTTTGTTTATTTTTCATTTTACACCAATTTGTATCCCGAATATTATCCATACCCTATATTATTCTTTATCCAAACCTTTGATTTATTGAGATTAGGGATTTGAGCAATCTTAAGTATCGTAGTCGTGGATTCGGCTATGTATTTATGATTTTGTCGCCCTTTTTGATATAATATTATTGGTGAAGATTACTTGGTCCTATCTTTAGCCTATTCGAGTTAAGGATTTGAGCAATTGCATGTATCGTGTTCGTGGATTCGATCATGTATTTGTGATTTTGTCGCCTTTTCTGGAATTTGAGATTGATAGAGATTAAGAAGAATGATTAACCCTTAAACCTCAAAACCCTTTTTACCGCTTTAGACTTGTTATTCCTTGGCTTTAGTGGGGGAGATGTGTATACTTGCCAAGCTTATGATAGAATATTCGTCACGACTGGACAGTTAAACGATTAGATTTGCTTTTATCAAATTATTTTATTTTACCTCTAATTCGTTAAGTGTTTGGTTGTGTGATTATGACAATAATGAATACATGCTTACATATAAAAATAAATCCTAACATCTTCTAGGATACATTTTCATAAGATTAATTCTAAGGTTTACTTGGGGACAAGTAAAGTTCAAGTGGGGGGATATTTGATGAACTCAAATAAATACATTTTATTATCATTATTTATCCTATTTATTTGACTTGTTTTATTATATTATCTGTGAGAATTGATACGTTAATGTTTACTTTTGTAATTCTCAGGTAAAAACAAGTATTATGTGAAACTTGGCGATTTTGGACTAATTATGGAGCAAAACAAGCAAGAAGTTAAGAGTCTACTGAAATGTACAAGATCAAGATCATTCTGCTCCTGATACGCCGCATCTTACTTATTATATACGGCGCATCACTATCAAGATTTCACAAGCTACGATCCAAGATAGAAAGGACATGCGTCGCATCTAAGAATGGAGTTACACCGCATCTTCTAGCGGTGTACGAATATTCCTGAATATATTAATCTTGGACCCCACGCGAAGTTAAGTCAATGCGCCGCATCTACTTATCCTATGCGCCGCATCTAGCCCTCAGACAGAAACTATAAATACCCCAAAGTCAGACGAATTTCGAAGTTGGACAGTTTTAGAAAACCGAAGACCACAGAAACCCTAAGCCGAATTCAGACGAAGTAGCAATACAAGACACACCTTGAACGAAGATACAAGAGCTGTAAGAAGGTCCTGCATGTATTTAATTCATTAAGTAGTTTTGTTTTATTGTATTAGTACACTTTAATTGGTCAGGATTGATGGGCTTGTGTTATGTTATCATTCACTTCAACTCCCCTTAAAATTGCTTTCCCATTAATTAAAGTTTATATGTTGATGTCTTTGGTGACTTTTATTAGTGCATTGATAACTTCTGTGTCTAGCTGAGCACTGCTTGGGTCGCCATGCCCCTTCCTCGCCTATTTATTAGATCGCCTATGCATTCTATCGTCTGTAGAAAAGTAGGAAGAAAGATAAATAGGATAGTCATAAGTAATCATTAAGGGTTTACTCGCCGATAAGATTAGAACCAACGAGAAAGGACTTAATCTCGGTGCGTTGCATCGAACTATACACTTCATATAAAACTAGCAATAAAACAAGTGACAAGCTACTTAACTATCAGGACAGGTCTTCTTATTGTCTCAAGTATTTATCTGTGTACGTGTGTGCTATTCGCTGATTCGTGCTTATTGGTTTAGTTTATAATTAATCATAACCAAACCGTGCCAGTCTCTTAGGCTGAACCCCCTTGCGTTAGATTAGGTTGTATAGCTAACTTAAGATATTAAAATACTGATTAGAATAACTAGATAATACGTTCCACTCTTAGTGATCGACACTCTACTTACCATTATATTCATACTGACCGGGTACACTGCTCGTTAAAGTGTGTGTGTTATTGATAAGTCGGCTAAATATAAATTTAAAACTTGAATACTGCTAAAACCACAACGACATACCGTGGGTATAAATTAGAGCATACGCACACGCGCATCAAGTACCATCAGCTACTCCACCCGCTACTGTTATCATTTTATCAGACGCTGACACCGATACCACCTTACCCGTTCCACCCGTTATCCCATCTGTTGTTCCATCTGGGAACGCATCTGGAGAGACAGAGCCCTTTGAGGAGGGTGAAGTCGCCTCGACACCGGTTATCTCACCCACTATCCCCCTGTCATCTTCTCTCGCTTTTGGTCCTTTGAATCTTGACCAGTACTATGAGTCACAGCAGTTCCTAGCTGCTGATGATTGTCCTTCACCACCCCCACCCCGAGCTTTGACCCCTCACCATTTCTCTGGGTCAGAGGCGGATGACGAGTCGCCTGACTCCGACTCTCCCGACTTGGCTTCACCCATACCACCACCACCTGCACCGGTTCGCCGGCGTAGGATAGTCAGATTTCTACAGCCTTATGAGCCCGCACCATTCGGGCAATTTTATGTGCCTTGCCAAGGGGGCCCACCTAGGAAGTACACTGCCCGGAAACGAGCACGTGCACCTTCAGCCCCATTGGTACCACCACCAGCTATCATACCACCATCACCAGCACCAGCATCCTCATCACCATCACCTGTATCAGCATCACCTTCACCACCATCACATCATACCACCACCGAGGACCCACCCAGAAAAGCACTAAGTAGTTCTTAGACTGCACTATTATCATCAATAGCTTCTATCCAAACCAAGGGACGTATGGCCAAATTAGTGACGCTTGTAGTATCTCCTTGTTGAATAACAAATTTGAGACAAGTTATCATTTGGACATGTGGTTCGACTATGCTATGCATTGATATCGGTCTAAAGAGCCGAGATTTTCCGTCATATGTGTGGTGATTGTATCTACATGATATCATATTAAGGTGGTCATGATTTATTCTGACCTTATCATGGTTGAGCTAATCTCGTTGTATTACATATGTCTATTAATAGGAACATCCTTACTATGTCTCACTCTTCTAATAAGTACTTTCCTACGAACCTTGAATTGGTGCACAATCTCATATCAACAGTCGCCCATTGCACTCCATGTTTTACCACTTATCCTATAAACTATACCATTTTACAAACTATTACCATGTAATATACCAACTTGATACCCTACCACTATGAACTTATGAGTTGTTTTGTTAGTTTCATGTAAACCATTTTGTAAACATCTTACAAACCGTTTTGCTATTATCTTGTGGAATCATTTACTATCACTTTATTAAACCTTTCGCTAAAACTTTATATACTGTTTTTCACTACTTCATCAGTCATTTCGCCACCCTCTTACAAACTACTTTACCACCCAATAAACCACCACTTTTCTTCCATTTTTTGACTATTTGACTACCTTACTACCCTCTTATAAAAATAATAAACGGTGTCGCTATCGACATACAAGCTATTTTACGAATCATCCCACAGACTATTTGATATAAAAACAATAAACAAAATTTGCTACCCTACTACAAATCTATAAACCAACAAATGTTTTTACTGACACCCTGCAGACTTTGTTGCAAACACCCTACAAGTTTTATTATTGACTCATAAATTATTTTGCCCCTCTGAGCACCACATTAACCGCTGATAAAACAACAAACTATATCGCAATGCATCACAAACCAATTTTTCGTTACCCTACAAAACGTTTTACTACAAAAAAAAATCAAAAATTGCGGCCTTACTGCCAATAATAATAAAGGGTCATCCCTATTGTTCTATAAACTATTTCACACATTATGAACTACCTTATTTTATGCAATAAATCGATTTGCTACTTTAATACTATTCCAAAGACCAACAAACGGTTTCGCCAACATTTTGTAAACTAAGGTACGTTTATCCAAATTTTCCGCCACCATTTTATAAACTCTTCTACACACCGTTTTACAACCTATTCTATAATCACCCTATGAACTAAGTCCTCTTTGAAAAGTATATTAAGCTACCACTTTACGAACAGAGTTACCGATACCTCCCTTTTAAACTAAATCCAACATTGCATCGTTGAACTTTAATTATGCAAAGCCTGATCACCTATGCATAATTCAAGTAGGACCATGCTATGCTGGGGATAGTTGTCTAAATTTTTTGCAAAAAGTTGGAATTTCTACTACTACTTTTGAGAAATCACAACCTTACATAAAAAGTTGCGCAAGATATGGGCATCCGTACTAATAAACACAAATACACTTCGACACCATCTTATCACATGAAATCAGTCTAGTCTCGCCGGATATTCTATTCTACAAGGACCAGTTACATCATTAGCCATCATAGAAACAACCTTCCAACGGACATAGCCACAATCAACGGGATTACCTACGACCACTACCATAAGAATTTGTACGAAGCTTAACCTTATGACATCTCACTTTACTTCACATCATCCGATTTCGAAGGATCCCACCGTCAAGCAGACAACCTGTAAATTCGATAACTACCAAATGACTCATAACCCCAAGGGTAACTGAGGCTTACCTTTCTGTACTCGATAACAATCATGATGATGGTTACATTTAGCCCCTAAACCGAAACCATGCTTTCTGTGTTAAACACTAAGTGCACTAACGGATCAACCAACTGATTGCTGGTAGCAATCAACACCATTCTTCAAGACTTTACCATTCGTGTTAAGCGCACCACTAGCCATTTGACTACTAATAGAACCAACGTCATCACTTAAGGTTGCACCATAAACCTACTAGACACCCATAAGACATCGACTTAGTGTCCACATAACTTCAGGCCTAGACATTTTTGGTCTATTTACTGAATTACCCACTTTGAGAAACTCGTCCGCATACCTTATGATAATAGGATCTTAACAATACGATGAGGACCCCTCGAGGGAAGTAAATGAAACTCTTGACTAGGGAATGTGAATACACAACGGGATGACTTATAACCTGACGAAAGTCTTAAGACTTTACAGATCAAACCAAACCACTATTTTGGGAAATTGCCAAATCTTTCACTAATTCTTTGAGAGAATTAGCTTGACTAGGACGTAAGAGTGATCCAAAACACCCCTGTTCACTAAATCAAACCTTAGAGGTAGATCAAGGATCTTTGTCCGCGATGAGGAATAACAAGATACCATGATTGACACTGTGCGGTCAATGTACAATTCACCCTATCCACATCGTATAATGAGAATTCCCTTATAAGTAATGGATACCTTGTATTGGACAATCAATATACAATCACCCTTACAACGTTTCCTCTAGGAGTTCTAGATTATGCAGCCTAAAAAATCCGTTTTGAGTTGACCTCACTCCCACGCTGAAATACCAAGCGGTCTTAACGTACCGAACGGCCATTGATACACGACGTACACTTGTAGCCAAGGAAAATGCCCTATGACACAATATCCGACTCACTCATAAGTCATGATACATCCCAATACTGTCCTAGCGAATTAAATACCATACCTATAAACTTCACCTGATATTCATCAACCAAACACTATCAAACATGGGAAACTAGACTCTGTCCTTAAAACTTTCGAAAATATATATAAATGCCATGCTCAACTATACTTCCAACTTTGATGATTTCACTTTCAAGAATCTTTCTTTAAAAACGCGTTTGTTTCAATTACATAAGTATTTCTCCGAGATACTCATTTTGTGAGTTAAAAAGTTTTCTCTGGTCAAACCATATCAAACTTTTGCGTATTAAAGTGCGACTAAGTGTTAATTTTTGTAAAGTTATTTTATCTATACCATGCTTAAAAAAAAAAAAACCCCACACTACGGAATTATATACCTATTTTAGTCAAACCTCAACAAGCTTTCGTATGTTAACAAATGTCTAAACAATGATCTATGTGAAATTGTCTTATCAAAACCGCCTTTAAAAAAAAAAAAAAAAAAAAAAAAAAAAAAAAAAAAAAAAATTCGTTTCACTAAACTTTAAATTTTTCAGGGTCGCATTAATTTACTCGACTATTAACCTCAAACAAAGGAATTTGTGTCTTTTGAATTATTAATTTGGTCAGATTCGTGTAAACGCATACTTAAATGAAAATTTCGAACAAAAATTTTATCAATACCTCTAAGCAAGGAAAACGCACAATACCTTACTTGCCTAGGATTGAAATTATAGATATGCCATACCTTAACACTATTCCTTCGAAGTGCAACCTTCCCACTCATCCTGTAAGATAAAGATTCTCACCTGGTAGAAGCGCGTGAAATTGGATAAGCAATTACTTAAGAAACGATGTGCCCTTTCAGAGTTTTAGATAACATAATCGCTTTGACACATGACATCACTTTCACATGGATTATAAGAGGTCACATCTGGCCATAAGACCTTTAACTTCCTTCTGTAACGAGACAAACATCCCTCGACAAAGTACCCACCTGACTTAGACCACTATGCCACGATTTCGAGTCACAATACACCATAGTTTTGCCTTAACAAGTTAAGCACCTGCCATCTAGAGCATTATCCGATGATAACTTTTGAGCGTTCCCAATCATTGGCATCCGAATTTGCCCTTAGTTTTGACTCATGGGCCATCACTCTCGACTAGCCATATATGCCTACTGACATGTTATTCCTTGTCATTCACACCAAGGGACTTTTCCCTTAGATTCTCTATAGCCGCCATGAGAAAAATAGCGATATCTAGCCTCATTGTTCTAATGAAATCCACCCTTTCATGTCGGCAACTACACCTACCTCCCACGAAGGATGAGTACACAAAATAGGCTCTAGGAGACACAACAATGGCATGAGCGAATGATTGAAATAGCTGGGATAACCATTTAGCATTAATCAAATCCTCCTACAACCACCAGATATCTCACTAATAGAAGGGTTGTTTCATTTGAGGTACTTTATGGTCGGAAGTACCGACCACCCGTTGTTGGGCAGAAATTTGAGACGTTCAGATCTCATGACCTCAATTTATTCATTAAACCACTGAGAAAATAGTACAAATCAGACAATGGTTACAAGCTTGAACTCCCTGAAGAGCTTAGTAGGGTACACAATACCTTTCACGTATCGAACCTGAAGAAGTGTTTATTGGATGAAACCCCTGTCGTTCCCTTAAAAGAAATTCGACTTAACGACAAGCTAACCTGTGATGAAGAACAAATAGAAATCTTGGATGGAGATGTCAAACGATTAAAACAAAGCCGTATCCCTATTGTCAAAGTTAGATGGAACTCTAAGAGAGGACCAGAGTACACATGGGAACGCGAAGATCAAATCCGTTCTAAATACCCCCACTTGTTTGATAACACAACTCCGACTACTACCACATCTTAGGATTCGGGACGAATCCAGTCTAACGGGTGGATACTGTAATACCTCGTAAAAATCCCATGTCATTAATAATGTTAATCACCGAATAATACCAATTTATGTTAAATAACCTTTTGTGCGGACTACATTTACATTTACATATATATATATATATATATATATATATATATATATATATATATATATATATATATATATATATATATATATATATATATATATATATATATATATATATATAGCAACGAATGATATTGCCACACAAGCGATGTGACACAAACTCACATTCCACTTTACTGAAACTGCGATCGTGTAACGTTAAAAATGACTTTTAAAGCGTAACGGCACTAGACCGGGCATGGTCTACATTAAATTAACACATTACGGCTCTATTAGATCTATTTCATATGTCATGACATCTTATTTTACAAGTCTCGCGATAAATGCACATAAAGTGCATTTTAGGTCACGCGTGCACGGTTTTAACACCAAACGACCAAGTAAATGACAACGACTCACACCACTACTCATTTATAAGAGTAAACTACATAAAATTCGTCCCATGTGCAAGCCAAAACCGAAACACCCTTAATTTTTACAAATCATGTGCTTAAGTGGTCCATAATGCTTACATATTCACCCAAAGTCCACTAAAGAGACAAGTGTAGTACTCCCCTCCCCACCTCACCATTTTTGGCGCCATTATGAGGACCACAAGATCACTCCAAAAGTTTCCCATCTTGGTTGGACAAGTATTGGTACTTATATGTCTTGAGTTTGATATCATATGCACTCTAAATCCTATTTAAACAAACCTAAATGAATACACTTGCACATTACAACTCAAGTCACAAAAATAATTCTCTTTCTCTCCTTGTTGCCATCGATTTCACACCAAACACACATACTTCTCAAAAACCTTGTTGATTCTTGGAAGATTTGGGTACTAGGAGCTCATATTTGGTCATTTGGGTAAACATACTTGGGTTTTTACACAAGACTTGGGTTACTCTTGCACTAGATCTACTTTTCTCACAAAAGTTTGTAAGTCTTCATTTTTCTAATTAACTTGTACTTTCTTGTTAATTAAAACATGTAGTTTTGAAAAGTACAAACCGATTTTGTTAAATCACAAATAAACTTTTGAAAACCCTATGTGTATACACATACATATACACGACACACATACTAATTCTTTTCAAAATATGTATCACCATGTTAGGTTTGTCTTGTTGTGCTTAAAATTATATACTTAGTTAGCTTGTGCTAGATTTGCGACTTAATTAGGGTTCATCACTATATTTTGCTATAAGTTGGTGGATGAGATAAACTAGGCTAGTTTGAAGTTTTTGGTTGTTGAGGAAATTGATAAATATTAGTGGAAGAGATTTAGGATTAGTTTGGTGTTGTATTTGCGGCTAAACAAGTAGCTTAAAAGTCATAAAACGCATTTTTGGACATGGCTGTCCCAAAACAGAAAATCTGGACAAATGAGCTTATGTTTTTCGACAATATGGTAGAAAAATAGAAAATAGACTTTATAATGAAAACGTGGTCACTTGAATCACTAAAAACGGATTTAAAATAAGAAAATTATGCTATTTTCAATGTTGCGGCGCAAGATTTTGTTTTTCATAGAAAACTCCACTAATAGTGAAATTATATTTTCTTAGACTCTGAAAAGCCTTCAAAATCATTAGAGTGGAAATAGGTAAAAGTGGTAAAATGTGAATTTATAAACGGGTCATGCCGAATTATCGTCAAAAAAAGTATAACACTTAACCTATTTTTGTGAAAATAGTCATACTTAAGAATAAATAGATATTTTTCCATAAGAAGTGTCAAATTAGTAAACTCATAAATGATAGTTATTTGTAAAACTCGACTAAAAGACGAAAACTCGACTAAAAGACGAAAACCAACAAGAAGACAAAATGTTTTCTTTTAACTTAGGAGACACAAGCACAACGTGTCTTGGTGATACAATGTTTTAAAACATTCATTTGCATTCTCTCATTTCATAATGTCGTACTAAATCAAACCCACACGTAACTAGGTCGCCTTTCGAAGTCGATACCTTTCCTTGCTTGACTTGTTCATTACCAGATCATCGTATTACTTGAGGTGAGTTCATAGTCCCACATTTTTACTATGTTTTCAAATCCGTGGGGAGATACATGCTATAAATCTGAACACAAGTATTTTTCTGTATGCTTCTCTGTTTGATATTGCTAAGTAATATTTCCTAAGTTACCACCCTGCCAAAAAGTCCTTCATATCATGAACCATTAATCACTTGCGAGTGAACGCGAATTCAGTGAATAGATCTATTGGAAGTTGACGACCCATTTGAAGTTAGCTTGAAATGGTAACCAAATGCACTTTATTCGAATTATCAAGAGTTTGGCAAACTCCTACGACGAGGGCATTATCACCTACATCATTGCTATGATGTGGGCTATTTATATCATTTATTATTACACCCGATGTTAAGGTTTGCGTGTCATGAGGCTTAGGGCAATATATCTATATTATACACAGCGATATCACCGCTGTGCTACTACCCATCTTATATCTATTTGTTTTATTTCAACGATATCACCGTTGTACTACTAATCAACTTATGTTCAAACTATTACAAATTAAACACTATGGATTCACTCAACCTTTGTGTTGACTTTTTAAGCATGTTTTATCTCAGGTAACTAAGGAAATCTCAAGCACGGAGTTGGCATGGGCATTGGAAAACTACCCACCTTTATTTCAAATAAATATATCATTCTTTTCAAACTCATCATCACTTTTGTGAAATACTACCCCCTTTTGAAAACTATTGTGTAATCTCTGAATATTGAGTTTTCATCAAATGATATAAATTCTACTTTTAACGATTATCTATGCTTCGACTGTGATCTAATTGGTAATACCCTGTTTTAGTCTTCCGCTGCTTCATTACGATTTTCGGGGTGTTACACATACTCCAATTTTGCACGCGTCATCTACTCAAATTAAACGCTCTCGATTTGTAAATCTTTAAAAAATAGTCTAGATTAAGCAAACTGAAATCGTTTTTTTTTTTTTTTTTCCCAATGCTGTAAATTCCTCTATAATATAAGCAAATAAGCCAATAGGCATTTAGCTATTCAGACCTTTCAAATGTCTTTTTTGTTTCTTTTTCAACTTGTAATAAGCACTTGAAAATATGCAATCCTAACCACCCTCTTGTAAAAAAAATATAAAAGTTAATCACAAACCTTAAAGCTTGAAACATGACATCTACGGCAGGAAGAACAGCTTTAGCAACTTGGGTTTTGATTGCTTTCTCCATAGCATCCTATCAACAAACAGTTTAGTGAGGAAAATGACAGCATGTATAATGTGACACTAAAATACTATGCATATTGTAAATGACATAACCATCTAGAAACCCATAATTCGGCAATCAAAATTTAACATGGTGGCCAACCTAAGAGGTAATTAAATGCTAGCCTTTGAGGGAATCATAAGAAGTAACACTTTAGGACAAATTAGATTAACGAGGTGATTTCAATGAAAGCAAGAATTAGCAAAACAAAAACCAGACTTGAAGGCGGAAAACAAGCTTTACTAGGTATAAGCAAAAAGCAGAGATTGTATAAACGAAATCACATACCAGAACTGCATCAACAGCTTCCAACTCGACCCAAAGCATACACACAATTTGTGCCTTGTTCAGCGTCTCCGGTCGATCCGTAAGACAATCAGCCACAATTGCATCACAAATTTCCTTGGCATAACTATATATACCAATAATAATAATAATAATACTAATAATAATAATACATAATTAGTGTTCATTCGCCAAAAAAACACAATAAAAAATCATAATGCTACCTTCCAGCGACATCCGCATCAGCGGCTTTTAGGTAAGCAATTAACGCATCTAACGCCTTATCTTGTACATACACATCTGAATCACTAACCGTCTCCTCAAAAAGATCACCTAATAATAAATCAATATATAAAAAATACATTACTATTGAACCTAACAACAAATAAATAAATAAATTGCTAAACGTAGCCCTAAGTGTTATGTTTAATTATGTTTAAAAAAAATAAATAAATAAATAAAACATTAAAAAAAAATTCAGCCATCCGATGATCTTTAGGGTCTGTAATAGAATCACATAATGATTTTAGGTCAATATTTGCATCATACCGAACCTTGGAGTTCTTATGTAATAATCGATCTTCCCAACATAACCTCTTTATTAACTCATCTCGGTTTAACATTATTAGTTAGATATTCTGCTTGTGTGTGTTTGTGTGTTGTGTTCTTTCCCCCAAATTCTGAAAGAAAGAGCGTTTATAAAATTGGTGTCGGTTTTTGAATCCAAACCCGTCCAGGCCTATTGTTGTAAATGGGCCAACATGATACACTTATATAAATAACCTACGCTCTTGTTTTTCTCTAATTAAAACCCTAGTCGTACCTTAAAGTCTTTTCGGTTAATTATCATTCTTCATTCGACTGCAAAACACGTTGTGATCATAGGTCACTATGTGTATAATTCTGTTCATCGTATGTTTAATGCAAAATTAGGGTTCTTATGTATTGGCAGCCGTGTCTCTTTTTATATGTTAGCCTTTTTATTTGTGTTTCTAGCTTTCTTGCATGCGTTATTTATGTCGATTGGTTATTACCTAAATTTACTGGAGATATCTCAAATTATTGCAAAAATCTTGTTACTCTTGGCCTGTAGGCTTGCATGCATTGATGTACGTACTCTTGTTCTTCTTAGTGATGCATCATCTCAAGTCCTACAGTCCTGCAGAAGATGCATTTAGGTAATCACATAGCAATACACAGACAGATCGATAATATCAAACGATATATATATGTCTTGTTCCCTAAATGTCAATTAGCTTGAACATTAAAATAAAAGTTTGAGCGATGATGATAAAAAGTTCAATTATAATGTCTAGTTAAAGTCTAAGACAGAAAAGGGTCCTTGTGATTATTTGCAGAAAAGTCATTTTCTTACAAATATAATGCTGCAATAAAAATTGTCAATCCTGACGCCACTGAAGTATATGTATATTAATGTATTAGGATTTTACTTTATTTGGATAATAAAGTGCTTACTTGGCATATCTTCCATCAATAATTTGTTTTGTTACTAATTTATTTTATGCAATAAAAGTTTTCTGGATCAATGTTCTTTGTATTCTTGTAAAAAGAATCAATCCAATTTGCAAAAATGGAGGTGGATTCTATTCCTCAAGATGTGAAGCAGAATGTTGATGCTGATAACCTTTTTTCTGTTCCATGTTGATTTTGGCATCACGTTTTAATTGATATTGTGCATCATATCCTCTCATTAAAGGCCTTCCTTACTCTTAAAAGGACCAACATTCATTATTTTTTACCAAGTATATCATTCTTGTTATTTAAGGAGTGTTTGGGTAAGCTTATGAACTGGGCTTATGCTTACGTTATATAAGCAGCTTATGGCTTATATATCATAAGCTTATAGGCCTATGGTGAGTGTTTGGATTAGCTTATGTTTAGCAAGCTGATAAACTTAAGTATCTGGATTAGGTTATCTTTGTTAATGACTCAAAGGGACATTGGTTAAGCAATATGAACTTTAGATAAAGTATAATTGAGGGTAAAATGATAATTTGTAATGAAATGTGTTATTTAAGCCAAACCCTCCTTATAAAAGCCACAATTTTGAGGCGTATCAAAATCCCCATGTATAAGTTCATAAGCCCCGTCATATAAGCTTAGCCAAACACTTGGTTTGGTCTTATTTGAGTCATATAAGCTAATAAGCTCATAAGCCCGTTATATAAGCTTAGCCAAACACCCCCTTAAACTCTTTCTAATATATTTTATGGTCTTAAAACAACTTTTTATGCAATAGAAAACTTTTCATATCAAGAAATATGATTACAATCAGGTGCACGTATATATATCATCACGAATTTTTATCCTAGTTATAAGATTCCCTGACATTCATTGCTGAAGTTTAATTATTCTGTTTTATCTGCAATTATATTTTCAGGAATAAACCAACTCCAAAAGATGTCATTGTCTGATCCTCAAGAGCAGAACAAGAAGGATATTGATGATGAATATGGTATGTTTGATTTTAACTTCTTTTCTTTCTTTTCAATACGTTGATTGTTTTGTCCGGTTATCTTCACAGCAATCACTTTTACAAAATAAAATTAAGAGAGATTTGTCATGAACATCTTCTTAATTTAACGTAGGTAGACTTTGTTTGAAGAATAAAACTTGTTCCAGAGAGAGAACCAAAATGAATGCAGTTGAGTAACATAACTCAACGTTTCATCTTAAATATAGCATACTATAAATGATTACACCTATTGCAAATATAAGAATCTTCTAAAAGTCTATGTTTCAATTGAATTGGTTCTAATTTATTTGCATTTGTACGTACAGGGTTCCAAAAATCTTTTCCATGGCATGGTGACGATTGTAAGAAAAATTGTCCCTCTGAGTATGTTGCTTCTTTTATGCTATAATATTAACTTTTTCGGTTTTACAAAATTAGACAAGATGGCAAAAGTGAAGAAGCAACAAAAGTGGTGCACTAGCTGTGGGCTTTTAGATGACAGGTGTAGGTGTAAACGATGGGCCAGATTACCAAGTATGGAGCTTCCACGAAGTCTGTTTAGCCCATCATGTTTTGAGGTTCCACCATTTCTGCTTAACCCATATGGGTCGGTCTATCGTGATGCCACCAAAGGTGAGCTTGCTCATGTCTACTGTATATATTTTACCTCAAAATTAATCAGTATTTGTTTTGTTTAAATAAGGTTGTGTTTGTTTTTTTACAAAAAACGTGAACCGCCTTTGACTCTTACTCAGTTAGACGCGGTCAGACATGAGGGTTGTTTATTTTTTTTTCTCTCAATCAAACGCGGTCAGATGTATATGTCTTACCGGAGTAAGAGTTGGTTGTTAGATCTTACTGGCTCTTAACCCATCTTCAACCACCTCCCACACTCTCCAAACCCTTTAAACCCACAAAAGCCATCATCGATCTTGAACATAGAACAACAAACAAACCTTACCCGAGACCATGATAATTGTTATCAAGATCTTAGCCGTGGTCCTTGTGTGATACGAGATCAAAGGAGAGAAAACCATAAGTTTTTTTTAAGTTTTGACAAAAAGTAAAAAAGTATATTACGGCTTTTTGGAGCGTTAGGAGAAAGAAAATGAGAGTGTTGACTGCATATGTGATAATGAGGCGTTTATTTAGGTTATGACATATTAGGGTTGTTTTTAGGGTTATGTTATTGGGTTATTTTCTAGTTAATATTGGGCCAAGTAGTGAAAAGTTAAAGACAAGTTTGGGCTTAATATACTCACTCTATAACTCTATTTGGGTAGTTTTGTTTTATCATTTAACATTAAATTAGGAAGTAAACAATGAGGGTCGTAATTAGATCGTGACTTCTTGAGAGATGAGTTCGTACAAAAAATAGATAACCTAATAAAACGTGTGGATGGTTTTGAAAAACAATTTGTTTTTGAAATGACTCAAATAATAGAATTATCAAAGAAAAATGAAACGTTAAACTTTTGTTTTAATCGAAGACAATTCGTGCAATTATATATTAAGATAATTTAGGATGTGTATTAAAATAGTTTTTACTGTGGTTTAATATATACTTAGAAAAAGAAGAAAAAACAATTAAAACCATTCAGACAATTATACAAAAACAAACAACATTAACAAACAACATTATTTTATTCAAATTCAGACTTTATAGCCATATCTTACTAGTAAGAAGTGGTAGTCAGATTCAGGCTTAAAACGTCTTAACGAAACAAACACACCCTGAGTTTTTTTATTGTTGTATATAGTCGGCGGTTTCTGACGAAGGCGGAAAAAATCACAAAGCAGCTCCGTGCTGGTCTCCTCCTTGGTTAAGTTACGCGGTCTTTGACGAAGACGGAAAAAATAACAATGCAGCTCCCTGGTCTCCTCCTTGGTTAAGTTGTGAATGATTTTGACTCTACCGTATTCAACTCTCCGGAAAATAGATCGCTTTATGGTTATCATCTTGTTACAGATGTTGAATGTTGCTTTCCAACGTATTCAACTCTCCGGAAAATACTACATGGTTCGTCCTTGTGGTTTGCTTTCCAACGTGGTTTGTTGTTTGTCCTTAACTATCAAACTCTCTGCCTTAAGTATCAAACTATCCGCCATTAGTTCCTTCCTGTGACGACAAACGACTGTTTGTTTTTGTCTCTTAAATCCGCCACATGAGGGCAAGATAGTTATTCAACTCTTGCACACACCACTTGTAACCCCCTCACTCTCTTTCTCTCAATATACGCATTAAAATGCTGTACAATCCATGTTTGCATGTTTAAAACTGTACATTTTTATAAGGTGAATAGGAGGTGACACAGCCCACTGCTGCCACCGTCCACCACCGCCGACAACCTTCACAAATCCCAATTTCAACACCGAACACACCCAATTTTCATAAAATCAAATACAAAATCAAAGCAACAAACACTACTAACCCATCAACTTCAATGTTCTTTAAAAATCAACTATCTCTTATAAAATCATTTTCGATCTTAGTAGAGATTTATCTTTCAACAACACAATAATCATGCTTTACTGTACATGTTAGGAATTATTAAAAGAATAATTATTTTCATTTCTGCTGGTAGTAGTATGGTTTCTGCTGGCAGGTATGTAGTTCTTGCTAGTATTGGTTCCTGCTGGTAGTATTATTTTGTTTCTGCTGTTAGTATTGTTTCTGCGGGTAGTAGTAATAGTTAAACCCGTATATATGTTTAGAAGGTGTGGATATGCATGAGATATATTAGGAATAGATATTGCATATCTTTTACACGTTTTCTAGTGAATGCCGAATTAGGGTTTCTGGTTGTATAAAAGAAACAAGACTGCTATGAACATTGCACATGCTTTTGATAACAACTTTATTAGTGAATAAAGATCCATAGAGGATCGAAGTTTTTATTAGTTATTGTCTTCTTTAACTCTTGTGTTTAGTTTCCGCATAAACATAAGTTTCATAACTAGAGATTCTCGTATAGAGTGTTTGTGATTACATAAGCATTCTACCGGCTCAAAGATCTATCTAGGAGGTCGATCCAACAAGTGGTATAAGAGCCTAGTGAGGGTCTCTGTCAAAGAAGAAAACTTTTCTAACCAATCTCATAAACCCTTTAACAATGTCTGGAATCAAAACAGATGAGTCTGTTATCAATAATGAGAAACCTAAAACACAACAAGTCCAACAACAAATTCTCACAACCACTGTCTCTAATAGTAATGCAAAATTACCGTACCTCAAGAAAGATGAGTATGAGATTTGGGCCATGAAGATGCAGTACTGGATCTCAAACAGTGATCATAACCTATGGAACATAATCCTGAATGGGAACAGCAAGACGAAAATTGGAAGAGATCAGAAGGGGAACATCATCATACTTCCACCTGTGTCTGCAGAAGAGCATGTTGCTGTACAAAGGGAGACCAAAGCAAGAACTCTATTGCTTCAGGCTCTCCCAGAAGACCATATGGGTGATTTTCATCACCTAGATGATGCAAGGGAAATCTGGGTAGCTGTTAAAGCCAGATTTGGAGGGAATGATGAGTCTAAGAAGATGAGGAAGTCCATGCTGAAGCAAGAGTTCCAAGAGTTCAAGATCTCTGAGGCTGAAGGGATACATAAAGGTTATGATAGGTTTCACAAGATCTTGAGCCAACTCAACCAGTTGCAGGCAAGGCCGGATAATGAAGACTGCAACACCAAGTTCTTGAGGGCTTTACCTCCTTCCTGGTCACAGGTCTCCATCACTCTCAAGGCAAAAGGTGGGCTAGATTTCATGAGTTTTGATGATCTCTATAACAAACTTAAGACTCTTGAGATTGATATCAAAGGAGTCTCAACCTATTCATCACATACTCCAACTCATACATCATTTGTTAGTACTACCAGTACTAATAAGGTGTCATATGCTGATAGCCCAACCTCATCAGCTTCATCATATACCCCTGCTACACCAAGGACTCAGTCAAAATCTGGCAATGTGGTTGAGGATGTGCTTCATTCGTTTGTTGCTGAAAGTGCACCACAACAGCAGCTTGCTTATGAAGACTTTGACCAGATTGATAAGCTGGACTTGGAAGAATTGGACATCAAGTGGCAGATGGCTATGCTTTCATTGAAGGTGAACAGGTTTGAGAAGAAGGCTGGAAGGAAGATCCAATTCAATGGAAAGGAGGGAGCAAGGTTTGATAAGAGGAAGGTGAGATGTTACAAATGCTCACAACTGGGTCACTTTGCAAGAGAATGCACTGATAAGAAGGCTGATGACAAGACCAGATACTCTGCATTCAAACTTCAAGAGTTAGACTCAGAGGAGCCTAAAGCCTTGTTGTCTGTTGATTCCATGGTGGATTGGGCACAACATGAGGTAGCTGATGCAGAAAGAGGAGCTGCTCAGGTTTATGGGATGCTTGCTGGATATGGAGATAAGGCACAAATGGCTGAGGAATTTGCTTTGATGGGTTTTCCATCTCATGTACAAACTTGTCCATTTGGTTGTGATGTTAAATATGCTGATCTGAAAAAGGAGTTTGATGATATAGATAGTCAATATAAAGATTATTATGTTCAGGTTCAAGCCTATAAAAGCTCACTTAAAACCTTAGATAAACAAAAGGCTTGGTACCAAAATAATCAGTTGGCATATGAAGAGAAAATTAGGGTTTTAGAAAGAGATTTGGAAAACACTGCTAATCTATTGAAATACTCTGAGAGTGTTAATGATAAGGTTGGGCAATTTACTTTATACCTACTATTTCGTCTGGTTTTTGGTTCCTAGTCTGATTTTATTAGTAGCCATGATTGGGGCTATAGTACTGACTATGCATAGGACTACTAAGGTGAAAAGACAGGATGTATTCCGACGAAATGCTATTGATTCTAGGAGGACTATAATGAGGGGGATGACAGATCTACTAAAGGAAAGTTGCTTGATATTGGTTCGAATCCAATTCGTGAGATGGCCATCTTGGTCATATAGATGTCTTGACACCCTTATTTTCTTTTCTCATTTTCGAATGACTGTCCCATTCCATTTTTGGTATAACTGGACCCGCTATACGATGTATTAGTAAAACCTCTGGGATACCACGCCCTGCTCCTTGAGGTCTACAGAAAAACAGGACTTGCAGACTAAGCTAGAAAATACCTTGGCTAGGTTCAATAAATGGAAAGAAACATCTAAAAACCTAAACAAGTTAATTGATAGTTCTATGTATGTGAAAGCTAAACTTTGATTAGGGTATGGAGACTATATAGGGCCAGATGAAGTGTATGACCCTAATGAGCCAAGCCATTTTGACCCTGAACCTGTAAATTATCAAATTCCTGTTAAGTTTGTTAAAGAAGTTGGAATGAATGCTGTTCCTCCACCTATAACAGGATTCTTTAAGCCTACCGCTACCCACACAGACTTTGATGATTCACAAATGACATATGGCAAAAAGTCAAATGACTTGCCTGATCTTGATTGTGAATCTAATGATTTTGTCTCTTGTTCTTACAGTGACAAGTCCTCAGAAATCAAGACCATTGACTTTGCCTCATGTGATTCAAGTGACAAGTCTACCACAACCAAGTCTGAAGACTTCTCCTCAAGAATGGCTGATGATGAATCCAATTCAAATACAGCTGCTTTTGAAGACATTTCTTTTGATTCTGTTAAAAACAATGATGTTACTAGTTTTAATTTTGTTAAGAACAATTTTGTTTCATGTTTTGGTTGTGATAACTCTGTGTGCAATAAGAAAAGTCAGGTTAAGAATAAATCTTTTAGAAAGAAATCGTGTTTTGTGTGTGGTAGTTATACTTATCTTATCAAAGATTGTGACTTTTATGAGAATAGGATGGGTATGTGTGCTGGCCAACAGCAATCTAGGCCATTATGGAACAATGTAGATAAAATACCCCCATTTGTTCCACAAGCAGAAAAAATGAGCTCTTGTCGAGCTACTTTTCCTACTGGTAGACCAGTTCCTCTGCTGGTAAACCAGTTGCTGCTGGTAAGCCAGTTCCTGCTGGTAAACCAGTTGCTTCTGGTAAGCCAGTTCCTGCTGCTGAGGACTTAACAGGAGATTGATGAGATCCACCATTGTTCTTGGACCCCTTATTCAAATATTGGCCATTGTGTCTCCAAGAACAACCTGCTGAGGACTTAACAGCAGTTTCCCATCTTCCCCCCCCCCCCCTTTGCATTGAGTCAAAATAAATAGGCCTATAATCATTCTGAAAATAAGAGCTTGTAGGTCTGTAGAAAGGTCTAGCAGCATTTCTTTTCCAACCAGCAGAATTGGGATTACCAGCTGGAACTGGTTTTCCTGCAGGAAATGGCTTACCAGCAGGAACTGGCTTACCAGCAGGAAAAGTAGCTCGACAAGAGCTCATTTTTCCTGCTTGTGGAACAAATGGGGGTATTTTATCTACATTGTTCCATAATGGCCTAGATTGCTGTTGGCCAGCACACATACCCATCCTATTCTCATAAAAGTCACAATCTTTGATAAGATGAGCATAACTACCACACACAAAACACGATTTCTTTCTAAAAGATTTATTCTTAACCTGACTTTTCTTATTGCACACAGAGTTATCACAACCAAAACATGAAACAAAATTGTTCTTAACAAAATTAAAACTAGAAACATCATTGTTTTTAACAGAATCAAAAGAAATGTCTTCAAAAGCAGCTGTCTTTGAATTAGATTCATCATCAGCCATTCTTGAGGAGAAGTCTTCAGACTTGGTTGTGGTAGACTTGTCACTTGAATCACATGAGGCAAAGTCATTGGTCTTGATTTCTGAGGACTTGTCACTGTTAGAACAAGAGACACTACTAGAAAAATAGCCTTTAATGACACCAAAATTATGACACACGCACGATAATGACACGCAAAAATGTGTGTCATAAAAAAACTGTCATAAATTGTACAATCTGAAGGCTAGATGACAGGCAATTTTGTGTGTCATAAAATTCGTGTCATATCTCAAATTTTTTAAAAAACACGGAGCACAAAAGCTTGAACTCATTTCATTTTCACACTCTAAAACACACACACACACACACACACAATAACTCTCTCTCCCTAAAAAACACAATCCGACAGCACCACCTCCATCCGACGCCATCCGATGCACCACCACCGGACTCCACCTCCACCGACACCACCGAAACTCTCCACCCTAAATTTTTGAGGTATTAGTTTTGTTCTTTTTTTGTAGATGTATAGATTTTTTTGTCGATCTATAATTTTTTTTTATAGATCTATTCATTTTATTTGTAAATCCATTGGTTTTTTATTTGTAGATCTATATATTTTAGAAGTTTGGTAGGTAGTCTTTTATAGATATGTATATTATTTTTACATATTTGAGTTTTTGTAACATTAGTTACAATATTTTTTAGTTTTGATGTTGCTGAAACTGTTGTCGCCGGAATCACCATCTCCAGCGCCTGCACCGGCGACTGCACCTACACCGGCAGATCCGGAGAAGAAAGATGACGCGCCGGCGCGTGTACGGAATGATAACCCGATGACAGGTTCTTAGAGAAATTGCTGCTTCTAAATAAGCTAAAAATGTTTGATTTTTATTAATGGGTTTTTGTTATTTTTATGTTTTAATAATGGGGTTGTGAGGAATTTATATTTCTTGATGGGTTTGTGAGGAATTTGTATTTCTTGATGTTAAACTGAGTTTCTTGCTGTTAATAAGATTCATTTTTGATAATGGGTTATTGTTTTTATTTGATTTTAATTATGGGTTTGTGATGAATTTAGCGAATTCAAATTGAATATCGAATGCAAACGCCATGCTACTCTATCTGGTCACAGGTGCGTGACATTTTGGTGGATTACTACTTTGGACAGCGCTTTGTACTTTTTTATAATTTAAAAATGTGATCAGCATATTTGTTATATATTCTGTGCTATAGCTGCTCATGCTCGACAAATTCAATAAGCGTTTCAATAGGTGAAGTGACCCCACCTGCTTTGACGATCTATTAAGAAATTAATCGTCGTGTCAATATTTTGGAAATTAACACACATATACTCTTATAGAAGTGACAGAGCCCTCACATATTAGTTTCAATGCTTGACTGCTTGAGTAATTATTGTAATGTTTATCCAAGCTAATTACTCTCTATACATGGCTTATTTTCATCTCATAGGTTTATATGTGGATACCTTGTTTGAATTAGTGATAATTGTTATGAATGACAGATACACAAGCTAGCGGAAATTGCTCGATCTCTGGCCCACATAAACACTAATGACTACAGTGCATTGGATTTTATGCTTGCTCATTTACAAGACCTCAAATATGCTATCCAGGACAGAAAGGTGGATGCTCTTGTTGTTGAGACATTTGGAAGACGTATTGAGAAGCTATTACAGTGAGTCAATCTATGCAAATAATATCACTATTCCGACTGTTTCAAAATTATTGAGATGTTTCATTTGGTCAAATTTGGAATACTATGATTCAAACCAATGAGAGATCATTTCTAACATTTGAATATGGCAGGGAGAAATATGTAAACCTTTGCGGACAGATAGAGGATGAAAAAACAGAATCAGTAAGTATCATGGGCCTTGAAGATAGTCCAGCAGGACCGGACACAGGTCGTAGTTCATACTCTAAAGAACGGACTACAATAGAAGATTTTGAAATAATAAAACCAATTAGCAGAGGTGCATTTGGACGAGTTTTTTTAGCCAGGAAAAGGGCTACAGGTGACGTATTTGCAATAAAGGTAAGAGCTTTATATCACCAATTATTTTTAGGAAATTATACTTCTTTCTTGGAAGATCTTTAGGGGGTGTTTGGCAGTTTGTTTTGAAAGTCATTATGTGCTATTGAATAATGAAGAATCAGATAATTAGCTAATAGTGTTTGGATGTGCTTCAGCTGTTTAAATTTGTAATAAGCACACAATGACCAATATGAATGTTGCAAATTCTGATAAACTAAGAATTTACATGTAAATTGACTCATCAAATAAGTAAAATCTATATTGTTGCAGCCAGTACTAACTGATGTTTTGCTCTAATCAAAATCAGTTTCTTTATACCCATATACCAGGAAACTGATTATTTGTGGCTTGAAAACAATAATTATATTAGTATTTATAAATCGCAACGCTACACCCACCCTTAAAAAAGCAAATGCAGTTATCGACCTCTAATTACTTATATTGTTAAAGTATTTCAGGTTTTAAAAAAGGCTGATATGATTCGTAAAAATGCAGTTCAAAGCATTTTGGCTGAGCGTGATATCTTGATATCAGCTCGTAATCCGTTTGTGGTGAGTAAAACACACACTTACACATGTAAACTCGTCTTCCAGTTGAAAATTTATGAGCTTTAACTTCACTAAGCTGATTGCCGTTCGGATGAACAGGTACGTTTTTACTACTCCTTCACATGTAGAGAAAATCTCTATTTGGTGATGGAGTATTTAAACGGGGGAGATCTTTTCTCCTTGCTGAGAAATCTAGGTTGCTTAGAAGAAGACATGGCACGTGTATATATTGCAGAACTTGTGAGTTGTTTATATCTATATTGTGTTAGAGCGACGTTCCTGAACCTGTTTTGTCGCCTGCGCAGGGTATAGCCGCGCTGGTTGTAAGCACTCATAAAAAGAAGACCGTGATTTCTGCTGGCGTGTTGAAACAAAAGTGACCACTGTTCTCGACACTTCGGACAGATATTCATGTAAGTATACTATTTCTTTTATAGATTTTTTTGTCGATCTATAATTTTTTTTGAACATTATTTTTTTTTAAGTGCTTGTGATCAGCTTATTGCATTATTTAAAAGTATATAAGCAATCCCAAACATTCTATTGAAGTATTGAACACTCTTTAATTAGCCTAGTCTTTTTAGCAGGTATACATACTTAAAAATAAGCAAACTAGTACCACTTATATTCAAAGGGTTGGATTTCGGTTAGTATATGGAAAACAACCTGGTTGGGACCTTTGCTCGGTAAGTTGTGCATTTATATATGATTTTTGGTGTGTTTGTTGACTGTTGTCGCAGCCCACCCCAAAGGGGTGTTGGTTTTTGCGTATCCCAGCCACCCATAAGGGTGTTTGTTCATCATTTTCTGTCCAGCCAAAACAGCCCCAAATGGGGTGTGTTGCTAATTCATTTTCTTGTCTAACTAGGGTGATGGTTTATTGCTTAAAACAGCCCCAAATGGGGTGTTTAACTGCTGAAACGCAGCCCCCAACGAGGGATGTTGTGGACTGCAAAAACCAGCCCAACGAGGGTGTTTGGTTGCTGTAAAACGGACCCAAAAAGACCATGTCCTATGCTATTCTTGCATAAAATGCTGATTTGCCATTTTATTTTTTATAGATGGATGCAACCACTCCGAAGTACTCCAAGGCTAGATATGATGAAATTGTTAAGGAAGTTTCATCTTACTTGAAGAAGGTTGGCTGCTGCTCCTTGATGCCAAATAGCAAACACATTCTATGTAGCTATATATGTTCTACACATTTACCTGTATATCACCCATATATGTTTCTACAATTTTAGAATTTGAAAATAACTTCTTGTTGTATGAAACGCATTGTTTTGATATATATGAAATGCGCTTTTTTGCTATTTGTGTATTTATTTGTATTATGAGATTATCTGTTATTTAATGTGGGGATATTATTAATTTTATAAAAATTATTTTTTTTTAAAAAAAATTTGAACCATGACACGCAAAAAATGGGTCATAAAATAGTGTCATAAAAGTTTGTCGTAAAAGGGTGTCATAAAAGCGTGTCATAAATTCATGACGCGCGAAATTCCTGTCATAAAGCTTTATGACGGGTCGATCAATGACACCAAAAAGCGCGTCATCTGACCCCTTTTATGACAC
Source organism: Artemisia tridentata subsp. tridentata (assembly GCA_021014915.2). Lineage (NCBI taxonomy): Eukaryota > Viridiplantae > Streptophyta > Magnoliopsida > Asterales > Asteraceae > Artemisia > Artemisia tridentata. The sequence goes on along the minus strand of CP139508.1, from coordinate 491,052,436 downwards.
GCAATGCGCGTCATTAGAGGCCTTTTTTCTAGTAGTGTGACAAAATCATTAAATTCACAATCAAGATCAGGCAAGTCATTTGACTTTTTGCCATATGTCATTTGTGATTCATCAAAGTATGTGTGGGTAGAGGTGGCTTAAAGACTCCTGTTATAGGTGGAGGAACATCATTCATTCCTCCTTCTTTAACAAACTTAACAGGAATTTGATAATTTACAGGTTCAGGGTCAAAATGGCTTGGCTCATTAGGGTCATACACTTCATCTGGCCCTATATAGTCTCCAAACCCCAATCCAAGTTTAGCTTTCACAGACATAGAACTATCAATTAACTTGTTTAGGTTTTCAGATGTTTCTTTCCATTTATTGAACCTAGCCAAGGTATTTTCTAGCTTAGTCTGCAAGTCCTGTTTTTCTATAGACACCTTATCATTAACACTCTCAGAGTATTTCAATAGATTAGCAGTGTTTTCCAAATCTCTTTCTAAAACCCTAATTTTCTCTTCATATGCCAACTGATTATTTTGGTACCAAGCCTTTTGTTTTTCTAAGGTTTTAAGTGAGCTTTTATAGGCTTGAACATGAACATAATAATCTTTATATTGACTATCTATATCATCAAACTCCTTTTTTAGTTCAGCATATTTAACATCACAACCAAATGGACAAGTTTGTACCTGAGATGGAAAACCCATCAAAGCAAATTCCTCAGCCACTTGTGCCTTATCTCCATATCCAGCAAGCATCCCATAAACCTGAGCAGCTCCTCTTTCTGCATTAGCTACCTCATGTTGTGCCCAATCCACCATGGAATCAACAGATAGCAAGGCTTCAGGCTCCTCTGAGTCTAACTCTTGAAGTTTGAATGCAGAGTATCTAGTCTTGTCATCAGCCTTCTTATCAGTGCATTCTCTTGCAAAGTGACCCAGTTATGAGCATTTGTAACATCTCACCTTCCTCTTATCAAACCTTGCTCCCTCCTTTCCATTGAATTGGATCTTCCTTCCAGCCATCTTCTCAAACCTGTTCACCTTTAGTGAAAGCATAGCCATCCGCCACTTGATGTCCAATTCTTCCAAGTCCAGCTTATCAATCTGGTCAAAGTCTTCATAAGCGAGCTGCTGTTATGGTGCACTTTCAGCAACAAACGAATGAAGCACATCCTCAAGCACATTGCCAGATCTTGACTGTGTTCTTGGTGTAGCAGGGGTATATGAAACTGATGAAAATGATGAGGTTGGGCTATCACCATATGACACCTTATTAATACTGGTAGTACTAACAAATGCAAACTGAGTTGGTGTATGTGATGAATAGGTTGAAACCCCTTTGATATCAATCTCAAGAGTCTTGAGTTTGTTATAATGGTCATCAAAACTCATTAAGTCGAGCCCACCTCTAGCTTTGAGGGTAATGGAGACCTGAGACCAGGAAGGAGGTAAAGCCCTCAAGAACTTGGTGTTGCAGTCTTCATTATCCGGCCTTGCCTGCAACTGATTGAGTTGGCTCAGAATCTTGTGAAACCTATCATAACCTTTGTGTATCCCTTCTGCCTCAGAGATCTTGAACTCTTGGAACTCCTGCTTCAGCATGGACTTCTTCATCTTCTTGGACTCATCATTCCCTCCAAATCTGGCTTTAACAGCTAACCAGATTTCCCTTGCATCATTTAGATGATGAAAATCACCCATATGGTCTTCTGGGAGAGCCTGAAGCAACAGAGTTCTTGCTTTGGTCTCCCTTTGTACAACAACATGCTCTTCTGCAGACACAGGTGGAAGTATGATGATGTTCCCCTTCTGATCTCTTCCAGTTTTCTTCTTGCTGTTCCCATTCAGGATTATGTTCCATAGGTTATGATCACTGTTTGAGATCCAGTACTCCATCTTCATGGCCCAAATCTCATACTCATCTTTCTTGAGGTACGGGAATTTTGCATTACTATTAGAGACAGTGGTTGTGAGAATTTGTTGTTGGACTTGTTGTGTTTCAGGTTTCTCATTATTGATAACCCACTCATCTGTTTCGATTCCAGACATTGTGAAAGGATTTAAGAGATTGGTTAGAAAAGGTTTCTTCTTTGACAGAGACCCTCACCAGGCTCTGATACCACTTGTTGGATCGACCTCTAGATAGATATTTGAGTCGGTAGAATGCTTATGTAATCACAAACACTCTATACGAGAATCTCTAGTTATGAAACTTATGTTTATGCGGAAACTAAACACAAGAGTTAAAGAAGACAATAACTAATAAAAACTTCGATCCTCTATGGATCTTTATTCACTAATAAAGTTGTTATCAAAAGCGTACAATGTTCATAGCCGTCTTGTTTCTTTTATACTACCAGAAACCCTAATTCGGCATTCACTAGAAAACGTATAAAAGATATGCAATATCTATTCCTAATATATCTCATGCATATCCACACCTTCTAAACATACGGGTTTAACTATTACTACTACCCGCAGAAACAATACTAACAACAGAAACAAAATAATTCTACCAGCAGGAACCAATACCAGCAGGAACTACATACCTGCCAGCAGGAACCATACTACTACCAACAGAAATGAAAATAACTATTATTTTAATAATTCCACAAGGCAGGCTCAAGTCAGTAATGGCTTTGGTCTCCCATGTATCTAATGTTGTTGTATGTTCTTTTGTTGTAGGAAATTCCGCTTTGAAGTAAATTCTATAGTGTTGATCCCCATATTGTTGTGATTGAGGGGAGGCTTATTGCTGTATATTTTGTATTAACTAACATGTTTTATGTCTATTTTGTTCACTAACTTTGTTTTGCAGTTAAAACATTCAAATTGATGGTTTATAACAAAATAAGAAGCATTCATTCATTCATTCAATAGATGTTTGCATTCCCAGATGCAACCTAGAAAATTACATTTAAAAGCTTCATAACATCAACAAGACAACAACCTACACTTCTACTCTATCTTCCTCTTCCCTTTCCCAGTGCAGTCCAGCATGGTTTTGTGGATTCCTCTGCCCTGGATTGCCTCCCACACCTTAGGACTAGGAAGTCCTAGCACTTGCTTGTCTGGCTTTGGATGAGGCAAGGAGATCCTACTCATTGAGGATCATCCTTTTCAAGTTCTCTTGTTAGGACAACTGCTAGTGGAGGTGGATAGGTTTGATCATCATCAGAAGAATCTTCATAGGCAGACACATAGCTAGGCATGGACTTGAGCTCATAATCTGAGCTTGTGTCTTCAACATATGCAGGGGGAGTAGGGAGATCATCAGAAGAGGTTCCTTCACCCTTTTTGTTTCTAGAGGTTGAGGCATTCGATGGAAAGTAGTTGTCCCATCCTGATGAATGGGAAGATGAATCGGATGAGATGTCTATGATGTCTGGTTTAGAACTCATGGTTGTGTTTGGATGAATGCTTAGGGTTTGTATCTAAGTGGTGTGTGTGTTTTGCGTTTGAGGCCTTTTATAGACTTAATGGTTGATTAAGGCTATTGAATGATGGGTTGGCGTTTGGAATTAATTCTTTGCAGTATTGGGTTTAATTATGGTGGCGTTTGAGGAATTGACCGGATCCAGTGCATAATCTTGACTTTTGGTTAAAAGCACTTCGTTCCTGCTGGTTGACCGTCTTTTCAGCTGGTTGACCAGTGGTTGCTGCTGGTATCATTGTTCTTGGGAATTTTTTTTGAGGAAGAATAAAATTCACTTGGTCAAAGATACTTAACCGAGATACTTGCAATTTAAATTGCTATGTTGTGTAACCATATAACTGACCTAAATTGTACGTCCCACGTCCAAATTCATCCTTCTCCTCTTACACCCATTTCATCATTTCTCATTTCTACAATGCACTTGCTGATTCTTCACCATGATGGCACTGCCATACAAAGACGACCATAACAAGGTGGGGTATTTGGAATCATCAAACTGAAGTGAAGGGTATGATCAGATACTTACCTTCATGCGTGGGTCCTCCATTAGGTATGCCTTGACTCATTGTCCGGCAGTTGTGTATGACTCTTTGGTCAAACAATTTTGGGCTACTGCTGCTACTCAAACGGTTGAGGGTAGACCCCAGGAGATAGTGGCAACTATTGATGGGAATGAGTATATTGTCACTGAGGCCTCCATTCGCACTCATCTTCAATTGAATGATGAGGAAGGGTTGTATAATTTCACAGAACAAGAAATTCTGGATGGTATGGCTACAATCGGCTATCCAGTTGCTGGTACTTTCACTTTCTATAAGAATAGGCTCTCTCCTCAATGGAGGTTTCTAATTCACACACTTTTGCAATGTATTGGTCCCAAGTCAGGAGGATAGGATCAATTCTCAAGCCCTCTTGCTTCTGGCCTCATTTTCCTGTCAGATGGGAGAATTTACAATTGGTCTAGATTTATTTTTGATGGGATGGTTGGGAACTTAGGGCAGGCTAAACATAAATTTCTAATGTACCCTAGGTTTTTGCAGATGATATTAAATGTTCAGACCTCTGACCCAACCCCTAAGATCATGGCTCGGCTTACTGGTAAACTATTTGCCACCATGAAGACTAAGTTTGAGGGGGAACATCAGCCTCTTTTGGCTGCTATGTTGCCAGGTGGGGAAGAAGCTGCAGCTGATGCTGCTGGTGATAATACACCACCTTCACCTGATGCTGCTGGTGCAAGTGCATCAGTTGCTGCTGGTCCTAACCCACCATCCCCTGGGCCTGCTACCCCTAATGTAGACCAAGCCACCACTGTTGAACAAAATGTTGACCATCCAAACTCTCCAAGGCAACCCTCTCCTAGTCCTACTAGGCAGCCTGTTGATGATGACACCACCATTGGTGGAGACTTTTCTGCCTCACCACCCAGATCCAATGAGGCTCCAACAACCACAGGTAATCATGCTGGTGGGGCTGAGGATCCGGATACTCTCATCACTTTACTTCACAGGTATATGCAAAAAGTGGAAGCTTTGGAGGCAGACCTCAAGGATTCCAAGCAGAAAGTTGATACTTTGGAGGCAGAGCTCATGGACACCAAACATACTCTTGGTGGTGCTATCCTTAAGTTACTTGGCAGAGTTGAACATTTGGAAGCTCAACTACAGTCAAGGAAAAGAAAGGTTGTGGTTTCTGACTCAGAAGATGAGGAGATTGATTTGGATGCACTCCATGTCTTGGCTAGTGCTTCCATGGCTAGTGACAACACCAAGGAAGATACTATTTCTGAGCCTCTTCCACCTGATCAGTCCCAAGCTTTCAAGAGAAGAAGGAACAAGCAGTCTTCAGGACTGTCAGCCTTTAAAATGTACCAATCACATGTTGCTACTGGTGGTTCTGGTGTTGCAGCTGCTAGTGGAGCTTTTCCTGATGTTACCCCTGTTCCTGCTGTTCCTAAGTCTTCTGGTGTTCCTGCTGGTAGCTCTTTCATTGCTCCTGGTAGTGATACCATTGCATCTGCTGGTCAAGCTATTCCTGTTGTTCCTAATCCTGCTGGTATTCCTTCTGGTAATGATGTCTTTCAGTCTGGTGAGGAAAGTAAGTCTGGTGGTGATAATTCTGGTCAAGTTAAATCTGTTGGTAAGCAAAGGGGAGGAAAATAAATTATGGTTGAAACTTCTACGCCCGAGAGGACAAAGAGACAAGAAATAGAAGATCAAGCTTCTATAGCTGCTATTGCAAGATTACAAGCAGAAGAACGAGCTGAGATTGAAAAGGAGGAGGAACAGAAAAGGCAAGATGCGCTACTTGCAAGAAAGCTATCTGAAGAATCTGCTGATCCTGTTATGTCCTTGATTAATGAAGATGACGAGCTGAGAGCAAAGTTTGAGGAACTTAAGTCAATTCCAGGTTTGACTGCAGAGGAGAGAGCAAAACACCTAGCAGAGTTCATAAATGCTAGAAGCAATGAAGAACCTTTGGGGGATCTTGTGGCTTTGATGAGAGGAAGGAGGCAAGCTGATGCCGAAAGGAAAGCCAAGGAGAAAAGAGATAAACCTCCTAACCAGGCACAACAAAGAGAGTATATGAGAAATGTTGTCAAGACCCAGAGTACTGCAATCTATACTACTGGGTGGAGCATGGCTCAAGTGAAGAGAATGTCAGATGAAGAACTCATGAAGCACTATGACAGGATTATGAAACAAATTTTGACCCGATCTAAACATGTATTAGAAGCACCTTCTTCTAAGAGGCTTAAAACTTCTGAATCTACTGATACTCTCAATCCTGCTGGTATTGCTGCTCTACAGGATTCCATTCCCAAGCATGCTGATGATGCCTCTGCTCATAAAAAGGACACATCTATTTCTGCTGCTGCCCCATCTTCCATTCCTACTGAGGGTGCTCAGGGTATATCATCCATTTCCACTGAAGTTCCACCTTCTCCATCCCTTACAGTTGTTGCTTTTGGTGCAACACAAGAGGTTCCTGTTCCTGTCGTGGCTCCTTCTACAGTTCCTTCACATTCTTCTACTCCAAGCAAAAGGAAGAAGAGTAGAGCTAAGAAGCCTGCTTCTAGGCCTCTTACAGAGTTGGATGATCAGGAGTTGATTAAGTTTGATTCCGAAAGTGAACCTGAAGAAGATTCTCCTCATTCTTGGGTTGCTATTGCTGGTTGGGAAATTCTTTCTATGCCTCAAGGAGAAATCCATGTCTTGCGCAGAATTGATGGTGGCACCAAATATTTTACCTTTCTGAGGGAAATTTTGCATTTGGTGGATAAGCAAGACTTGATCCGACTATATGGTATGGTGGATCAGCATTATGCATCTAATAAGGCTACTGGGATTGGTCTTATTCTTTGGGGAGATTTAAAGGTATTGATGGATTCTCTTGAAGGAGGAGATGCTTATTATGTTTGGGCCAATCAACAGTCATGGAGAGTGCAAAGTTGGAGGTTGTATACTCCTTCAAATGTTCATGTCTTGGAGACCATGACTGGACAAGTGTTCTACATGTTTGTGGATGTGCCCTATCCTTTATCAGTTGGGCTTATGGAAAGGATGCTCAGGCATAAGTTGAAGGTTGACAAGACTGTGGTGGGTAATGACTTGACCACAGCTGAGCAATTAGTTAGGTTCATTAGAAATCAACTTGTTGATGCCAGCGTCTCTTCTACTTGATCATGGTACTCTTTAAGCTTATTGTTGTACATTTTTCATCTTTTTATTTTCTTTCTTTATTTTCTTTATGTTTATATTATTTTGTTTCATTCTTAGTTTTTTTTTTTTTTTTAAAAAAAAAAAAAAAAAAAAAAAAAAAACTTGTATATTGTCTACTAATTTGTATGTTTGAGTAACCCGGTTGCAGGTACAGTGTTGGTTTCTTACCACACAACAAATGGTAATCAACTCACCATGTCTTACAGACAAGCAAGAGTTGACTCACCATGAGGGTACGGCTCTGGTGTGATTATCAAATCCGTTGACAGCTGTAATAGTTTGCTCAAAACTATAGGGTCTTCGACTCACCCATGTTTCATTACTGAGAGTTGAAATGGTTCTCAATTCACCATGGATGTTACCCTTTGAGGTTCCAAAGAATTGGCTAGCCCACAAGTGTATGGCTTGTGGTAAAGGCAGTGGAAAACCATATTTGGTACTCAATTCACCAAGGTGTTCTATGCAACCTAAGAATTGACTAGTCCTGAGCAAACGACTACAGGTAAAGACAAAGCAAATCCGTTGATAGTTGATGGTTTACTAAAAATCATATGGTTATCAATGTACCATGGTCTTACACACCAAAACATTGGCTACTCCAGTAGTTAATGGCTATTGGTAAAGAGACATCAAATCCATTAATTTTCAATGATTCACCTCTCACAGGAGTTAACACACCTGGAAGTGATGAGAATAGTATGAAACTTAAAAGTTTTGATGTACAATAAGTCATAGTTGCAGTAAAGATCAAGTGGATTGCATATCAGATGGTGACAAGATTATGATGCTGTGGTTTCCTGTTGCTGCTGTTCCTTAGAAGTTGCTGCTGGAAACTTGTTCTTAATGATGATGTTGCTGCTGGTTCCTTACTGATGCTGCTGCAGTTCAATCCTCTAGTCCTGGACGTCAAAGATCTATCTAGAAACTTGAAGTTAACCAGTCAAATTCAAGTTTAGGGGAGGATTGTTAGGAATTATTAAAATAATAGTTATTTTCATTTCTGCTGGTAGTAGTATGGTTCCTGCTGGCAGGTATGTAGTTCCTGCTGGTATTGGTTCCTGCTGGTAGTATTATTTTGTTTCTGCTGTTAGTATTGTTTCTGCGGGTAGTAGTAATAGTTAAACCCGTATGTTTAGAAGGTGTGGATATGCATGAGATATATTAGGAATAGATATTGCATATCTTTTACATGTTTTCTAGTGAATGCCGAATTAGGGTTTCTGGTAGTATAAAAGAAACAAGACGGCTATGAACATTGCACACGCTTTTGATAACAACTTTATTAGTGAATAAAGATCCATAGAGGATCGAAGTTTTTATTAGTTATTGTCTTCTTTAACTCTTGTGTTTAGTTTCCGCATAAACATAAGTTTCATAACTAGAGATTCTCGTATAGAGTGTTTGTGATTACATAAGCATTCTACCGGCTCAAAGATCTATCTAGGAGGTCGATCCAACAGTACATACTATCAAACTCGCTAAACTTGTATTCACAATAAAAGATTAAGCTACTGTGTTTTATATTTAATATCAAAATTCAGCTAGCATGGTACCCGCGCTATGTTGCGGGAGCGATTATTTCTAATGATTTTTTTGACTTCTTTCGGGTTTAATAATGACTTTTTAGTATATGTTGATAGTGTTAAAACTTAAAAGTTGTGAAATTTGGCCTTTTTGTGGCTGTTATTGGGCTGCTTTTTAGGCCTTGCATTGTAAAGTTTGTTGCACTGTTTCTTCTTCTGGACTACTAAAAATTTGGGTCTCAAAATTGTTGCTGGGTGGACTTAATGGGCACCCCATAAGAACCATATATATGTGATGTATGTGCACCTGCTCAAGTTTGTAGAACGACATATTAATGTATTCACGTTTCAAGTATATTTGAACTGTTATAACTTCTATTGTGATTTATAAGTTATGGTAAACCTTAAGTAAATACTACAAGTTATGATTAACTTTTTACCATACATATATAGCATACATTTTTTACTTCTTACCAGAAAATGCAATTTCTTACCCGTAAAGTATGTTGCATTAAATGGCTAAAAAAACGGTTGTTTAACGAGGTACTGCCTATATTTAGTCTATCGGATTAGTCTACCTTCTAAATAAAGGTGTTCTTTGAGTAGGATGTTTGTTTTGATTAATTTTAAAAGCTTTGAGGTTCATTGACTAAACACATGTGAACACCTAATGTGTTGGTTGTTATACCAGAAAACCAGATGCTGCTGTTTGTTTTATGGAAAGGCTATTTCCAAGAAACTGCTATTTTGGGCATAACTTGAGATATGCATGTTAGGTGCTCATGTTCTATATATGCCTTATTTGCTCTTTTTAACTTTGCTTATAATCGTGAGACAAAAAAAAACATACTGAATAAAAAACAAAGCACAATTATATGGATAGTTGTCAACAACTTATAGTATGCTGTCGTGCTCTTGATATCATAGTAATAGTCAAGTCTCGTGTCTTTTAACACGTCGACAAGGGAGAAATTCATATTAGAGTTACATTTGCTGTTCGTCTTTTATAAAGCTTTACTCGACTTGATATGAACTTATTAGAATCTAACTGAGTTGAGTTAACTTGTTAACAATGTTAATTATGTCAGAAATGTTATTCATAATAAGAAAAGATATATTCCTATAAAAATGTATTTAAAAAAACATGGAAATTAAATTATATATACAATTAACCAAAGTCAAAGCTCAATCATATGCCATTAAGCTTCTCCACTTTTCCATCACTATAACATGAGTTTTAAATTGTTTATCGCCGTCAGATAAAATTTAATAATAAAATTACAACATACATAAAACATGCTCTACTGGCAAAAGCATATATAAACTTAAGCTAATAGCAATATAGATCATTTTCCCTAAATAAAATAATGAATAATATGGTGAATCTTGATTTTGGCTATCTATATGAATACTTGGTTTTGGAGTTAAGTGATGAAAAATTTCACAATTTGTTTAACTGAAAATATTTTCAGTTAATTTATGTCTTGTTTAGTTGGTTAGTAGGCTTAAAATGCTTTATTTTGTTGTGATTAAACAATGGTAGTAAGTAATGATAGAATTTTCCAAAGTCAAATAGTTAGCATCGGAAGATACTGTATATATATAAACCTACAATAGTTATTCAAAGAAAACCATTTAACTCAAAACGAATGTCAACTCTCCTTTCATCTTCATCATACAACCAATGATCTTTCCGACGAGTCATGCTCGAGTTCATCGCATTTCCTGCGAACCCACAAAGAGTACTCACTATTATCATAGCTTGTCTTATCATTTTCTCGAACTTTACATTGTCACACTCCTCATTTTCTCCTGATAATGGTGAAAAGTATTCGAATTCGGATTCAGTCTCTAAATTCGAACCAAGCTTATTCGTCGTAGTAGGAGCTCTCTCTATCGTGTTTTCTTTAACGTTTATTACCTTAATTTACATAAAATGTTGTCATATACCTTCTGGTGATCATCATGAAATATTTGGTAATATTTCTACAACAAGGTCAAGGTGTTCGGGACTTGATAAAACAATTACCGAGTTACTTCCATCGTTCAAGTTTTCGACTTTAAAAGGATGGAAAAACGGGTTGGAATGTTCGGTTTGTTTGTCGGCTTTTGAAGATGTGGAAGTTCTTAGATTGTTACCAAAATGTAAGCATGCATTTCATATTGATTGTATTGATCAATGGTTAGAAAAACATTCTACTTGTCCCCTGTGTAGGGTTAAAGTTGTTGAGGATGATATTGCCCTTTTTACAAATTCAAATTCATTAAGGTTTAATGTATCCGAGCCTTCAAGTATCGGGCTTTTTATAGAGCGAGAAGGGTCTTCAAGATTTGGAACAAATATTGAAAAAGATGAAATCCTGCATAAGTTTAATCATCGGATCATGGTATTTGATGATCATGATCCGATGATGTTAAAGACCAGATGGAGCAATGTGAGCTCATCTGATCTTTTATTTTTAAAATCAGAGATGATTACTTGTGAGTCAAGTAATCGATTTGATAATCATCTTTGTGTGGAGATCGAGGGGAACTCGGGAGCAGACCGAGAAACTGAAGTGGGCCCCAGAGAATCTTGTGAGAGAAGATCAGTGTCAGAGATTACGGTTCATCCAAGATTTCTCAAAGGTGAAGTTAAGGTCGAGGAAGAAAGATTAAGAAAACTATGGTTACCGATTGCTCGAAAAACAGTTGAACGGTTTGCTAATAAAGAAGTTAGTTCTGCTTCGGGCCATCGGCTACATATTAACACAAAGTCGAATGAATTCTTAGATGTATAAAGAGTCATTTTTTAAATATCATTATAATTATTCTTTATAATACCATAAGCACTAACAAGTGTTTCTAATAGAATTTTTTAGGAAAAAATGTAGTTTAGAATGATAACAAATTAATAGGATGTTATATATAGAATTCGACGAAATTATTTTTAAATGATGTTTTGCAATCTTCTTCAAATGTTTAAATCGATGGAGAAACTCTAAACCCGTCAATCTTTATATTGTTAGTATAAATTCCTCCATATATTAAGATGGAAGTGTGTTTATACTTTATATGTTCTTTCTTCTTCATAGCTTAATATTTCTCCTGTTGCATAGGTTCACTATGTTTATCATATCTTGTTGTATATGTGTATCAACCCTCCAAACAACCAAGCTAATTTAATATGGCAATATGCCATGTATGAAACTATTTTGAATTTGAGAATGTGAAAATAGAGTTTGAAGGAGATAAGATGAATACGTTGGTGAGGTATACAATTCACTACAAAAATATTGTCTTTTGATGACACTAAAAACAAGTATCACTAAAAGTAAAAAAGTGTCAAAAAGTATAAAAAAAAATGTCACTAAATTTTTATGTGCTTCTCGTACACTTAAAAAGCGTAAGCAGAAGTCTAATGGTAAAAGTACTACAAAAACGGGTGAGAATACATTTTTTGCCTTTAAGACATATTTTGTGCATAAAAAGTGTCATTAAATCTCAAAATTTTATGCTTTTACCAATAATTTGTAAAAGTGTCATAAAAATTTTAAATTTAGTGACACTATATTGTGTCATTCACAAGGTGTTGTCCACTTTTTATGTAGAAGAAAAAGAAAGTGAATGGAAGCATAGAAAGTGGTGAGGAAAGAAAAAGAAATATTGTTAAAAAATTTGTTAGTGTTCTTGAGTTGTAAGAAGAAAATGAATAAATGAGGAAAGTGATGAAAAAATAAATAATTAGACAATTACGTTCTCGATCATGTATTTAACTGAGGCTCAAGTTAAATTAAATAAGAACAATTTAGTCATAACAAATGTGTTAATTTTGTTCTACTCACTTTCATCTTAAAAATGGCATGAAAGTTTTGGCATAAAAATCCACCACGTTCCATCTCTTTTTTACACTTTACTTTCACTTTTCTTTTCTGAAAAACTTAAAAACACACATTTCTTTTTTTTTTTCTTCACTTATTTTCTTTTTCCATCTATTTTCTTCATTTGAGATCAGAGTGTAAAACTTTTGTCGCTATATTTCTATTTACTTGTAGTGGTTCTTTAATGCAAGTTGGAAACTTGGAATATTTTTTGATGTTAGAGGGGATAACCATATATTCATTGAATTTGAATATTTATAGAATCTCTCATCTTTCTTTTTAAGTAATCCACAAGAATCTAATACAGATAGATGAATAAATGGAAGGATATTTAATTATTTTGGAATGTAATATTCTTGATTAAAAGTATACAATGTTTAAAGCCTTATAATAATCTCAGTCGTGCAATAGCGTGTGGCTGCCCGTGATTATTAAAATCTTTTGTTGAACTGTCACTAATTATTGGTTATATATTCTTTGGAGTGTGACAAATGAAATTGAACGGTGTACGCATTAGTGTTATCTTGTAATTATATGGTGTTCTATATGTATATGTTACTACTTTCTTTTTTGTTCTTATAAAAAAAGAAGTTTAAATGGTTTAGGATGACGTAAAAACTAAATTTCGTCAGTAACAACTTATCTTTCTAGAGTAACCATGATGTTCGACTAATCTCCTTGGTCTAAGTCCCGCGGTCACACGAACTCTGGCCTCTTTAAGCATTACATTTCAGAATATTGGCATGGCCACGTCAAGTTTGTTTATATCTAGTGCGATTCTAAGCTTATTTCTAGTGATGATCGTCATATTCGAGTATATATTTAGATCTTGTAAACCATATTATCTATAAATTTTAACTTTTTTTACCAAAGGGCTTGTGTCCCAATAGTATCATATGTTGTGTGAGAATCTCCCCAACCAAATGGTTGTGGACAAGTACTGCTTAAGACATGTGAGATTGATTTATGGTGTAATTGTTGTGAGATCGTTAAATTTTCCGTTCTAAAAAAAAATAAAAAAAATAAATGATAATTTTTTTTAAATAATCATTATTGTAATCATATATTTTAGTAGGTATGAGTTATGATCAAATAAGAAGTAATCTTAAAATAAGAAGTGGTAAGAAGTAACAATACCCGCATATCCGAGATGCACCGACCTAAATTAGATGCATCCCTATTATTTTAGATGAATCATAATGTGTTTTCAAGCTTTTAATTAGATACATATACTTATATTAGTTGGTCTAATCGTCTGACCCGAGCTCATGGGCAGCAGCAGCAATGGACCATCAGCAGCAATGGACCAGCAGCAACTGAACCATCAGCAGCAATGGGTAAGCGATCAGCAGCAATGGGTCGTTATCAGCAGCAATGGGTCGGTTACTGTAGCGTCGGTTACTGTAGCACAGTAGTACTCAAATTAGGATTCTATAGTTCTAGTCGGTTTAGGATTATTATTGTGGAATTCGAATTGTACTTGTAGTAGGATTGGTAAGCATGTATCAATGCCTATATAAACACAACATACCGAGCCTTGTGGTAGTGTGTGAAATTGATGAGGCGAAAAGTGTACCGCTTTTAAGGGGTCATTTAAGCCTTAAATCGTATTTATTTGATCAAATATTGCCCTAAATCGTTCCTTTTGTCATTTTAGGTACTTTTAAGGAGAAATCTGGAAAAGGAGGCATTTTGGACGTTTTTGGAGCATTAAAGTGAAGAAAACGGCAAAGTCTCAAGAATCAGCTAAAAGTTACTCTTGACGGCGTCACAATTAACATGGGACGGCGTCATGCCTTGGCAAGAAAAGTTGGATGTGAAATTTACTCATGACGGGCCAGTGAGTTTGCATGAGAATTCTGACGGCGTCACGCTTTAACTAAATCAAGGGCGTCACGGCTTAAATCTTAAGGGGACGGCGTCACGTTCTTGATCCGACGGCGTCAAGCCTTGATAAGCCAGAATGGATTTTGGTAGAGCTAAAGAGGGACGGCGTCAAGATGGTCATCCGGGAACCCTAAAAGCGGCGAGGTGACGGCGTCACAATGCATAAGGTGACGCCGTCAGATGTCAAAGTCTATATATAGTTTTCTAATTTTTTGTCATTAAGGAGAGCTTAGTGTGTGGAATTTTGGGATAAAACCCTAAGACGATTTTAGCTACTTTTTCAGGGCTTCTTGCCTTGAGATCTTCCATGTTTCATTGAAAGATAAGTTATCAATTAATCATTCAATATGTCTATGTGTTGTTTGATTCTATCTTATGCTTGTCTTTTGTTTAACATGTTAGGCTAATTTTATCTTGTGTTTGCTTAGATCTAATGAAACCTAGCTATTGATTATTGGTTGTTAGTGTGTTATTAGTTGTATTGGATGATTGTTTATCTATGTTAGGCTTAAGAAAACTGGCTAACTTCCTATTCGGTAACTTGCTTGAACGTCTTAAGAAACATGAACCAAACGCGTACTAAAGGTTTTTATGGTTGTATTTAATGCACAAGCGAATTCTAGTGATCCCATGTTAGGAGCTTCCTAGCCGGCTCGACATAGGAGTGAAGTAGGAGCTTGTAGAGTTTGGGGAAGTAAGTACGCCACCCCACGAATGGTATTAAGGAATACACCCGTCATCCACGCGACTAATACACACTAATTAACCGGTAAAAGATAGTTAGGGAGTAAGGAAATCTAAGTAAACACATTTCTCTACACATAAGTTTCTCACCACTTTTCATTTTTGTTATTTTATTTTATTTGCATTTGTAGTAATTTGGGTTAGTTGACTAGCAACTAATTCCGCCCACTCCTTCAAAACCCGAGATTTTACTTGCTTTCATAAAATTATAAAAACATAAAAAGAATCTTCCTCAACCCTTAGACCTAATTAGAGTAGCCTTTCACACCTAACGAACACTATTCCCTGTGGAGAACGATCAATCCCCCGTACTTACCACTACACTATACTACATCGGTCAGGTACACTGCCTGGTGGGGTTGTAAGCCTCTTGAGATCCCTCGAGAGGTAAAACCTGTTGTAAGGTTGCAAAACCCACGCATCAAGTTTTTGGCGCCGTTGCCGGGGAATAGTTATTGTTTAGGTTGAATTTTTATTTCTATTAGGTCTACTCACTAGATTCCTTTCTAGTGAGATTTTTATTTTGTTTTTCTAGGTTTTCTTTAGTCTATCTATTTTCTTCGTGTCTTTGTTCGTAACCATTACCGTCCGACATCATGGAAGATGGTAATATCCTTAACCCACACAACCCACCACCACAACAACCACCACCACCTCCTAGAGCCCGTACTTTAGGAGAGTATTCCCGTCCTAGCCACCACGGCTATCGAAACACCATTGAGCTCACACAAGGAGCCAATATCACACCCTTGCGATCCGACACCATCCGGTTGGTGCAAAGCGGATGCGCATTCCATGGACTTCGTTCTGAAGATCCTAATCAACATCTCAAGGACTTTCTTAAAATCGTTGATTCTATAGACCTTGATGTTGCCACTCGAGAGACGACCCGATTGCGTCTCTTCCAATTCTCTCTGCGGGACCAAGCTAGTCAGTGGCTAGAACGTCAACCCGCAGGATCCATCACCTCTTGGGATGATCTCACCACTCGTTTCCTTGCTCAGTTTTTCCCACCGGGAAGAACTACCAAGCTAAGGAATGATATCTTGATGTTCCAACAACGTCAAGGCGAAACTCTCTACGAGGCATGGACTCGATTCAAGGACTTACTCCAAAAAGTCCCTCACCATGGCATGGATCCTTGGCTACAAATCCAAATCTTCTATGATGGTGTCGATCATCAAACTAGAAGAGCCATAGATTACGCCGCCAATGGGAGATTGAGCAGGCTCAGTGTCGATAAGTGCTGGGAAGTCATTGAGGACTTAGCACAGTACGAAGAAGAAGAATGGGATGACTCAACATTCTCGGAAGGAGGGATTTTAAATTGCATGAATGCAACCCAAGAACAGCTGTTCGCAAACATAAAAAGGCAGGTTGAGAGCTTAATGAAAGCTGAGATACCTACGGCTGATAAAAATCCCGATGAGTGCGTGAACACAATTGGTAAACATACGTTTCGCCAATTCTCACGACAAGATGAGTTTGAAGGGATAATGCTAACTTTCGTGAACGACCAAGAGAGACGTATCAAGGAATTAGAAACTCACTTGAAAAACACCCAAGATATGTTCATGGAGCTAGCAGAAAAATTCATCTCGAGAATAAAGGAGAAAATTAGGGAAGAAGCCTCACACAAAAAGATCGAGAAGATCTTTGAACTCCCGGTCCCTAATGAACCATACAACGAATGGGATGATGAAACCCTCCTCCCCGAGCCTTCACTGTCAAAACCTTCTTATTTATTTAGATCCTCTCGCGAGAAAAACTCTCATGATCGCAGCATTTTCGTGGGGAGCATGGTTGTCACGCTCCCTAACTTTTATGAAGCTAGGAAACGGTCTTTTGGCTTTAAGCCAGGTGTGAGAAGAACTCAATTAAAGCACACCATCATTTTGAAAACCCCCTGGGAAAGTTCCCCTCACTCCCTGAATACTCGCCTTGATGGAAATTGGGACCCGAATATGACGTCAACCGACCCTTTTCAACATTTTACTACACCCCGTGACAGTAACAAAATATTTGACCCAGGAGGAACTTGTTAACGAGACTAGCTATCAGGATTATTGACCCTGACTAGCTGCTTTCTTAAAGTACGAGGGGCTCATTTGTAAACTGGCACAAAGTAGCAAAATAAGCTAATCTGACGGCGTCATAATTTGCACTTGACGCCGTCACCCCGTCTGCACAGCAATAATAACTTTAATTCCATCACTTTCATCACAAACCCCACAAACCATATCCTCTCCAACCCCACCTCCGATTTTCCCAGGACAAATTCGCCAATTCCCGCTTCCAATCTTCACGTGGTAAGTCATTTTTACTCATTCTTTTCGCTTCAATTACTCATAGGATTTGTAAATTTCGAAAATCCCCAACTTGTGAAACCCTAGGATTGATTCATGCTTAGAACTCATAATGTGTTTTAATTAGTGTTATTTAACAAAGATTAAAGCATTTGATGATTGGCAATCAATTGGGTCTATTCACTAATAGGGAGGCCAAGAATTTGAACCATAACCTGTGATCCAATCACCCATTTTTCTGCAAAAAGTGGTGTGTGGTTATTGAGCCTGAAGTTTGAATATTGATTTTTCCCTCGTAATTATGGATTTGAACACTGATCAAATCTGACGGCGTCACCTATCAAAGCGTGACGGCGTCAGACCTGTCTGATGCGCCACCAAGTCTTTTAATTCACATATTAACACTTGTATTCCTCCTGCTTTGTTCCAGATAATGAGTAAGCGTCAAAGACCCAGCCGAGGAAGTTCTTCCCGATCTCAACTAGAAAACTTTGGGGATACGGTCCTCAGTTGGGGTATCTTTGACAACGATGCTGCTACAAGCAAATACGCACAATTGCTACTACACAAGGTCGAGAATGGAGCAGTGGTTGACTGGGGCTTTCTGAGGAGAGTAGGTCTTGAGCAGACTTTTCTCCAAAGTTTTCAGACAGATGGGTTTACCGGCCCCCAGTGGGAAAGACTGTTTAAGATTCAGGAGCCGGTATATGAGGAGTTGGTACGGGAGTTCTTTGCCACCTTTCATTTTGACATGGCTGAGGCAAGGACCGATGTGGGCGGTACCACGATCTATTTCAGGCTGGGGGGTGAGCTAAGGACGTGTTCTGTTACTGAGTTTGGGTGGAGACTGGGGTTATATGATCAGCATGATACCATTCAGGCAGGGTTCATGCAGAGGTTGTTGCATGGGGAGTCGATGAAGAATGATTTTAGATGCTCTATTTTCTGGCAGACTATTGGGGATGGGGTGTATACCTCGACCACTGTAGCATCCCAAATCAGGGATCCTAGGGTTCGGTTGACTCATCGTTGCCTCACCTACAGCTTGACAGGGCGTCACAGCTCTCACCACCGTGTCACAGCTTCTGATCTCTTCTACCTGTACACCATCTACTCTAATGATGTTTACTGCAACATCCCGTTTTGGGTTGCTAGCTTTATGCATGGTGGAGTTGGGGAGCGGGAAGGTGACAGGATTTATGGTGGGATGTTCATCACCCGACTGGCTCAGTCTTATGGAGTCCTCAGGCCCGAGGTCATGAGGTATTTGAGTGGTGATAAATGCAGGACGGTGAAGGAGAGGTCCCTGAAGCAGATGGAGGTGATCATGGAGATGCATGACGGGTCCTTTATGTGGTATCACCCGGTTGGAGCTGAGGATGATGGTGATGAGGATGACGATGAGGAGGAGGAGCCCCAGCAGCAGCAGCATGATGGGTATGAGGCCGGTACAGCTGATTACTACCGGCATATGAGCAGGGGGGACTGGCAGGCTCACCAGGGGACCTGGATGGGCCAGGTTGATGCTTGGAGGACCAGGGCGGACGAGAGGTTCGACTGGATGTATGATCACACGGTTCGTCAGATGCAGCATCTATCCACACGTGATCAGATAGACCCGCATCTGCAGATTGACCCTTTCCCGGGTCGTGAGCAGGATTACCCTCCATACGGGTACTACGGGCATCTTCCTCCTGGCTATGACTATCGCCAAGGACCCCCTCCCCAGTGATGTTGTGATTTGATGTTTTGATGTTTGAACAATTTGATATTTGGTTGTATGTGTTGAAACAATATGGTCTGTAATAATTTAGGGAAGGCATCTGTTTGCCTTAAAACATTTGTTACATTGATTTTTCTTTTATCGCATGCTAGCCTCATTGGATTGTTATTTTATTTGCTTTATTTGTTTGATTGTTTGTTTATTTAATTTTATTTGTTTCCGTATGCATTTCTTATTCTTTTTGTTTACTGTTCATGTCTCAAATATAAATTGTGAAAATGCTTTATTTTGTTTTTAACTTCGTCTTAACTACATATAAAGGTATTTTGCAAAAGATAAGTGTAAGGGAAATCCTAATTTGTTTTTAAGAACAAGATTGAACATGAACGATAACAATGAGATATAAGCATGCATATTCGTATTTGTTTGAGTCAAATGCTTGTATCGAGTCATAATGATGTTTTGCAGGATTTCCAGGAAGTAAGGTAAAAGTTTTTTCCAGAAATTTTCCGGAAACTTAAAACGAAAATTTTTGTCAGGTCATTTCTGACGGCGTCAGGGGTTATAACCTGACGGCGTCAGATTTAATTTCCAGAAATTTTTGAAAATTTTGTTTTCATAAAAAGTTTTTATTAAAATCTCCAACTTATAATCTCCAGGAATCTGCAAAGTTATCATTCCACAAGCATTATATCCTTATATATAGATTTTATCCCGCCGATGTTATGCAGGTTTTCGTGTTTGTTTTCTCAGGTTCAACAGGTTATTTTGGACAAGGAAATGTTTTGAATCAAGCTTATGGCGATGCATTAGTCATGGAGCTTCAACATTCTCTTTGGAGGAAGATTTAACCGTGTAATCTCATTATCCAACGAGCGAATCAGGGGAGTATTTGATTTCATTCTTTTACTTTATTCTTTTACATCTTGTTATTTGAACATTGGGGACAATGTTCATCTTAAGTGTAAGGGGAGGGTAAAAGTACGATTGTAGAGAATACAATTGCGCTTGATTTTTGTTTGTTTGATGGTAGATGTGTAATAAAACTGAGAGAAATACTTGTTAAGGTAATTTTAGTGCCAAATTTAAAATTTTTTACAACATATAGGAGTGAAACTTTGATCCTAATAAGCGTCTCATGGATAGGAGTTATATGACTAGCACAAAAACCGTACAACTAAAAAATTTTCCACCCCCAAATATGTGAGGTTCGCCCCTAGAATTGGTAGGAAAAGCATTTATGCTATGATGTGTGTACCGGTAGCACTTAGATTCTAGAACTTGCGTTAGGACCATTCCGAGGCCACAAGTGAGACTACATTCGTGTAGTTAGATTTACTACATGATAAGAGGCATTAGGATTAACCCATTGTTTTACACCTGTGTTTTTGTTATAATTACATTGGCTACATTGGTCAAGTAATTCTCCCACACCCTTTGCGTTGTACTCATTTTTAGTACACGATACCCCTAGTACACCCCTCAGAGCCTATCTTTTCGTTTCGACCTTTAAGCATTTTACTTAAAGGAAGAATTTGTTACACCCCACTTAAATGTACACCCAAATCGCCTTAGCCTACCTTGTATGCACTCATTTTTAGTGCATTATTGTTACAACATTTGTTTAAACCCAAGTTAATTATCTAATTGATTACATGGTTGCTAAGTCGAGTCATATCCTTGTACATATTGTTTTGGGACGATTGGGACTCATGGGTAAAGTACTAGTGTAATGGAGTAATGGGGAAGAACATCATTTATTACCCCCATATGTGCTAAATATTTTAAAAGTACTCCAAGTTTTTCAATTATCTTAATTCGAGTAATTAGAATAGTTATTTGTAAAGTTATGTAAAAGTTCAAGTGTAAGGGGATGCAACGCCCCTTTGATGTATTATTTTGGATGGTAGGGTAAAAGTGTATGCAAAAAAAAAAAAAAAAAAAAAAAAAAAAAAAAAAAAAAAAAAAAAAAAATCGAAAAAATCAAGAAAAATACAAAAAAATGAGAAAAAGAAAAATAGAAAAAACATACGGACTACCATCCCGTTTTATTTTATGTTTATTTTATGTTTATGTTATTTTGTTTCTAGCTTTAGATCGAGTCTAGTCTTGGCTTAGCAACATTGTATAGTACATGTAATTAATCAAGATCTTTAACTCGCCACCAGTAAAATATCCTTTATCCAACAAAACCGTGTTTTCCTTTTCCCTACACCTAACGTTATAACCCATTTAAAAGCCCTCTTTGATAGTTTATCTTAGGTGCTTACGCCTAGTGGCGGAGGTTTTCGATCCTTTCCCAAGCCTATGGTAATCTATTTGCTATGACAGGTAGTGAGAGATATTTTCCGTTTTCATTTATGAGATTTATTTTGATGACACTTGAGAGATGTGAGTATCTAAACACTACTTGTGAGGTGCTAGTATATAATCTCCGTGCTTATTATGATTGAACTGGAACGATTATTTGTTGTAATTACTTTTATGTTTGCATTAAATGACCCCTAACTTGTATTTTGATTAGAATAAAAGCGCATTTGCTTGAGGACAAGCAAATCTCAAGTGTAAGGGTATTTGATGAGGCGAAAAGTGTACCGCTTTTAAGGGGTCATTTAAGCCTTAAATCGTATTTATTTGATCAAATATTGCCCTAAATCGTTCCTTTTGTCATTTTAGGTACTTTTAAGGAGAAATCTGGAAAAGGAGGCATTTTGGACGTTTTTGGAGCATTAAAGTGAAGAAAACGGCAAAGTCTCAAGAATCGGCTAAAAGTTACTCTTGACGGCGTCACAATTAACATGGGACGGCGTCATGCCTTGGCAAGAAAAGTTGGATGTGAAATTTACTCATGACGGGCCAGTGAGTTTGCATGAGAATTCTGACGGCGTCACGCTTTAACTAAATCAAGGGCGTCACGGCTTAAATCTTAAGGGGACGGCGTCACGTTCTTGATCCGACGGCGTCAAGCCTTGATAAGCCAGAATGGATTTTGGTAGAGCTAAAGAGGGACGGCGTCAAGATGGTCATCCGGGAACCCTAAAAGCGGCGAGGTGACGGCGTCACAATGCATAAGGTGACGCCGTCAGATGTCAAAGTCTATATATAGTTTTCTAATTTTTTGTCATTAAGGAGAGCTTAGTGTGTGGAATTTTGGGATAAAACCCTAAGACGATTTTAGCTACTTTTTCAGGGCTTCTTGCCTTGAGATCTTCCATGTTTCATTGAAAGATAAGTTATCAATTAATCATTCAATATGTCTATGTGTTGTTTGATTCTATCTTATGCTTGTCTTTTGTTTAACATGTTAGGCTAATTTTATCTTGTGTTTGCTTAGATCTAATGAAACCTAGCTATTGATTATTGGTTGTTAGTGTGTTATTAGTTGTATTGGATGATTGTTTATCTATGTTAGGCTTAAGAAAACTGGCTAACTTCCTATTCGGTAACTTGCTTGAACGTCTTAAGAAACATGAACCAAACGCGTACTAAAGGTTTTTATGGTTGTATTTAATGCACAAGCGAATTCTAGTGATCCCATGTTAGGAGCTTCCTAGCCGGCTCGACATAGGAGTGAAGTAGGAGCTTGTAGAGTTTGGGGAAGTAAGTACGCCACCCCACGAATGGTATTAAGGAATACACCCGTCATCCACGCGACTAATACACACTAATTAACCGGTAAAAGATAGTTAGGGAGTAAGGAAATCTAAGTAAACACATTTCTCTACACATAAGTTTCTCACCACTTTTCATTTTTGTTATTTTATTTTATTTGCATTTGTAGTAATTTGGGTTAGTTGACTAGCAACTAATTCCGCCCACTCCTTCAAAACCCGAGATTTTACTTGCTTTCATAAAATTATAAAAACATAAAAAGAATCTTCCTCAACCCTTAGACCTAATTAGAGTAGCCTTTCACACCTAACGAACACTATTCCCTGTGGAGAACGATCAATCCCCCGTACTTACCACTACACTATACTACATCGGTCAGGTACACTGCCTGGTGGGGTTGTAAGCCTCTTGAGATCCCTCGAGAGGTAAAACCTGTTGTAAGGTTGCAAAACCCACGCATCAGAAATCATCAGAGTTTTAGAGCAAATATTTCTCTGTTAATTGGAGAGCTTATTCCATTAATCGTTGTGTTCTTAATTCCAGTAATTGTGTCTTTTGATCCTGCGATTTAGTAATCAGTTATTCTGTGTTTTCCACTTTGTTTGTGCGAGTTAGCAACCTGTTAAACAGCAGTTGTTTGCGTGTGTTCTTCCAGTTATTGGGTGGGTTCTTGATTCTGTAGCAGCAGATCTGTGAACTTGAATTGGTATCAAGAGCACAGGTTTTCGAACCAGGTTCACTAATTAAGGGCTGGAAGGAGATCAAACACCAGTTACACCTGTAACTTATACCAGAAGGCGCAAGAAAAAGATGGTAGAAGGAGAGACCAATCGCCCATCTGCTGTCCAAGATACCAAAGCCACTCTTCAGGTTCCGATGTTAACAGCCACGAATTACAACATCTGGGCAATAAGAGTTAAAGCAGTATTCCGAGTCCATGGAATACTCGAGGCGCTGGAACCAAAGGAGGGAACACCAGTCGATGATAAGCAAGATCATATGGCAGTGGCGTTACTCTTCCAGGCAATTCCAGAAGAACTTGTTTTTCAAGTGTCACAATTCAACACAGCCAAAGAAATCTGGGGAGCTTTAAAGACCAGGTACGTAGGTGTTGATCGTGTTCGAGAAGCAAGGTTGCAAACTTTAGAGACTGAATTTGAAGCTCTAAAGATGAAGCAAAACGAGTCAGTTGATGACTTCGCGGCTAGGATGGGCAAAATTGTAACAGAAGTAAATAGCTTGGGAACAGTTTATGAAGACAAGAAACTTGTTAAGAAGCTACTTGCATCCGTACCGGATAAGTTTGTTGCAATTGTTGCCTCAATTGAACAATTTGCTGACTTGAATACTATGTCTTTTCAAGAAGCTATTGGAAGATTGAAAGCATTCGAGGGTAGAATAAAGGGGGTTGACACCACTTCTGAAGATCAAGGCAAGTTGATGTTCGGAAGGGCTGAAAGATCTGATAAGAACAAGGCTGAGAAAAGTCGAGGAAGGAACTCCTCTGGTGGCAACGGAAAAGGTCAAAACAAATCCCGTGGTAGTGGTCAAGCCAATAACCACAACCGAGGAAACCAAAACAACACCGGGAATAATACGGATCAAAAGAAGAACAAAGGCCGAGACCTTTCAAAGATTCAATGCTTCAGATGTGATGAATATGGTCACTTTGCTTCTAACTGCCCTGAACGACGTGAACAGAAGCAAAAGCATGAAGCAAACCTTCTGAAAAAAGAGGATGATGATGACCCGACACTTTTTATGATGAAGAGCATTCAAGAAGTCGTATTCTTGAATGAAGAAAAGATTATCCCAAACCAATTGAATACTAAGCCAAACGAGGAGGACACTTGGTATTTAGATAATGGAGCAAGTAATCACATGACGGGGATCCGAGAATATTTTTCGGAGTTGAATGAGAATATCTCCGGCAGAGTGAATTTTGGTGATAACTCCTACATCGAGATAAAAGGGAAGGGTTCGATAATCATTGAAGGGAAAACGGGCGAGCAACGATTGATCACTGGAGTATATTACCTACCTGAACTAAAAAGCAATATCATTAGTCTTGGGCAAACTACCGAAGGCGGATGTGACATTCGTATGAGAGGTAGTTATCTCACCATGCGTGACTCGGATGGTAAGCTTCTGATGAAGGTTCCTAGAACGAGCAATAGGCTCTACAAAATAAAGCTCCAAGTTGGAAGTCCGGTGTGTCTTAAAGCAAAGATGGAAGATGATGCTTGGTTATGGCATGCTAGGATGGGTCACATTAATTTCGAGACAATGGAATTAATGGCAAGGAAGGGCATGGTTGAAAATTTGCCAATAATTCATCAAGAGAACAAGTTGTGTGAATCTTGCTTGGTAGGAAAACAAACCAAGAAGGCGTTTCCTAAGGCAGCAAAATTTAGGGCAACACATTCTCTTCAACTGATACATGCCGACCTATGTGGACCGATTTCTCCATCATCCATAGCGGGAAACAGGTACGTATTCGTTTTAATTGATGACTTCTCACGGTTTATGTGGACTTTTGCCTTGAAGGAAAAAGGAGAGGCATTTGAATACTTCAAGAAGTTCAAAGCTCTAGTCGAGAGGAAGGCGGGAAAAAAGATTATAACCCTAAGGACCGATAGAGGAGGTGAATTCACTTCAAGAGAATTTACCAACTTCTGTGAAAACGAGGGTATAACAAGACATCTAACCACTCCCTACACACCGCAACAGAATGGAGTAGTGGAGAGGCGAAACCGTACTCTCATGGGAATGACTAGAAGCATCTTGAAAGCACGAGACGTACCAAACTATATGTGGGCTGAAGGAGTAAGACATGCTACGTTCTTGATTAATAGAGTTTCAACTCGAGCTCTAGTTAATCAAACACCATACGAGGCTTTCAAAGGAAAAAAACCTAACTTGGAGGGTTTGCGGGTATTTGGATGTGTGGCTTATGCAACGGGAACAAGGCCATATTTACCTAAGTTAGACGACAGGTCAACACGACTCATTTATATCGGAAACGAGCCTGGAACTAAAGGTTTTCGATTGTTCAATCCAAGACTAAAGAAGGTAGTGGTATGTCGTGATGCGGAGTTTAATGAGGAACTTGGCTGGAAGTATGTTGCTGGAAGCGAGACACACGAGCTAAACCCAGGTATGTTTGTCATAGAATGGCATTGTTCTATTGATACGGGTTGTGGATTTGTGAACCCAGGTGTGACCAATGAAGAAGAGGCTGAAAATCAAGATGCTGATGAAGATCAAATGGTCAATACCGAACAGCCTAACCCAGCCGAAGCTGTGAATGACCCTGACCCAGTTCAAGCGACAGAAACTCAATCAGCTTTGAGGCGTTCTTCGAGGGTTCCAACTATTCCAACCAGATTTAATGACTTCATATTGGGGTCCAGTTCGAGAACCTCAGCTGCTAATGAAGACCAAAATCTGCTCCTAATAGAAGATGATGAACCAAGAACGTTTCAAGAAGCAAAAGTTTCAAGCAAGTGGATGGTTGCTATGAAGCAAGAGATTGAGTCGATTAAGAAGAATGATACATGGGAATTAGTTGAGCCCCCGGTTAATGTTAAACCCATTGGACTAAAGTGGGTGTTCAAAATTAAGAGAAATCCGGATGGTTCAATTAATAAATTTAAGGCTCGTGTAGTAGCAAAGGGTTATGTTCAAAAGGAAGGAATTGACTATGACGAGGTATTCGCGCCCGTAGCACGGATTGAAACAGTGCGTTTGTTAATCTCATTGGCCGCAAAAGAAGCATGGGAATTACATCATCTGGATGTAAAGTCAGCTTTTCTACATGGAGAATTAGAAGAGCAAGTGTTTGTTACACAACCGGAGGGGTTCGTGAAGAAAGGAGAAGAAAGGAAAATCTACAAGTTGAAAAAGGCGCTCTATGGACTTAAACAAGCCCCGAGGGCGTGGAATACAAAACTTGATAGAGTACTTAAGCAAATGTCGTTCAAACGATGCCAACACGAACAAGCGGTGTATGTGAAGAAGACAAACAAATCAATCTTGATTATTGCGGTCTATGTAGATGATCTTTTGGTAACCGGTTCGAAGCTTGGCGAAATTGGTGAATTCAAGAGACAAATGCAAGAGAGGTTCGAGATGAGTGATTTGGGAAAATTGAGCTATTATCTTGGCATTGAAGTAAAGCAAGAGGATTCGAGTATCTCAATAAGTCAAGTGGGCTATGCATTGAAGATATTAAAAGATGCTGGAATGCATGAATCGAATTCTACTCAATGTCCATTAGAACCTGGAGTTAAGTTAAGCTTGGATAAGGAAGGAAAACTAGTTGATGCAACATTGTATAGACGACGAGTTGGTTGTTTAAGGTATTTACTACACACACGACCCGATTTATCTTATTCTGTTGGTTTGGTTAGTCGTTACATGCAAGAACCAAAAGAATCACATATGGCGGCTGTGAAACAAATACTACGGTATATCCAAGGTAGTTTGAATTTTGGAGTGCGATATAACCAAGAAGAAACCAAGGAGTTGGTGGGGTTTAGTGATAGTAGTTATGCTATGGACCAAGATGATGGTCGAAGCACAACTGGGCACGTATTTTATCTGGGTAAATCACCTATCACTTGGTGCTCACAAAAGCAAAACACGGTGGCTCTATCGTCTTGTGAAGCCGAGTTCATGGCTGCAACCTCAGCCGCGTGTCAAGGGATATGGTTACGTGGATTGTTGGGTGAAATAACCGGAATAGAAGAGAGAGTGGTGGTTTTATTTGTTGATAACAAATCGGCTATTGCACTTATGAAAATCCAGTCTTTCATGGAAGAAGCAAGCATATAAACACACGTTATCATTTTATCCGAGAGTGTGTTGAAAGAGGCCAAGTACAAGTTGAATTTGTAAGAGGTGATTTGCAGCGTGCTGATATCCTAACTAAAGCTCTTGCAAGGATTAAATTCAAGGAGATGAGAGAGCTTCTCGGAGTTGAAGACCTCCCCATCTCGAGTCAGAAATTAGGGGGGGTGAATGTTGGTCTAATCGTCTGACCCGAGCTCATGGGCAGCAGCAGCAATGGACCATCAGCAGCAATGGACCAGCAGCAACTGAACCATCAGCAGCAATGGGTAAGCGATCAGCAGCAATGGGTCGTTATCAGCAGCAATGGGTCGGTTACTGTAGCGTCGGTTACTGTAGCACAGTAGTACTCAAATTAGGATTCTATAGTTCTAGTCGGTTTAGGATTATTATTGTGGAATTCGAATTGTACTTGTAGTAGGATTGGTAAGCATGTATCAATGCCTATATAAACACAACATACCGAGCCTGTGGTAGTGTGTGAAATCATCAGAGTTTTAGAGCAAATATTTCTCTGTTAATTGGAGAGCTTATTCCATTAATCGTTGTGTTCTTAATTCCAGTAATTGTGTCTTTTGATCCTGCGATTTAGTAATCAGTTATTCTGTGTTTTCCAGTTTGTTTGTGCGAGTTAGCAACCTGTTAAACAGCAGTTGTTTGCGTGTGTTCTTCCAGTTATTGGGTGGGTTCTTGATTCTGTAGCAGCAGATCTGTGAACTTGATATACGTATATTAGATGCATTTCATGAATTCTCTTTTATTTTGTTCCTCTAGATGTGACGAAATCACAAAAATCAATTTGCATCATTTTCACTTCAAAATAACTTTCGAAATTCAATGGGGTGCATCTAAATGAATAGAGATGCATCTAATTCAAGTCGTTACATCCCAAATTCGTTGTTATAGTTACTTCTTATTTTAATTTACTTATTACTGGATCCCTTCCCCGGCAGGTATACATGTTATCTTCATGTAGCTTTTGACTTTTGAGTAGTTTAGTCCGGCCCAATTGTTTTGATTTAACCCAAATTCACTTTAATCGTTACTCAAGTCCATTCAAGCCCATCAAGATCAACATGTTTTTCTCGAATGCATGATTAATGCAAGATGGATACAAGAACTTTTTTTTATTTTTTTTTTTTTTTAATTAGTTATTCAATCGCTTTTTATTTATTGGAGAACATGACTTTTTTCTCGAATGACTTGATGCATCACTAACTCTAAAAAGTTCAAAAAAATCTAGTACATTTTTTACGGATCATTGGCATTTCTTTACCAACAATGAACAAATACATTTTTTAGCGGA
Organism: Artemisia tridentata subsp. tridentata; assembly: GCA_021014915.2. Taxonomy (NCBI): domain Eukaryota; kingdom Viridiplantae; phylum Streptophyta; class Magnoliopsida; order Asterales; family Asteraceae; genus Artemisia; species Artemisia tridentata. The sequence goes on along the minus strand of CP139508.1, from coordinate 491,023,477 downwards.
CTATTGAACAAATACATAAACGACAATGAGCAACTTGACATCGAATATTTTAACTCACAAAACGAAAGATTAATGAATCTTGTAAGGAAAGTAAATATGGAGGAAACTCATATGAACCAAAATGATGAAATAGGAAGCAACATCATATGGCACTTCATCATTAAGCTTTGAAAAAGCTTGAAATGATCCCACTTTTCCAATATTTAGTGCCAATATTTCATCTTTTATACCCTTTAATGTTTCTTGAACCCTACCACTTCCCATGTCAAATCCAAAACTTATCTTTGATGTAACAAATATCATCCTATGACCCCAAATAACTAGCAATCCACAAGAGTTTTGAAAAGAACCCAAATGCAAAGTTGCAACCTTTTGTCGATCGCAAGGTGTTTCAATGGATGTAGGGATCATTCTCAAGTTTCGGGGTTTGGCACAAGAGTTTGGAACCTTAGTGATAGGCCCATTGAGCTACAAATAAGGGTGGGATCAATATTGAAAAAAGTTCATACGCTTAAGCCGGGGTCATCAAAGAGATTAAAGAGCAAGAAGATTTATAAGGCTTATGTTCCTGGAGGCAGTAGTGGTTGCGGCAAAGGTGATAGTAGTGGTGGTGTAGCAAGGAGCTTCTTGTATTACTACGACGAAACATGTCATCCCTACATATGGATACATGACACTAAAGGCGATTTTTCTAGAATGGTAAGACAACAATACATTAGTCTAGAAGATCTAAGAGATTGTTCTGAGATAAAGATCTTTAGAGACAATCTAAAAGGCTTGATTTCCATTAGAAAGAAGCCTAGGCCTGATTTTTGTTGATTTTTCGTCGTTCTAATTTTTATTGTAAGCTACAAGTGGATATTCTTGTTATCCCTTTTTTCGTCTAGTTTTCAAGGTTTTGCATAAAAAGTTCTACCTTATGTAATGATCGTTGTATGTACTATGCTTCTCTACAAGAGACCATTAAATCATTTATGCACTTATATTGATTGGTTTCTTGTGTGCCTTTTTTATATTTCACTATGCTTTATCAATCTTTTTTAGATCGAGTATTAGCATTGATCCATGTGTGCCTTTTATTGGAAATGAACGTAATCTACAAAGATTTACCTATATATTTGTTTGGTGTAAACAGATTTGTGAACGAGTTGAGCAAAACATTTGCAAATCCAAGAACAAGCCGATGCCTTCATGACTTGGCTGATTGGTTAAGGAAACATAGTGATAAGTCAGTACTATGATCAATAATGCAAATAAAACCTTTTTCCTGTGATTTAGAGACCGCTTCTATGTAATAGAAAAATGAACCATCAACAACTTAGATGAATATTATAGGCCGGAGCCCATTTGTGGGTTTAAGTTCATTAGGTACTAGCTTATAGACCCGTTGAATCCACGGGATTTTAGAGGGTTTTTGATTAAAAAAGTAAGTACGTGAATAAAGTAAGAAAGAACAACGAACGCAACGCTATGAAATTTTCTTGTACCGGAACAATAAGTTATAAGTGACTCAAAGTATAAAATACAATGCTTGTAAATATCTGTGTAATAAACGTTCATTGCCTCGTGATCTCCAATATGTTTGTCTTGAGAAGCAAATGTATGCAGTGACCATTCTAACACTTCAACAAAAAGTCCATTACGTGAACACTTAATAAGTATTAAAAAAAAATGTCAGTAAAAGAAGTTTGAGATTTATAATAAGTGCAAATAAGAAAAATGCCACAAAAGATATAATATGAATACTGTACATACCTATTGATCGTTTGACCATAGACCTTGAAGAACTTCTTTATATACCACATATAGTAGTTTTTGATAGGTTACCATACGCATCTGAAAAAATAACCTTCAAACCTTTTTTGCTTTAGACACGTGAAAAAGCCACATATAGCTGTTCATGTGTGAAATACAATCATACTTTTGAAAGCGATTGCCCTTGGCTCTTGTTTATTGTCATGGCGAATGACACCAAAATAGGATAAACCTTTGATTAATGTCAATAACTTTGCCTAGGTTATCGATATGGCATCTTCTCATTGTAATAAAGCATTTCATTGACTTTATAAAAGTATAATAAGACATCTAAAATGTCACCACTTTACCTCTTCCACCTTTTTATTATTGAACCAAAGCTAAGAGTATGAAGTCTAACTATTTATTCCATAACAAAAAAAAGAGTGATAATCAAAATAAGACCAACAAAAATATGCATCTGTAAATACAATTATATTTGAGTAACAGGGACAGTACCTAACAAAATTTACAAATCACAAAACACATTACACATTGTTTACAGACTCGATGAAAAAACCATGGTATAGACATGCCTTGAAACAAAGTGACGACCACTAACCAAACTAAGAACAAATTACTAAATGTCATATATAAAACAACCTCAACAACAATCCTCCAAAAGACTTGATCATCTGCATCCTATAATCGCCAAAAAATAATTCTTCATCCATCATATTCTCTTGTATGTACAAAAGTGACGCACCAAGTATAACCTCATGCCCAAAGCCCCTCATTCTGATATCCAACATGAGGAAAACTTTATCAGCACAAAACATGGAAACTAAAACCTTTATAAGTGTAAATTTGTTTAATAAAGAAGAGAGCATAAAAATGGCTTTGTGAGAACATGATGTGCGTGTTGGTCAATTTTTGAAAAATGCAAACTACTTTAACAACAAAGTGTCGAATTTTGGAGATGTTAGGCAGCCATATAATATGCAAGTGAGATGAAAAAAGAAGAATTAGTGCTCAAGTAAAATCTGCATCAAATAACATATGCATGAGGTCTTGAAAGTTTCTAGCAATAGCCAAGAAGTTCACCGGTGTACCATCATGGCATCATATAACATGAAGACTAATAAGAGACAAAATTACATTCTCCAAAGTAACAAAACATGGTTTATTATTAATCTTTTATGCCAATGGAGAATCTTCTACACCTTTCTTATAATCTATGGTACATTCTTTGACATAAAAATGTTAATAATTAAAATGATCAAAAACTTTTATTACATAAGAAGTTTCAAAAGAATCTCCTCTTTATTCAGAAAATTGTTGATTATTATCCTTCATTCCCGAGGGAAAAAGAATTGATAGTTTCTAACATGTTGATTTATAAGCAAACTGACCCATGATAAGCTACTTGCCTACTCAATAGTCAACGTAGTAATAACGATATGCACAAGTGCTTTAACTGATGAGAAATGGGCCAGAATATATAAAGATGTCCACACACCATGGATGTACTCAAATCATGTTTCACAACAATTCATTTTATTAGAACCAAATTTGACATACCCCAGATGTAGTACTTAGTTTAAAATTTTTTTGTCTTGTTATATATATATACTAAAGGGCATGAATGTTACTGTAGCGGAAAATTGTAGCAGCTACAGTGGACGCAACCGTTGTCGTGTGCAATTTAGTCCCTAAGGTGTAACTATCTTTGCAAGTTAGGTCCTTCGGGGACTAACGATGCAACACGCCAAGAATTTTAGGGACTTTTTCTGTAAAAAACATATTATTTCCATAGCTAATTTTCAAAAATAGTCCTTTGGTTTATCGGTCGTTTTCAAATTTAGTCCTTAATGACTAACTTTCAAAGAAGACTTAGCACTGCATTCCCGCAGCAACGTGCTGGCCCTCCCACTCGTTATGTAGTATTAACAAATATCAGTAATAAGATAATATATTTTGATATCTCTTACAAAGATGGAACTCTATTGCTCAGCCATTGTCTTAACAATGAGAGATTATGTGACTTAAAATCAAACTCTCTTTAAACAATGTTTTATGTTAACGTGGATATTTATTTAATGATACATGCATTGACGATAAGATAATTTCCAAAAAAACACCATCTTAATCTCATCGGCTCCCTTTTTTGAGGCTTTGTGTTACTGCATGAACAAATCTATTACAAAATCTAATATATATATAAATGATTTAAAGTTGCACCATTTGCAGATGAGTTTTCATATTAACAGCCTATAAGATTAGAAAACCCTTGAACATCAATTTGTTGACTATATATAAATCAATACATCACTACAAAATTCTTCAATTTCTTGGGTCACAGTTTCTAAGATCTTATTATAGTGAGTATTCTAAGGTTGAATGTGGGCCAAATTTAATACAAGTAACCTTGTTTGATGTTACGATAAATACTATGTGAAAACTAATAAATAGATTCTCTGTGAAAAGTCAAGATCATTAACCTTTGTTTAATGTTCGGACAGCAACAAACCGAAGTATTGGCTTAGAAGAACTTGAGTTGTAGGATACTGATTGTAGGGTGAGGGTTTCAAAAATAACCATCTCGGCTCTGTGGTGGAGACAATCTTCCAAATAGTCATAAAATGGACGGTCCCCAGTTTTGATGTTCATGTTTTACTCCCTACTAACCTAAAGAACATGTTAATTTTATAAGTGTTTGGGTAATTCAAATCTTTCCCTGAAGCAACAAAGCTACTTTTACAAATAAAAAAACCGATTTTCATGAAAAGAAATATCGCAAAAAATAGAAGTACCTGGATGGTGTAACGTATCAGCAAACATTGGACCAAAGAAGTTCAAATGGCTTTCTAAAGAGAACATACATCTCTTTCAAAATTACTCTCAGCTTCAACAATGGCAACACCTACAGAGGACCCGAAAGACATGTGTGTAACCTTTTAGGCTCGATAATGAGTTTTACCTCTATTTTGCTATGGTGAAGGTGAAGGACCTGAAGCAAGACATGATCCTTGGAACTGACTAAATGGAACTAATGAGTCAGGTTCAGCCTGAGGGTCCACATCATCTCCTCTTGTTGAACGTGATTTGGCTTAAGCTTTTGTCACGTTCTATTCTTTCGGCTCGGATGCAATCCACCTTTTGGGTCCGCATCCATCTTCTCTAAATGAAGGTAATTTTTGAGTGACAATTTCGGGATGAATTGTTAGACCCGTTTCTCGGGTACTGGGACCCACCCTATATGAAAATGGATTAAGGCCTTACATGATTGGCTAGTCAATGAATGTAACATTTTAGTCAAACCCGAAAGTCAATTAATGGTCAATGAATGTATTGTATAGTTACGGAAAGTATTATATGGCACAAATAGAAAGGAAATAGACTTCAAGGGTTAAAGTTGCAATAAACCAAAAGTATTAAGACATGAAGTGTGGCCAAAATAGAAGGAATGAGGCTTGAGGGTCTATTCTTGCCATAAGACCAAACTTGTGCCTAGATAAGTATATCCAGGGAATTCTAGAGAATTCTATATCATTCTTGGGTGTTATGTGGTCCGGTTTTTAGAGAAGAAAAGGAGGGAAGAAAATCAAGTTTGGAGGGTAAAGTTATGAAGGGTTTAAGGTGCTAATCAAGAAGATAGAGCCTAGCTATGATCCCCTTACAAGTAAGTAATATATTTTCTTGATTTAATGAAGTTATAGATTGTAAGGAAAGTGGGATATCATCATATGATCTGGGTGTGATCATATGATGATTTGGTAAGAAAGATGAGTATGTTTAATGGGTTATGTAAACCCTTAATTATGGTATTTATTGTCATGATGTTAGGTCTTGATAATTAAGAAGAATGATGATGATGGTTAGAGGTTGAGGATGATGGGATATTGATTCTATGCTTAGCTTTGGAAGCTAAGGTAAGTAAAATGATGGTGACATGTGTTATATGGATTTCTAACATGTATGTATTATGTATGTTTTGTGTCAAGCAATATGGACTTGAGATATGCTTAAGTGATGTAATGAATATAGCCTATGTGATAAGTTGATGTTATGTGTTAGATGAGATGTGGAGTAGTAAGCCCGTAAAGTAAGTGTTTAATGTATATGATGCTTATGTGTTGATTGAAGTATAATGGTATGTTATGGTCGTTTTACTTACTAAGCCTTTTTGCTTATGGTTTAGTTGTCTAACCATTTTGTAGGTTGTATGCTATTATGGAAGGCTTGGATATACGGATTAAGAAATTGGATATGCAAAGATAAAGGTAGTTTGCATTTAGGAGTTTAGGTAGAATACCGAGCTCATGTGTAAAGTTTGTACCCCCGATGGTCTTTTATTGGTTGGTAAAGTGTAGCCGTATGGCAAATTGTATGTTAAGGTTGTCCTAACGATTTGGTGGTCAACCGTCGTGTCAAAGTATGTTTTATGTGTTATAGTCAAAGTTAAAGGGGCGTTTGAATTAAGTATGAATGTACCCATTTTGGGTAGTAAATGGGTCAAGTGTCCATGGGACATGTTTAATATGTGAAAGTAATGATTTTGGTTAAGTTTGACGTAATACGGATGTGGTATGGGTTGTATATCGTGAAAATGGGCTAAAAACGGAAGTTAATGGGCATTTCAGACCCCCAACCGGCGGCTGGGATCTCAACCGGGGCGGTTGGGACTTATTTCTGTGAAGCCCAACCGGCGGCTGGGATCTCAACCGGGGCGGTTGGGACTTATTTCCAGATTTTGGCGATTTTCGAAAAATCATACTACCTCCGTCCCATATTAAGTGTCCATAATGGAATCTTGGGATGTCCCAAATTAAGTGTCCAGGGAATATTTTCAACCAATGAGAAGAGACTTTAGTGGGTAATAGCGATATTTGATTGGTAGAGAGTGTAGTTAGTGGAATTTCCTAAAACTTTGTGCATTTGGAAAGTAGACACTTAATATGGGACGGGGGGAGGATTTTCAAAAAATCATATCTTTTAAAGCGTAAGTTGTTACGGGTTGCGCCACCCGTCGTTTTGAAGGTATTTGAGTTTATTTTCATTTAAAAATAGTCTCAAGGTCTAAATGTTTATGGATTTTTATAAATGGTCGAAAGAGTAACAGGATGTCCGTAAAAGTCAAGCGTTTCTGCAAAAAGTTTCAAATTCGTGTATTTTTTGTCTAAGCGGGCACGGGGTGTAACATGAATGGTGTTCTTGATGCTCCTTGGAATGCTTAAAAAATATCACTACTGTGTTGTGTTAACATGCTGAAAGCTCAATGGTGTTCCTGGTGCTCTTTTTAAGGTATGCATCACTTAGAAGACGTAGCCTTTAAGCTGAAAAATTTATCATATGCGGTATTAAGATAACATATAACCGTATTAGTATCTAACATGCCCATGTAAGATTGGCAAGCATTAGTATTACCCATTTTAGACCTAGAACCTTTAACCTGCTATTTGGCACTGCTAATAAGATATACTACTATTTAGTTTGCTAACATCAGATGGTAATCACATCGTAAGTTTCACACCCGCTGAAATCCTTGATCATATGATAAAGTAAATATAATAAATATAAGCCTTATAATACTTATAAAGATACAACTTTGTACCTCCATTGTTATCAATCCCTCGCATTCCAAGTGAGTTCACAACGGATTAAAATAAAAAAAGTAGACAAAAAAGTGTACTAAAAAGCTCATAGCTTCCAAAACCACTTTAATTCAAAAATTGTAAAATCATGGTGAAATCATCAACTATTTTCAAAACTTTAAAAAATGTTGTTAATTTTTTTTTATTTATCTGCATAAACTAATATGCTCATCGATTAGCACCCAAAGGTACCTATTCATCTGAACAAAAAATCCCATTTGCATATTAGTATTCGTACAGGGGCGTTTGGATATGTGTTTAAAAGTAATTACATGATTAAATAATAAGAATCAAATAATCGATTATAAGATAGGCTACTAATGTCAAAGATCAATCTTTTAGTGTATGGAAGGTTCTAATTATTCAAAAGAATATATTTGTGGAAAAATAAAGTTGTACTCAATGGTGAAATTAGAGCATGAATCTCAAATTAGTCTTACTCAAGTTTTAATTAGTACTCAACATGTTATATCAGTTTTTTCAAAGAACAACAACGTAGCAAGTTGTCATACTTGAAATAATATAAGCCCAAAAGGAAGAAGAAAAAACGGTACCTCTTCTATATCCCCCTGTTTGTCTATAATAACAGCAAGGGCCGAATTGTTGCATTCCCTATAATAGATGTAATGTATATCTTATCAAGTTAGAATTATACGGTAGATATTTTACTTGTAAAGGACTCCTTGTCCTATAAAAGGAGATCCTAGGTTAAGGTTTACATACATCATTAATATATAGCTTCACGATCGTAATTGTAATTCTCATATTATATTGAAGCTAATCGTTTGAGTGAATATTGTTCTTATTGTTACATCTATACAATCACCAAACAAGAATTCTTCTAAGTACTTGATAGTAAATTCCGCGTGCTGTCAAGAATATACTCAAAGTATCTCCAACACAACTCGTGTGTTTAGATCCGGTCAAGTGGTATCAGAGATAGGTTCTGATACTTTGATTTAGAAGATCCAGAAGTATTCATTAACTTGCTACCAAGAAGATGGACATGGAGACACCACAAACCTCAATCCTTGCTAAACTCCCCATGCTGAAACAGAATGAATACGATTTATGGCGGCTTAGAATAGAGCAATATTTCATGGTGTAAGACTATGCATTATGGGATATCATTATCAATGGTCACTACGCCAGAATGTGGATTTAGTCACACATGCTGTTTTTCGAACAGCCACACAGTCGCTTTTTTATGTGACTAAATGTACCAGAATAAAATAAACAGCCACACTTGATCCGACTTGTGTGACCATTTCGGAATTATATCTGAGGCTACAGCCACACATTCGAATATTTTCGTGACTATACGTATCTGGTAAAAAAAATTTGATTTTTTAGTCACTTATAATTTGGGACGTGTGACGGATACAAATACGGTTGAAACATTAGTCACACTATATATATACATATATGACAAATATATGTCACGCAATTGAAAAGTGTGACCAAAATCCATATATGGTCACACGAAGTAATTGTGTATGTGGCTAAATCATATACTCAAGTTTGTCACACATTATTTAAGCGTGACTGCTAATTTTTGTTGAAAATTTAGCCACATATGAATTTGAAATGTGTGACAACTGAAAAGTAAGTTTGAAGCATAGTCACGATATGCATTTAAAAGTGACAAATATATGTCACACACTTGAACAGTGTGACCAAATGTCATATATCGTCACACTAAACCATAGGTATACATGATTAAGTGTGACCATAATTCGATACAAATGGTCACGTAAGTTAATATGTGTGTCTAAAGTTAAGTGTGTGTTTGCCTGCCTATTCCTAATGTGTTTGGTCACACTTAATTGTAGCACAATCATGTGACTATAGGCTATACAATAGTCACACCATACCACAAATGTGCATCTAAATTATGTTTATGGCCACATTATAAGGGTATTATATGTGACCAATACATTGAAAATAGTCACACTGTGAAATATTCATGTGACTAATATGTATAGCAAAATTTGAACTCAGTTATCATTAACCTTGATATTAGTCATATTGAGTGTTTGTGTGACTAAATTCAAGATGTTACATATGGTCACATGAAGTATTTATTTAGGTGTCTAAATTATAGAGTCATATTTTGAGTTCAGACTGTTAGTCATGACTCTTCATTTAATTTTCCCCATTACAATACTGGGATTTTATAGTCTATCTAGTTTAATGCAGTAGTATGTATGTATGTTACTTGCCCCTAGCTGGAACCAGATTACTTGACTTTCTAAAGTCAATTTTCAACTTTATAATGAAGTAACATGTTACTAAAGTGCCTGCAAGTGCATATACATGATAAATGGAAACTGCAAATACAATAAAGCTTGACTGCAAGTGGACATATAACAGTGAAAACCGCAAAAATTTTCATTGCCATTGAAAAGCTTGACTTTTTGAGTCAAAATCCATTACAACAGGCTAAATTACAGGAACAACTATTTAATACTAAAACAGCTATTCATCTAACATTACTAACTTTACAATACCAGCAGTAACCTTGCACTTAGCTTTGAGCAGCAGTCTTAACTTCAACCAACAGGGTTAACTATTACACTAGCAGTCTTAATGCAGCATGACATGCTTCACTTGGATTTTCGTATAACAATACCTTCAATGTCGGTTCGATAGTAGTCACTTCGTGATTCCTTGCCCAAGTCTTCTTTATATACACGTGGCAATATTTTTTCATTTTGCTCGTGAATGACTGTACTAAACTCCTCATCGACTTCGTCATATGTATCTTTGTAATTCTTGGTAGGTGTTTTAAAGACAATGGACAAATTTTTCTGTACCTGGTCTTTCACATAAAACACTTGTGTTGCTTGTGACGCTAATATGAACGGATCATCCTTGTGGCCGAAAGTATTTAGGTCTACCAACGTATAACCAAGAGTATCATGTTTGACCCCATGAGTTTTGCGATTAGCCCAATCACATTTGAAAAGAGGAATTTGCCTGAAACGGTAATCTAGTACCCATATCTCTTGTAAAACCCCATAATAAAGATGTTTTTTTTTATGGTTGCAACTTCTTTTTTGGATATGTGCACATCTACTGACTCAACACTAACCCCACTGTTCTGGTAAACTATGCCATCATTACTTTTCGTATGAAATGTATACCCATTGATGTTATACGCCTCGTATTTCACTATGCTGGCGCGTGGTCCAAATGATATCCACCTCACAGTTTCTGATACACTGTCATTGGATATCGCTAACTCTCTCTCAACCTGAATTTCATTACAAGTATATATTACCTTTAAATTGCAGGAACAACAAACAAACAATTAAAGAATAGGAGTGTTTGGGATAATGAAATGGTGTGCTGGTCGACCCCTATCTAATGTCATATACAGGAGGGACAATTATGATGATAGCAACAAACAAAAAATTATAAACAACATACAAGTAATTACCTCTTCGAGTAACCACTTAGCAAAAGATTTACTGTGCTCATTCTCCAGCAATGCAATTTTTTTACCCGGGTTTTTTCCTTTCAAAACTTCCTTGTGTCGCCTGAAACAAATAAATGTCTTTGATTATTATATTTGATAGAACATTTTAAGCAACGAAATCGACATGTGTTAGTAATACTTACTCGATATACGGTTGAATTTCATATGTATTTTGTATTACATACAAATGTGCTTTCTGAAAGGATTCTACGAAAACTTCACTTGGTTTGCCGGCCGACAATGGCTTTCCGTCCTCAACTTCATTGGTTACATGTTTATCAGCTGGGATACCAATAGTTTTCATGATTTTATGATATTCGCTAAAAAACTCTATTGTTTCTTCCGCGATAGTCTCCTCGGCAATGCATCCCTCTGGTCTATTTCTGTTTCGCACATGTCCTTTAATAACCTTCATACATCTTTCGAAGGGATACATCCACCGAAAGCATATGGGACCACATAATTTTACCTCCCTAGTTAGGTGCACAGTCAAGTGTATCATAATATCAAAAAATGACGGAGGAAAGAACTTCTCGAGTAGGCACAGTGTAACAACAAGTTCTTCTTGCATCTTATCTAGTTCTTGCAAGCTGATTTCTTTCCTACATATAGATTTAAAGAAAAAGCAAAACCTGATAATAGCATATCGTGTGGGCGGGTGCATGACTGAACGTATAGCAATGGGTAAAAACTCTTGCATTAGCATGTGATAGTCATGCGATTTAAGGCCAATGAGCTTCCTATCATTTAGGCTGACCAAACTAGAGAAATTTGAACAATAGCCTTGTGGTACCCTGATGTTGCTTAATGTTTCACAAAAGATGTCTTTTTCAGCATTCGTTAATGTGTAACCTGCTGGAGGTAGTGTTGTTTTGTCTGCTTCTTGCCTAGCAAACAACTCTTCTTTTATCCCCAACTCTTCCAGATCCAGTCGAGCATTCATTCCATCTTTTGTCTTTCCAGGAACATTCAGCAAAGTTCCGAGTAGACTCTCACCAACATTCTTTTCTACATGCATGAAGTCAATACAATGCGGAACAGAATGATGCCTCCAATACCTTAGCTTTCGATACCAAATGTTGAATTTCTTCCAATATGCTTCATTTTCTTGGCTTGAACTACCCTCTTCTTCTGTTGTTTTCCTTTTCTACTTTTTAATCTTCCCACCTCTGCCTCTGGTATCTTGATCTTGGTTTTTCGAGGTTTTTCCTTTTCCCCACTTATTTTCAATATGTTGTACCTCGTTGTATATTTGTTCCCCGGTCAATGGATTTGGAGCATGACGTGGTTCTTCTTGTCCATTAAACGCCTTCCTTTGTGTTCTGAACGGATGGTTGTATGGTAGATATCGTCTGTGTCCAGCATAACTTTGCTTGGATGAGGCGGAAAGTCTAACACAGTGTGTATCTTTCCCACATACTACACAACCTTTGAATCCACTGTATGGGCAGCCACATAATGTACCAAGTGCAGGGTAATCATTTATCGTCCATAACACAACGGCGCGCAGATTAAAGTTTTCTTTTTTAGAAGCATCGTATGTATCAACCCCTTCCTCGAATAAGGTATGCAGATCATCAACCAACGGTTCTAAAAATACATCGATATCATTTCCCGGGTATCCCGATATCAATACCGAAAGCATGATAAACTTTCTTTTCATACACAACCATGGAGGAAGGTTGTATATGACAGATAAAACTGGCCATACACTGTGATGCCTATTTCCTGAGTTGACGTCAACCCCATCAGCCGATATTCCTAGCCGTAGATTTCTCGGATCTTTAGCAATTTCGGGGAATTTTTCATCTATGGTACGCCATGCCTGTGAATCTGCGGGGTGACGTAAAACACCATCTGTTATCCTCCTTGTTGCGTGCCATGTTAGATCTTCTGGTATAATTGGAAAGTACCACATTACCTTTGCCGGAATGTTTTCGTACACTTTATGTGTCTTACTATCCACCTTCCATCTTGATGTCCCACAAGTTGGACAAACAGTCAACTCCTTGTTAACCTTCCAGTAAAGAATGCAGTTGTTGCTACATACATGTATCTTTTTGTATCCTGATCCCATCATTCTCACTAGTTTTTTGGCCTGATAAGTTTTTTCAACCATTTCGTTACCAGCAGGTAGCATCTTTTTCAACAATCCTAGTAATTCAGTAAAGAACTTATCAGAAGCTCCATACTTACCCTTCAAGTTGAGTAGTTTAACTATTGCGGACAACTTTGTGAAGTCAGGACATCCTTCGTAAAGTGGCTTCTCCGCGTCTAATAATAGTTGTTGAAACTTGGCAAGGTTATCCTCATCAAAACATTCTTTTGCACCATTAACCATGTTCACTGTTGCTGGGCCATCTGTTGGAATTTCTGGAACAAAATCCATGTCGAAATCCGTGTCATCAACAAACTCCTCTGTTGTAGGATTAACAGGTATTTGGGCAGTTGTTGCTTGCTCATCATTTTCTCCATGTTTATCCCATTTTGTGTAGCTTTGATTAATCCCGTGGCAGAATAAATGGAACTGCACATCCTCCACTTTATGCTCTATGCGGTTTAAACATGAGATACACGGACATGGCATCTTAAGCTGTTGTTTATTACCTCGTGGGTTGATGTTCATCATCTTCTGCAAGTTGTGTTCTGCATACTTAATAAACGCGTGTACTCCAGTAATATATTGTTTCTTGGTCCTACTAGTTTTCATCCAAGACTTGTCCATGCTATTGTTTAGGTCAAATGGTAACGTATGTATCCTACAATTCACAAATTAAACCAATATAAGCATCAAATCATTTGTGAATAAGTAAACCAAGTATTTACCACTACTAGTACAAAAGGTACTGCTGCTAGTGAAATTTAGTACTGCTAGTATAAATTTAGTACTGCTAGTACTAGTCACAAATTAAACTAATATAAAATTGTAAATGTTTGATACGTTTGGGTCTAACTCTAATGTGGGATAAAATGTTTATTTTAAAAATATTACAACCATACATTAGAAAAATCTAGTATTAATGGTTTTTGTTGCAAAGTGAAAATTAAAATAATACTCTGTTAGTATAGTATTGGTTTTTGTTGCAACTTGCAACTTGCAAGTAATTATGGGGAAGGCTATTTCATCATTACACACTATTCACATTGCTAGGCTCGATACATCTTCCTTCCTGATGAACTCAAATAAGTAAATTTTATTACTATCATTTATCCTATTTATTTGACTTGTTTTATTATATTATCTGTGAGAATTGATACGTTAATGTTTACTTTTGTAATTCTCAGGTAAAAACAAGTATTATGTGAAACTTGGCGATTTTGGACTAATTATGGAGCAAAACAAGCAAGAAGATAAGAGTCTACTGAAATGTACAAGATCAAGACATTCTGCTCCAGATACGCCGCATCTTGCTTATTACATATGGCGCATCACTATCAAGATTTCACAAGATACGATCCAAGACAACAAGGACATGCGCCGCATATGAGAATGGAGTTACGCCGCATCTTCTGGCGGTGTATGAATATTCCTGAATATATTAATCTTGGACCCCACGCGAAGTTAAGTCTATGTGCCGCATCTACTTATTAGATGCGCCGCATCTAGCCCTCAGACAGAAACTATAAATACCCCAAGACCAGACGAAATTCGAGGTTGGACATTTAGCTAAGGACGAAACAGAAGAAACCCTAGGACGAATTCAGTCGAAGTAGCAGCACAAGACACACCTTGAACGAAGATACAAGAGCTGTAAGAAGGTCCTGCATGTATTCAATTCATTAAGTAGTTTTGTTTTATTGTATTAGTAAACTTTAATTCATCAGGATTGGTGGCTTGTGTAATGTGACAACGGAAAGGTTGCACTCCCTTAAAACTGTTTTCCCATTAATTAAAGTTTATATGTTGATGTCTTTGGTGACTTTTATTAGTGCATTGATAACCTCTGTGTCTAGCTGAGCGTTGATCGGGTCGCCATGCCTCTGCCCTCGCCTATTTATTAGATCGCCTATGCATTCTATCGTCTGTAGAAAAGTAGGAAGAAAGATAAATAGGATAGTCATACGTAATCATTAAGGGTTTACTCGCCGATAAGATTAGAACCAACGAGAAAGGACTTAATCTCGGTGCGTTGCATCGAACTATACACTTCATATAAAACTAGCAATAAAACAAGTGACAAGCTACTTAACTATCAGGACAGGCCTTCTTATTGTCTCGAGTATTTATCTGTGTACGTGTGTGCTATTCGCTGATTCGTGCCTATTAGTTTAGTTTATTATTTAATTGCAACCAAACCGTGCCAGTCTCTCAGACTGAACCCCCTTGCGTTAGAATAGGTTGTATAGCTAACTTAAGACATTAAAATACTGATTAGAATAACTAGATAATACGTTCCACTCTTAGTGATCGACACTCTACTTACCATTATATTCATACTGACCGGGTACACTGCTCGTTAAAGTGTGTGTGTTATTGATAAGTCGGCTAAATATAAATTTAAAACTTGAATACTGCTAAAACCACAACGACATACCGTGGGTATAAATTAGAGCATAGGCACACGCGCATCAAGTTTTTGGCGCCGTTGCCGGGGAGTGAATTGTTATTATCTGTTAATTTGATTAGTATTTTAATTAGGTTTTTCTTTTTAATTTTTAATCTAACCACTAACTCTGTTGTATATTAGTTAATTTGCATTCATTGTATTATTTTGCATATTTTCTCTTTTTGTGTGTTTTTATTTTATTTTATTTGTGTTTATTTTGGTTTGTTTTTATTTGTTTTTATTTTTCGTATTTTCTGTGTTCTGCTATCGTTGTACTGAGCTAATATAAACGATACGGCGCATCTATTTTCATAGATACGGCGTATTGCGTTTAATTTTTATAAAATACAACGCGTTTAATTAATTCGATACGACGCATCTTTCCCCAAGATACGGCGTATCTGTTTTTAATAAGAAATTTTTTTCTAAACGATAACGCCATACGACGCATCTGTTTTTACATATACGGCGTATCTATTATTTTAATTAAAAACAGTTTTCGAATTATTAAACAGATACGACGCATCGATTTTTATCGATACGGCGCATCTTTCTGAATCAAAAATCTTGTATTTTGAAACGTAACGAAAATACGACGCATTAACTTTTTTTAATACGACGCATTTAATTTTAAATAAATATCGATTTTTGATAATTAAAACTGATACGGCGCATTCTAATTTAAAAGCGGCGTATCTATTTTCTGAATAAAGTCTGATTAAACTTTAACGATTATAAGATACGGCTTATCCATCTTTTTGGATACGGCGCATCGTCTGCAGATATCAGTTATTTTTATTCTTATATCCGTTTCTAAATTCATTAATTTCTCTTCTAGCGAACAAATCCTACTGAAGATTTTACCTATGATGTCAGGTTTTGCTATGGAAGACATGTCAGTGAACGGATATCTTGCTAAGGAACTATTGCTTTCGGATTCATTCGAAGTGAAAGTTTTTGATGATGTCAACTTCAATATGCTCATAATTGATGCCAATTTATTTTCTTGGGAAACCCCTCTTGAAGCTACTTATAAGGAATTTAAACGCTTAAGCAATATTGAAGATGGGATATTCTCTTATGATTTACTAATGAGCTACACTGAAGATGAATTGCTACTCTTATGGCCCATCATTGAATCTAAAGGATTGTCTTGGACTACTATCGAAGGGAATGATGGGAAATTCCAAATTGAATACATGAACTCAAGCAATAAAAGCTGTGGTGGAGGCAATGCCCAACCTATACAAATCTCTTACATGCCTTATTCCAAATAGTACTGGGGATTAAATGAGAACTATCTGGACGATGAAAGAATTTATGCTGTGGCGGAGTTACTATTTCATGGCAAGTTGGTAAGGTTGATGGACATCTCCCTTGAAGAATGGCTTGAACTTAAATATGGTAATCCTAAATTTGCTCCTGTTAATGAAATCAAACGCATTGTGACCTCATGGTTGACACGGAGTTTTAGGGAACAATTTAACGAGTTCATGGAGATAAGGAGGAAAATGATTGGTAAAGCTTGCTTTGACATTGACCACGATCCTAACAATGTTGATTTTTCAGATTGGTTGGCTAGTAAGTTCAATAACCATAAGAGTATGGATCGAGCTACTAAAGATGCATTATGGGTATATTGGATGAGAGGAGAAGATGAAGAAGTAGAGAGCGACTATGGGTCGTCACTTAATGATTCAACAATCAATGAGGGCATTGAAGAATTATTCAGCATAGACATTGATCTGTTCGATTATGAGACACCTTTGTGCAAACAATTCAAAGAATTTAATTACCTTCTTCAAGTCGACGATGATGTCCTAACTGGAGATCTACCAGGATTCAAAACTTATGGTGATTTCAAAAACACCTGGTACTACGAATGGAATGACCAAATACCATGGGTTTGGGATAAACCATGGGAATTTGAGCACATTAATCACACTTGTACACCTTTCTGTTTCAAGGACGGGAGTAGTGTATGGCCGACCTGTGATTATAAGAATGATGGAACCTGTAATGGGGGAAGTATAATTGGAATGAAACGGGTTGGAAACGATGTAACCTTTGAAGACTATGAGTGGTTTGAAAATGTTGAAGACTGCCCACAAAAAGCGGAGGCTTTGCAAGAAAAGGGTAGAATCGAATACTTGAAAGAGCTAAAGGGAACATCGAATACTACTTTCTGGGAATGGGTGCATGAACAATTTGATGATTACACTAAGCTTAGTCGACGATTACAATGGGAATTGGAAAGAGAGTGGGAGGCAATTCAAGATGATGATTACAATAAGTCATTAATTGATGAACTTGATGACTATTTGATTAAGGATCCTTATTTTAAGTTTGTTGATAAGGACGAAGAAGAATTCATCAAAAGAAAGTGTCAACTACTTGGGATCCTTTATAATAAGCCACCCATGATTATTTCTGAAAAATTTAAAGTCATTAAATACTCTTTGGGACCAGATGAGGAATATGTTGCGACGAAGACCAAGAGTTATACTAGATTAAGTCGAACGGAAGAAAATGTTGCGGAGCTATACGGGAACATCTTTCGGATGAAAGAAGAAGGATGGACCGTGACAAGAACTAAATGAAGAGCTGAACGTGAGTCTAACTTGAAGACTCTGGAATAAAGACAAGTGCTGACCGGGAGACAACCCGGAGAAATTTTTTACTATTCTGTTCTGTGTCGAGTCAGTCAGGCCCGCAGAGGATACGGCGCATCTCAATCCTGAGATGCGACGCATCTCCTGCACTGGTCATATCTTACTTTATTTTTCTGCATTTTTACTTTTGACTTTAAAACTTTTTTTCAGTTTATTTTAATGCGGCGCATCCCTGGTTAAGGATGCGACGCATCTTCTATATTTGATTCGTAATTATTCCAGGCTCGATACGGCGTATCTTCTTCCATAAGATACGGCGCATCGACTGACCTGATGATTTTCATTTTAATTTTTACATTTTATTTTTGCTAACTACTAATGTATTACGCAAGTTTGAACCTTTCTAAACTTAGGTGTGTTAAAGCCTTGGTGGTATTATAGATTCCTGCATTTCCTGTGGATACATCAAATATGAAGCTTAAACGTTCTCATCTACAAGAAAGATGATTTTTGCTCTTATACTAATGGAGGATCATACCGAGCAAATCTCAGGGAAGTTTTTCTGTTCTAATTCTTTTATTTTCCAGTTTTTAACCTTTTATAAAAACAACGAGGACGTTGTTTAACTTAAGTGGGGGGGATTGGAGAATTAGAACACTTAACACTTACTTATCCTAAACTTTTTCAAAATATGCTTAAAATGTGCTTAATATATCAAAATTTAAATTTTTTAGCATGTTTTTAATTTGTTTAAAGTCTAAGTTGCATAGCTGCACACATGACGTTATTTTCAAAAATTGTGATTTTTCAAAATTCAAAAATCTATGAGTGTGCCGGTGACTTGTAAACTTTAGAACTTGGCTTGTATACTATTCGAGACCACCATAATAAGTATTATTTTATATAATTGGAATGACTTGTCTAAATTGGTAAAATTCTAGGATTACACCCAAATAGCCTATTTTATGTTATATGTTATTAGCTAACTACACTGGTTAGTTAACCCCCGTATAAACCCTTTTGTTACTCTCACTTTTAGAGTAAGATACCCCTAGAAAAACACTCAGAGCCATTCCTTTCGTTTCTTACACCTTTGTTATAATGTATCGTTACACCTTTACACCTTAGCCTACCCTGTAGATTAAAATCCGTGGTTGGTTAATTGCTTTAGGCAAAGTGTGTTTCCTTACATTACCTGTGTTCGCGTGCGTAATTCATTATCTTTGGTTAGGTCGGGAAATTGCACAATACAATTGGAGTGAAAGTAAATATTGTATATCTTTGAGTTTATTTTTCGTGTGTTTACTACTTTCACTATTACCGTTATTTCTGAAGTTATGAAAAGTATGGAAAAATTATCCAGAGTTATCATTATAGTGATGTGGTGAAATTTTACACATCTATGTTTATGTTTCAAATAAAGTTTATCTTTAAAAAAAAAAAAAAAAAAAAAAAAAAAATCGAAAAAATAAGAAAAGAAAAAGAAAAAGGAAAAGTTGGAAGTTTGTTTTTACCAACTTATGTAAAGTTTTGTATTAAGTGGTCGATATCACCACTATTTGTTGTATACTATATCTATGGATTGAATGGGAGTTGAACGTTACGGGAACGCCAACTAAAGGTTTATTCTTTGATTGAGATCTTGTTGAGTATAATTCGTGTCTACCTAAAGCGTGTGTTTCAAGTGTTAAAGCGTGAGTTATTCTATGATATGAGTCTTATTCATGGGATGGTTGGGATAGTGATTAACCACACTTAGGATTTTAATTTATCTGTTTTGTTTATTTTTCATTTTACACCAATTTATATCCCAAATATTATCCATACCCTATATTATTCTTTATCCAAACCTTTAATTTATTGAGATTAGGGATTTGAGCAATCTTAAGTATCGTAGTCGTGGATTCGGCTATGTATTTATGATTTTGTCGCCCTTTTTGATATAATATTATTGGTGAAGATTACTTAGTCCTATCTTTAGCCTATTCGAGTTAAGGATTTGAGCAATTGCAAGTATCGTGTTCGTGGATTCGATCATGTATTTGTGATTTTGTCGCCTTTTCTGGAATTTGAGATCGATAGAGATTAAGGAGAATGATTAACCCTTAAACCTCAAAACCCTTTTTTACCGCTTTAGACTTGTTATTCCTTGGCTTTAGTGGGGGAGATGTGTATACTTGCCAAGCTTATGATAGAATATTCGTCACGACTGGACAGTTAAACGATTAGATTTGCTTTTATCAAATTATTTTATTTTACTTCTAATTCGTTAAGTGTTTGGTTGTGTGATTATGACAAAAATGAATACATGCTTAAATATAAAAATAAATCCAAATATCTTTTAGGATACATTTTCATAAGATTAATTCTAAGGTTTACTTGGGGACAAGTAAAGTTCAAGTGGGGGGATATTTGATGAACTCAAATAAGTACATTTTATTACTATCATTTATCCTATTTATTTGACTTGTTTTATTATATTATCTGTGAGAATTGATACGTTAATGTTTACTTTTGTAATTCTCAGGTAAAAACAAGTATTATGTGAAACTTGGCGATTTTGGACTAATTATGGAGCAAAACAAGCAATAAGATAAGAGTCTACTGAAATGTACAAGATCAAGACATTCTGCTCCAGATACGCCGCATCTTGCTTATTACATACGGCGCATCACTATCAAGATTTCACAAGATACGATCCAAGATAGCAAGGACATGCGCCGCATCTGAGAATGGAGTTACGCCGCATCTTTTGGCGGTGTACGAATATTCCTGAATATATTAATCTTGGACCCCACACGAAGTTAAGTCAATGCGCCGCATCTACTTATTAGATGCGCCGCATCTAGCCCTCAGACAGAAACTATAAATACCCCAAGACCAGACGAAATTCGAGGTTGGACATTTAGCTAAGGACGAAACAGAAGAAACCCTAGGACGAATTCAGTCGAAGTAGCAGCACAAGACACACCTTGAACGAAGATACAAGAGCTGTAAGAAGGTCCTGCATGTATTCAATTCATTAAGTAGTTTTGTTTTATTGTATTAGTAAACTTTAATTCATCAGGATTTGTGGCTTGTGTAATGTGACAACGGAAAGGTTGTACTCCCTTAAAACTGCTTTCCCATTAATTAAAGTTTATATGTTGATGTCTTTGGTGACTTTTATTAGTGCATTGATAACCTCTGTGTCTAGCTGAGCGTTGATCGGGTCGCCATGCCTCTGTCCTCGCCTATTTATTAGATCGCCTATGCATTCTATCGTCTGTAGAAAAGTAGGAAGAAAGATAAATAGGATAGTCATAAGTAATCATTAAGGGTTTACTCGCCGATAAGATTAGAACCAACGAGAAAGGACTTAATCTCGGTGCGTTGCATCGAACTATACACTTCATATAATACTAGCAATAAAACAAGTTACAAGCTACTTAACTATCAGGACAGGCCTTCTTATTGTCTCGAGTATTTATCTGTGTACGTGTGTGCTATTCGCTGATTCGTGCCTATTAGTTTAGTTTATTATTTAATTGCAACCAAACCGTGCCAGTCTCTCAGACTGAACCCCCTTGCGTTAGAATAGGTTGTATAGCTAACTTAAGACATTAAAATACTGATTAGAATAACTAGATAATACGTTCCACTCTTAGTGATCGACACTCTACTTACCATTATATTCATACTGACCGGGTACACTGCTCGTTAAAGTGTGTGTGTTATTGATAAGTCGGCTAAATATAAATTTAAAACTTGAATACTGCTAAAACCACAATGACATACCGTGGGTATAAATTAGAGCATACGCACACGCGCGTCACTTCCTCTAGGTGTTTCTTGATTGTTGTTGTATATAAAGCAACATACCTCTCATAATTTTCATCTCTTCTTAACAAACCAAAATAAAATTTAAAAATTACAAAAAATCTCAAAATTTTTCGTTATCAAAATCATATATGGAAACTAAACTAGTGATTTGTTCTGAATTGGCAACAGTTGCAAACTCAAAGCTTGTGGAAGACATGATGCTAGTTTACTATGAGCGACAGGTTGAAGCTACTTCCAAGGAAGTTCATGATTTGAGGCACAAGGTTTCTGAGAAAAGAATGCTGATAAACAATAGGGATAAGATGATCAAGGAGTTAGAGCTTTTATATGGTTTTGATTCTGCTCTTGAAAGCATTGCTGATTTAAGGAGGATGCAAGAGGAGGACATGATGGCATCTGATAGGTTGCTTGTTGATATTGCCCAAAAGCATAAGCGTCTAGGTGATTTGGGCAACTTTATCACGAAGCTTGGATCAATGAACTACTGATGTGGTTGATATGTTAGTTGACTATGTTTATGTCTTTTGTGTTTTGTGGTGTCATGGTTGATGTTGTTGGTAGTCTTTCTGATGTTGTTGTGTTTTGTGCTGTCATCGAATGGTAACGATAGATGTATGATATGATGTTAAATATTAATGCAGCTATGTTAATGTCAATATTATTTTCTAACAGCCTTTTGATTTGTAAAGTTACAATGTCAAGTGTTTAGTACTGCCTAGTTCCAAAAATGCATATACTTAAGAAAGTCAAACTTTGTTTATTACACCTAAATGCAGGAAGTTACCTACACATACCAACCAAGCCTTTAATGGCATTTACTTATACATTGAACTATGTGATCCTCTTTACTTTAAATGGCCATTACATAAACACAACATTACACCATCAAAAACCTGTCAAACACTAAACCTCATCCACAATGACTTCCAAGCCAAATGTTATTGAAATATCCTCTGATTCATCAGGACTAATGTCTCCTAAACCTGATTGGAATTTCCCCTACCCTCCTACAAGTAGCTTTCATAAGAGAATACCACCTAAGGGAAAGGTTGTTGACTCAAGCTCTGACGATTTTAGCTCCTTTAATAGTAGCTTTTTTAATGATAGCTTGGTTTCTAGCTATCATTCAACATCTGAAGATGAAGCTGTCTCAAAAAAAGCCACAATGTCCAAAAACCCTCCTCCAGTTCACACTCTGTCAATCCCAGGAAAAAGGGAACAAGTTCTATGCCTACCAAATCAGGCAACTAGGGAAGAAATCCAAGCAAAGAAGAGAAAGGGAAAAGGCCCAATTGAACTCACTAAGGGTAAAGGGAAAAGGAAAATTAGCTGAGTGATGCGTGGTTTTGCGACCTTACAACAGGTTTTACCTCTCAAGGGATCTTGAGAAGTTTGCAATCCCCACCAGGCAGTGTACCTGACCGTTGTAGTATAGTGAAGTGGCAAGTACCGGGGATTGATCGTTCAACTCAAAGAATAGTGTTCGTTAGGATTGAAATTAATCTAACTAGGTCTAAAGGTGAGGGATGATTCTTTTTGTATTTTTATATTTTATGGAAAGCAAGTAAAAATCTCTGGTTTTGGAAGAAGGGGCGGAATTAGTTGCTAATCAACTAACCCAAAAACTACTACTTAAACTAATGTGCAGGAAACTAAACTAGGGTTCTACAAGGGAAGTGAAGCGTATCTACCTATGATGTATTACTCCTTGCTAGCTATCCAATTCTACCTATTGAATTGTCACACCTTGTTTTAATTGACGGGTTGTATTCCTTAATACCATTCGTGGGGTGGCGTACGTACTTCCCCAACTCTATAAGCTCCTACTTCACTCCTATGTCGAGCCGGCTAAGAAGCTCCTAACATAGGATCACTAGAATTCGCTCATGCATTAAATACAACCAAATAAACCTAGTACGCATTGGTTCATGTTTCTTAAGACGTTCAAGCAAGTTACCGTATAGGAGGTTAGCCAGTTTTCTTAAGCCTAACATCGATATCACCCAATCAAAATAAGAAACAATAGGAAGCAAGAATTATAAACTAAACCAACTAGATCTATTGAAGTTGTCACGCCCTAATTGATGGAGATGGACACACACATCAACAAGAAATCAATAAGATCTAATTAATTATATACAAGTTTCACACAATCATAAGTAGACACAAGGTGAATTAGCAACACATAATCAATGAAGGGCAAACAACCATAATAATGAAAGACATAATTAAGTTAGAATCAACAAACCAATATTTGATGTTTATGAAGTGATTGAAACCCTCTAAGTTGCTGGAAAAAACACCTACCTAAACCCTAGAATCGGACTTAGGGTTTAGGGCTTACAAAAAATGAAGTTGTGATGTTGTATTTATAGCTGATTTTCTGTCCGCATCGATCTGACGGCGTCAGCCTTAACAAGTGACGGCGTCAGATCCCCTTTTTAACCAAATTGTATATATTTTCGTCCCGATTCCGTGGCCTCTTGAATCACCAAAATCCGAGTTCGTATGAAGATTTTATGGCCAAAACAGTAACAGCTACTCCGCGCGCGAGTTGTGATTGTCTTGATTAACATGTGGCGGTTTCACTAAGGTTCCTTCTCGTGTAAGAATACTTTGACGCCGTCACTCTATATCATCTGACGTCGTCAGGATAAGTCCTGACGCCGTCACCTTCAAGATCTTCTGGGCCGTCTCTCTTTAAATTAAACCGTGACCACCTATGGCGTCACAAAGCGTGACGCCGTCAGACTTCCAATGTAAAACTTTCTGGCGCGTCACGTGTATAATTCCACCACTTTCATCTTCAAGTGACGGCGTCAGCATCCAAAGCCTGACGCCGTCAGGTGTAAAATCCTGACTTTCCTTGGTCTTTTTGTTTTCTTCATTCTTGAGCATAAAAACGTCCAAAAAGCTCCAAAATGCTTCATATTCCAGAAATCACGTCCCAAGTACCTAAAATGAGAAAAGAAATGATTTAGGGCAATATTTGATCATATAATCGCGGATTAGGGCTTAAATGACCCCCTAAAAGCGGTACACTTTTCGCTTCATCACTGAGCTTTACTAGTCTTGATGTTATGATGTTACTGTAATAAGTACTATGTTTTCTCCTTGTATGTAATCAACTATGCAATCAACAATGCATCTATGTATGCAGAATTTTGTTATGTAATAACAGTTGGTTTTTCAAGTTCAAGATGCTATTTTTTCATTCATGTTAAACCCAAAATACAACTTTAAAAAAATATATATCCTACAAGTCACAAATTAAACCAATATAAGCATCAAATCATTTGTGTATAATTACAATGGATAGTGGGCAGAATTTGCTATCTTTATAATTGTAAAAAACAATTTCGAGAATAATATAATTTCACCATTATTGCATAAAAAAATGATTTCCTAATTAAAAAAATTACCTAATTTAGATCTAAATGAACCTCCCTCCGTTGTTGATGGCCGGACCGGCGAGTGGTAGCTGTGATTGGTTACTGGTGAACGGTGGATGGTGAGTGGTGGCTGTGATTGGTGAGAAATGTGCGAAATTTGAAATTTGCTGAAAAAAAATATGGGGGTCTTTAATTTTGAAATTTGCTGAAAAAAATATATATGGGTGGGTTTTTTAAAAAAATATGGGGAGCTTTAATTTTGAAATTTGCTGAAAAAAAATGGGGGCTTTTTAAAAATTTTGGGGAGGGAAATACCAAAAAGGAAGCCACAGGTATCGAACCTGTGACCTCCCCTTCACAACACCAACAACTCAACCATCTCCGCCCTTGGGTCTTTTTCGATTATACCTTCTTTTGTATTCCTCTTATAGACTATCTATTTTATTAAAGAAAATTGTTACAAAATCCAAATATCTTCTATACAAAGTTAAACCTGTTAGTACAACGTTAAACCTAGCAACACTAATAGAGACACAAGCAGTAATAACATTATTTCCTTTTTGCTTGTCTGAAGATCTTTCTCAGTAACTCTCTTGCCATTACTGAGTCTTCATCAGTAACTGTCAGCTTAGCATCTAACATAACAAATAAGCTAGCTGCCCTTAATGGATAATCTTTTTCAATCAGCATGTAGACATCCACTCCATTCTTTGTAGATACATGGTGAACACCACATGTATCATACAGTCTCCATTTTGTACTTAACTCATGAGCTCGAAAATTCCATAAGATATCTTTTGGATCAGGTTCATACAACCTCTTCAATTCCACCCATAGCTCCTTCTCTTTGTCTTGTATACGTTATGTAGATCTGAACATTTCTTTAACCAGACTCCATAGATTGTCCAAGTCTTCTCTATAAAAAATCTTTAGCATATCTTCAAAATACTTATAAATTTCTGAGTGTCCTCCTAGCCTGATTATCTTCCAAGCTTTCCCAAATGTATCTTTGTGTATCTCCAAATCAATAATTGGACGTTTAGCTTGAATAGGATGATGAACATCCAATGCTTCTGGGATTATAACAATCATATGCTGCTTGAGTCTTTCGTCAGTTAATTCCTCTGCTGTTTCTTCTTCATCTGCTGTAGGTACTTCTTCACCAATCTTCTATTTCTTTGAAGATTCAGACTCCAATATTATACCATATCTTCTTGTAGTTCTACATGGTTTTTCTGTTCCCATGGGAGTAAATGTGTTCACTCTTGTGTAAACCCTTTCAAACCCACTCTTGATCTCCTCAAAACTTCTACCTTGGAACTGCTTCCTTTTGTATCCAGCCAGGTTCATCATGTAAACACACATGGTGTGTCTTTGCTGAGCTTTACTAGGTGGTTTACTCCTCTTTTCTTTGGCTTTTTGTTCTGCGGCAGACTTTCTTCTGGAATTTATTAGTTCAACAAGTTGTCTTGACTTCTCATCAATGGACAACACTTCATCTCCTCTGACTTTACCTAACTTTTCCTTTAAAACTTCATCAGCATTAATAATATACTGAACTTCTTGAGTGTGATCAAACATTGCTTCAGTTGCTTGATTTGCAAGTCTTGTTTGATCAAGGAAATATGCAATATCAACAATTTCTGATGTTTCATCTTCCTGTGCTTTATTAGCTACCTCTGCATCAAAACTAATCTGAGCAAGAACACTCTTCTTGTCCTTCTTTGGTGGCTCTTCTTCAATCATAATGCCCTTTGCTTTATTTGCCCTTTGCCTTCTATCATACACATCCATATCTTGTTGATGAGAAGTACCAATATTTTCAGCATCCAAATCTTCTTCACCCATATCTTGCCTCCCCTGAAACTCAACATTCTGTTCAACCAAAGAAATATTGGGGTCTTGATTAATATCAGCTGTCTTCCTCCCCTGTTTGGAAGAAACATCCATGTCATCATCATCTGAGCTTGTAGACTCCACAATATTTTCCTTTCTCTTTGCTTCAAGTGACTTGACTTTAGACTGCAATTTCTTTACTTTTTCAATGACCTTCTTGTAAGCAGTACTATACACCTGCTTTGTCTCCTTGAGTGCTTGCTTTGTCTCCTTGAGTTCTTGCTCTGTCTCCTTGAGTTCTTGCTTTGTCTCCTTGAGTTCTTTCTCCAACCCAGTCACCCTTTGAGTCAATTTGGTACAAATATCCATCAATTCCATTAGTGACACTCTGCCCTCATCACTTCCAGGTGTGTTACCTCCCGATCGAGGTGAATCATGGGGCATTTCCCCCATATTTGGTTGTGAGGCTGATTGAGAACCAGATGAACCTGTGGGTGTGTGATTGGACTCAACTGGGCTTGTTGATCCTTCACCCTGAATGTTTTGATTTTGAACCAACATTGTTTCAAAAAGTGGAACTACTATCCCATTAAACCCCTAGAAGCCATGCTCATGTTACTGAACAGTTTTTGAGTAAGGCAAGGAGTTGGATAAACAATTTTATGAGATAGAAGCAAACTTTTCCGTATATTCAAAACCGTTTGTATAAACCTTGGATACATTAAAAACTTGTATTTGTTATCCACATTTTTCACCATACAATCAAAAATTAATTTTGAAAAGTTAAAAGTCCTGTTTGTTGCTCAACAAATGAGAACAGTTGCAATATTGCTGCTGAATTGCTCCCATGCGGTTTTCTTTGGACTTAAACAATGAAGGATGATATGTATGAAGAATCTCCATTGGGGGTCAAAACATCCTTTTTGAAAAGTCAGAATTTGAGAAGATGTGTCATACCCCATTCTGGAAAGGTGATGAAAAATTTCAGTATTAGGCAAAGAACTAATACCATTTTCATCTGCTAAATGGAGATGCCTCCTAACAGATGCCTCAGTAATAGTTATTATTCTGCCATCAACTGTTGCAATTAACTCTTTGTCTCCATTCTCAAATGTATTGGTAGTAACAGACCGCCAAAACTGTTTGATTTGAGAGACATAGATAGTAGGATCGACTGTAAGAGCATACCTGATGTGGGTATTGTTTAGAAAATCTATTATCTGGTGGAAGCGTTGACTCCCTTCTGGTTTCTCCAAGAATGCAACCTGGTTATGCGTATCACAAAACTCTAAATTTGCCATGAAAATTGAGTAAATGCTTGATTAGAGTGCTGGGTTATGATTGGACCTACTTCAATTAATTGTTTCTCAAGTTTGAAGAAATGGTATAAATTGTATAAAGAAAGAGAGTTATCCAATTTATGAAACCCTACTCTGTTCTAGAGTTTTTTTTTAAGAGGTAAGTAAAGTAAAGTAATGTAATGTAAAGAAATAGGGAAGAGCGGAAGTAAAGTTTATAGATTTTTGCATGTTCTTATACTAGTAAAGTAAAGTAAATGAAAGTAGGTGGTCCCATTTTATACTTTTTATATTTGTGGAATTACTATTATAACCTTGCTCCATAATAAATACACACTAAAGACAAAGGTTTTTTTCGACATTAACTCATTTGATTTTTGTCTTTATTCACTTTACTTCACTATGAAAGTTGGGACAAAGAAAACCAAGAACACACATAATTTTAGTTTCACTCCATTTCATTCCCTTTCATCTAAAAAAAAAACTTGAGAACATAGTGTAAATAAAGCGAAGTAATTGACAATAGTTACCCCAACGGTTAGAAATAAACCACGGTTAAAACCCAGAAACGGCTACCCAGTACCTAGCAGTACAACGTTTTACTCTAACAGAACAAAAGTTTGCCTAGCAGTAATAACTTTGTGCATCCACTCCATTCTCAGACAATTAATTAAACATCAAATATTTCATTGATTTTTTTAAGGCTACAAGTATATACATCTAATTATCCAACCTAAATACTAAACATACTAAAAAAAAAAAAAAAAAAAAACCATCATCCTAAACTGCTTCACTCCATTTCACCCCAACTTGTTAGAACCAGAGCTCTCTTCCCTGCTTCCCATCAATTTCTGGCTTTCCTTGAGTCGTTTAAACACAATTTCAAGATCGCTAACCCTCTTTTCTAGATTATAAGGGTCCTGAAACCCATCTTGTGGCTCCCCCTGGTTTTGCAGCACAAACCCATTTTGCTGCTCCACCACAATTTGCTGCTGATCCTCTTCTTTTTGCTGCACCACCTCCTCCTCTTCACCTTCCTCTTCCTCTTCCTCTTCATCTTCTTCCTCCTCCTCCCCGTAGTCACGCAATCCCCAAACCTCATCCCAGTAAAAGTCTTGCGCATGCAGCCAGTTCAAAATTTGACCCCTCATCCACGTATCTACCTTCCTATACGACCCATATTCTGCAATGGGTTCATCCCCGAAAGTAATTAACACTGCGTCAAACAGCAAATTGTTGTTTAACACCCACTCGTACTCTTCAGCATCATTTTGAAAGGAAACATTATTTGCTGCCATTGTTGAAGTTTTCTTTGAATTGAAAGGGATATATGTGTTTGTGTGTGTTCTTTGGTATATAGTCGATAGGTATAAATAGGCTGGAGAGGTAGATGAATGGCTCCCAAGACTTTAGGCGGGAAAAGGGATCGACGGCGCGCGCCAAAAGTAAAGTGTCAATTGAAGTTTTACGATTTCCTTTTACCAAGTATTGACTTTCCATGTACAATGAGTTGATGCAACAACAAGTTGTATATCATGCTTTGTGAATAATAAACTTCCAAACTCAATATTTCCAACTATTGATCAAGTGGTGGTTTGGTTTAATTAAGAGTGGCAAGATGTGTAGAAAAAAAAAAAGAATAGTAGTTAAAAAAAAATGGGATAATTAGCAAAATAGCCCAAACACAAATGGGCGGTTCCCTATCTAACCCGAAATCCGAAAATAATTGTGTTGCCCAGGGCAACCGGCATTTTTTGGGGCAACCGAAGGATTTCCAGTGTATTTTTTGGGCAACAATCGCCCTTTTTTGGGCAACTGGGGGCATTGCCCAGGGCAACCGGGGTAGAAATATCCCATTTGGGTTTTGGGCTATTTTAGTAATTATCCCAAAAAAAAATCTAATGGTGTTGACGTGGCGGTGAAAACCAACTATAGCCGACGGTTCGGGTTCGTGGCGGGTTTTAGTGTACCCGTACCCGAACCCGTTTATAATATACCCGTACCCGCCCCATATCCCACCGGATACCCGTTATCCATCGGTTTTTCGGGTTTCCCCGCGGGTATCGAGGTTATCCGTAATATAATTAAAAGTTAAAGAAAATGAATATCGTATCAAACGATTTAACGCAACATATCGCAACGCAACGTACTCGGCACGATATTCACCAAAAAAATCAAATGCGCAAGAGGTTTCAAAAGTTAATCATTCTCATTTCAAAAGATAATCTCGTTTTAGCCTTTTAAAAGGGTTTGGTATCCTCATTCGTGTGACGGTAGAGAACACGGACTCACGAGTACTCACTCCAAAAAAACGAATAACCGAATTAATAGTCGAGAAGAGTATTGACAATAACTCGAGTCGAGACGAGATGACGAAAACAAGTCGAAGAGATAACTAACAACAAACATATCAAATAAGATGAGTCGATTGGTAATCGTCTGTATTTTCCCATAATCCCGTTTATTAGTACAAGGTATACTCGTTTTATGATTTAAAACAAGTTTGGACTTACGACAAAATTAATCTTTGGAAATAACAAAATTTCGCCAAGACCCTTTCATTTATCGAACGTTTCCAATTCAAAAGACTTTATTGAAAATCAATTTCCCGAGTAATTTATAATATAACGAGTATTTATATAAACCCTAAACCCTAAACTCTAAACCCTAAACGCTAAACCAATCCGTAACTCAAACAATAACCAAACGAATAGTCCAATAAATCCAAATATGTTAGTGTACGGGTAGCATGTCTCGAATAGTCCAATATCCCTCGTGTGTTCCGTTTTTATCCCAAATGTCACACGAAAGGTTTTCAAAATCGAGATCCTACTTAAGATCCTATGGTAAAGATCCTGGGCCACCTTTCATTTCATCTTTGTCTTTTAATTTAGCTAATGGTAATAGTTTGAAAAACAGACGTGGCAAACAAAAACACGCAAACAATGAATCCAAATGACAACAAAGGTATGTTTTTTAATGTTTTCACATATCAGTTGATGATTCATTGTACAATAATTAGTAACAGGCTTTTGATCTATAAATGGTGATGTTTGGGGTTGTTGTTACCGATTCTAATGTAAAGCTGTGTGAATTTATTGTTGAATGTAAAGCTGTGTGAAGTTTTAATTTATTCAAGTTTATGCTTTAACAGGTTCAAAGACAAAAATCCCTAGGTCCAAATTCAAAATCATTTCCAACAAGGTATATACTAAAGTTGTTATGTGTTTGTGGCTAAAGTTGTATACCTTAATTATACCATTAATTAAATTTTTTGAAACAAGTGGTATGTTGAACTATTAGGAGGTATGGGAAAACACAGATTGGAAGAGAAAGAGCCCTTTCTATTTCTCTAGCGATGAAGAATCTGGTGATGCTGACACAAAAGGTGTGAATTTATTGTTGAATGTAAAGTTGTGTGAATTTTTAATTTATTCAAGTTTATGCTTTAACAGGTTCAAAGGCAAAAATCCAAACAAAAACAACAACAACAAACCTAATCCCGTCGGGGCAGGGTATGGGGGAGGTAGGCTGTAGACAGACCCTACCCCTACCCCAAGGTAAACCCGGGAGTAGAGAGGTTGCTTCCAAAGAGACCTCCGGCACTAGGTCCAAATTCAAAATCATTTCCAACAAGGTATACTAAAGTTGTTATGTGTTTGTGGCTAAAGTTGTATACCTTAATTATACCATTAATTAAATTTTTTGAAACACATATGGTATGTTGAACTATTAGAAGGTATGGGAAAACACAAATTGGAAGAGACAGAGCCCTTTCTATTTCTCTAGCGATGAAGAATCTGGTGATGCTGACACAAAAGGGGTAATAATGGTCCATTTAATAAGTACTGTTTCGCTACCTTTATCACATTCTCAAGACTTAATCCATTATATATACTCATTCAACTTGTAGGTATAAAAATAAATTTACTCAGGATATTGTCTTGGGACTGCCGTATAATTAAGAAGATGTACCAACCGATGGCCGTGAAGAAGACTTCTCGTACATTAAATGTGTTGAGAATTATGTAAAGGTGGTGATCATCTCGACTATTATGAACTAGAGGATAATTAGTTTAATATGGTACGTAGTAGCAGTTATGAGTAAGAAGATGTACGTTGTATCAACCGATGGCCGTGAAGAAGACTTCTCGTACATTAAATGTTGGGCCGTGAAGAAGAGTTCTCGTACATTAAATGTTGTGTTGAGAATTATGTAAAGGTGGTGATCATCTCGACTATTATGAACTAGAGGATAATTAGTTTAATATGGTACGTAGTAGCAGTTACGAGTAAGAAGATGTTGTATCAACCGATGGCCGTGAAGAAGACTTCTCGTACATTAAATGTGTTGAGAATTATGTAAAGGTGGTGATCATCTCGACTATTATGAACTAGAGGATAATTACTTTAATATGGTACGTAGTAGCAGTTCTGATATTTAATTTGGATAAATGTAATTATTAATGGTGCAGTAACTGGTAACTAGTGTAGTTTAACTCTGTATCTATTTTATAACTGTAATGATAGTATTTTGGTTTGTTAAATGGTAGCAATTTGTGTTCTTGATATGATGATTGCACAGTTAGATTTTATGGTAGCAGTTTCTGTTGTTGATTTGATGATTGCACATATTTATTTAATGGTAGCACTTTGTGTTCTTCATTTTTCATGTTGGTTTATGATTTAATGGTAGCAGTTTGTGTTAAATGGTGTCAAGTTGTGTTCATGATCTTGGTGTAATTGTGTAAATTTGAGTTCTTGATTTGATATGCAGTTTGTGTTCATGATCTTTGTTCTAGATCTTGGTTCATGATTTGCGATTAAGATAATGATATATAACATTTGGAGCCAAAATTTTTATTTTTTCAAGTTTATGCTTTACTAAACAGGTTCAAATTTAAGGCAAAATTTTAAAATAATTCAATTGTTATTTTGAAATTAGAATTTGGAGCCAAAATTTTGATCCAAAATTTTGAAATCGCCTAATTAGAAGCGGGTACCAAGAATAAGGTACGATTCATCTTCTTCCTATACCCACTTTTCTCTCCTAAAAAAAAAAAAAAAAAAAAAAAAAAAAAAAAAAAAGCTGCAAAGAAAACACAATAATCAATTCTTATATCACCATTACTCTCAAAGCCAGAATCATTTTCTTGTACCCATTGTTACTCAAGAGTCATGGGAATTCAACCCATTGTTGATAATCATCTTTTGCTTCCTGCTGATAATGAACATGATGATATCAACATAGACTATGAATCCGAAAAGTATTCTGATGAGGAAGATCTAGATGCGCCTGGAACTAACCAATCAGATCGGATACTAGCTAAGAGAGGCATGACCAGGCTATTTAAGTTTCGCATGAAATATGGCAACCCTGGTGGAATAAAGCTCAAGGTAACCTTCGATGCATTGAATAGGGTATCAGGGTTACACAGAGCACTGTTTACGAGTTTTTTAGGAGATCTGGTTCGTGAGCACATAGGTTTGAAGAATCTTTCCTGGAGGAATGTGAATAAAGAAGAAAGAGATAAACTATGGACTGACATCACTGTACATATATACTACTGTATTTCTTAACCTAGTACTACATAATTTTATCTATGCAGTTACATTATGTGCAACTAATTAACAACATTGTGTTAATCTTTGCAGCGATATTTTGATGTTGACGTGACATTCAGAAAATTGGTAATGACTCGTCTTGGTAAACTGCTAAGGACTTTCAGAACGAAGCTCAGAGAAGAATACATTTTGCCCCACCTAAATACACCTTCCAAACTGAATGAAGTCCCGGCCAAGTATAGTCGATTTGTGAAATCAGAAGACTGGGTCGAGTTTGTAAACAACACGACCACCGATGAATACAAGGTTTTAATTAGTCATCTTTATTTAAGTCTATATGTCATTTCATAATTTTTAGTTTGCAGCATTACCACATGTAAACGCCTTATGATTTTGTGTTTTTAGAAGATAGCTGATAAAGCTAAAATGTCGCGTTCCAAAAATATTTATCAGCATAAAATGGGACGAGGTGGATATGTTTATTTGAAAGAGAAAATGGTAAGATCACATGTGTATGCACCTTCATATTTTCGTTTATCTTGTTTTAACTTTACATGTGTATGCATTTGATGTTTATTAGATCGAAAATAAAGAGATTGAAGCAGATGAAGAACCCCCGCGTGGTATAATGTGGTTGAAAGGAAGGGTAAACAACGATGGCGAATTTCCAGATGATGAGATCACATCAGTGGGAGATACACTTGTAAGTTTGACTGCAAATTCTATTATTATGCTTATATACCAGCAGGATTAAATGTGTACTAGCAGTAGTAAATTTTGTACTAGCAGTGGTAAACACTAGCCATATTTGTAATTGAAGTTCATGAGCATCACTAACTCCATCTGAGCAGCATTGACACAAATAAGAGCATCAGTTACTCTAACAGCATCCAGAAGACTTTTAATCCCAACATTTCCTATATTTTTTTTTGCAGAAAGAATCTGATGACCAGATCAAGAAATTGTCCAATGAGATTACAGAAACAAAAAGAATACTTACTCAACTGATGGCACAGCTGAGTCAACAAAAGGTGCAGTTAAATTTGTCATCTCAATTACCAGTAGCCTCAAATGCAAGCCAACAAGGGTCTACATATTCCCAATCGCAAGGAAATGTGTCTCCAACACAAGGAGTACCAACAGTATGTATTTCAACATGTTTCTTGTTATTCTTTTGTTTATATAATGTAACGTGTTTTATATATACATATAGGAACCTGCTAAAACTGTCGGACCTAAGAAAAAGCCTAAGTCACGACAAAACGGGCCTCCAGATTCCCAATCAGAACAAAATGTGTCTCCAACACAAGCACTGCCAACAGTATGTATTTCAACATGTTTCTTGTTATTCTTTTGTTTAAATAATTTCTGATATATGTACATGCAAAAATTCTTTTTTTAAGCCATTTAACTGCAAACTGTGGCACTTAAAGAAATCAAATATCGTTGCTTTGGGTACATACATGTGTTTTTTCAACGTACATATATATAATTCTTGATATATAATTCAATGTTTGATACAAGCGTCTTTTGTTACTACAGGTTACACTGCCAACTACAATGCAAAAGAAAAGTGACAACAACTGTGGACCAACAGCACCATCGAAGCGCAAAAGTAATGTCTCTATTGAAGCCCTAAAGCAAGCTATGCCGGCGAAGAGTCAAAAGTCTTTAAATTATGGTACTTGAGAATTTGATTATGTACGACATTACAATTGTATATTCTGTTCAGTTATATACATTCGAGTTTTATTCAATTTCAAATTTCTTTTTGTTTATGATTCTGTTTTATATATATAATATACTCATTCCAGCAGCACTAGCATAGTACTAGCAGTAGCAACTCTGCTCCAACAGTACTAACTTAAAAATACCAGTAATAACCCTGTGACTAAAAGATGCAGTCACGTATTATGGTCACGCTTATCAACATTATTGGTCACTCTTTGTTTAATTCGATGTGTGACTAAATATTACAAAAGGCCACACAAACATAAAATTCAAGTGGCCATTGGATGATCAATAGTCACACAAAATACAAATTTCTTCACTTTAAACAGCATATGGTCACACTTATTAACAATTTTGGCCACTTTATGCTTAAGTGTATGTGACTAAATACCCAAAACAAACATGCTTTGTGTGACTGAATATTACAAAAGGCCACACAAACTAAAAATTCATGTGACCATTGGATGATCAATAGTCACACAAAATACACATTTCTTCACTTAAAACAGCATATGGTCACACTTATCAACACTTTTGGCCACTTTATGCTTAATTATATGTGACTAAATACCCAAAACAAACATGCTTTGTGTGACTAAATATTACAAAAGGCCACACAAACTAAAAATTCATGTGACCATTGGATGATCAATAGTCACACAAAATACACATTTCTTAACTTAAAACAGCATATGGTCACACTTATTAACACTTTTGGCCACTTTATGCTTAATTGTATGTGACTAAATACCCAAAACAAACATGCTTTGTGTGACTAAATATTACAAAAGGCCACATAAACTAAGAATTCATGTGACCATTGGATGATCAATAGTCACACAAAATACACATTTCTTCACTTAAAACAACATATGGTCACACTTATTAACACTTTTGGCCAATTTATGCTTAATTGTATGTGACTAAATACCCAAAACAAACATGCTTTGTGTGACTAAATATTACAAAAGGCCACACAAACTAAGAATTCATGTGACCATTGGATGATCAATAGTCACACAAAATACACATTTCTTCACTTAAAACAGCATATGGTCACACTTATCAACACTTTTGGCCACTTTATGCTTAATTGTATGTGACTAAATAACCAAAACAAAGATGCTTTGTGTGACTAAATATTACAAAAGGCCACACAAACTAAGAATTCATGTGACCATTGGATGATCAATAGTCACACAAAATACACATTTCTTCACTTAAAACAGCATATGGTCACACTTATTAACACTTTTGGCCACTTTATGCTTAATTGTATGTGACTAAATACCCAAAGCAAACATGCTTTGTGTGACTAAATATTACAAAAGGCCACACAAACTAAGAATTCATGTGACCATTGGATGATCAATAGTACACATTTCTTCACTTTAAACAGCATATGGTCACACTTATTAACACTTTTGGCCACTGTTTTTTAAATTGTATGTGACTAACTCGAAAAAAACAACACACGATGTGTGACTAAATCATCACAAACGTCACATTTATTATATTTTCGTGTGGCCATAGGATGGGAAATAGTCACACATACTTATGAATCCAACAAAACTTGTGCCTAATTAGTCACACATATTCGGGTTTTGGTCACTCTTTTTCGATGAAAACGGCCACAAACTAAACAATGTGACCATATGATACCTACAGTGGCTCAACTTTTTGTCACACACACCCAAACAAACGTGTGTGACTATATGCATATAGTCACGCATTTCCAGTGTGACGATAGGTGAAATTTGTACCAGTGGTTGATTCCTTCAAACCAATTCCTGTTGAAGAAACACGTGCTGATGGTTCCAAGACCACAAAGCTTAACACTGAGCCAGTCACAAATGAGGAGAGAATAAAAAAGAAGAATGATCAGAAGGCTAGGAATCTGTTATTAATGGCAATTCCTAATGATCAAGTGCTGAATTTTAGCCATTACGAGACTACTAAAACTCTTTTTGAAGCAGTGGTATAAAGATTTGGTGGCAATGAAGCTACCAAGAAGGCCCAGAAAACCCTACTTAAACAAAGTTATGAGAACTTCACTGCATCAAGCAATGAAACTTTGGACCATATCTTTAATAGGCTTCAAAAGATCATCAGTCAACTTACTGTGTTAAAGATTGTGATTCCACAGGAAGACCTCAACATGAAGTTTCTTAATAGTTTACCTGCTGAATGGAACACTTATGTTGTGGTTTGGAGCAATAAACCAGAACTGGAGAAAATGACATTGAATGAGCTTTACAACAATCTTAAGATTGTTGAGAAGAAGGTGAAGAAGAGTGGTAGCACCAGTTCTAGTTCAGGGAATATGGCTTTCTTATCTTCTTCAAACAGTTCGAATCATGAAGATGAAGAAGCAGTTGGTACTGCTAACCCAACAGTTAGCACTGCTAGTGTAAAAACTAGTACTGTTGGCTTGACTGAAGAGACCATATATGCATTTGTGTCAGAACAATCTGGTGGGTCTCAGATCTTCAATGAAGATCTTCTTCAAATTGCTGAAGATGATTTGGAAGCTATTGATTTAAAGTGGCAGTTGGCTTTGATAAGCATCAGGGCTAAAAAGTATTACCAAAGGACTGGGAATAGGATTACCTTTAATGGAAGAGATGTTGCTGGGTATGATAAGTCTAAGGTGGAGTGCTATAATTGTCACAAGATGGGGCACTTTGCCAGGGAATGTAGAGGTCTAAGACAACAAAGCAACCAGGGTCAAGGGTTTAAGAATCAACAAGGAACAAGGAGAACAGTTAATGTTGAAGAGCCTTCTTCCAAGGCTATGGTAGCTGTAGATGGAGCTGGATTTGATTGGAGCTACATGGAGGAAGAAGAGGAACCAGCTAACTTGGGTTTGATGGCTTTCTCAGACTCTGAGGTACATGTTGTTCAAAAATGTTCAAATACTTGTTCTGCTTTAAAATATTATGAGCGTCTTAAGAAACAGTATGATGATCTTAGAGTAGAATTTAATCAAGTAAATTTTAGTCTGTCTAATCATAAAAGAGGACTAGCCGTTTTAGAAGAACAAATTGTGTTTTATAGACAGAATGAGTCGAACTTCTCTGATGAGATAGGTGTTTTAAAGAGGGATTTGCAAATAAAAGATGATAAAATGAGTGGACTTGTATATGAACTAGAGAAGCTTAAAAAGGAAAAAGAAAACATCCAGTTAAGTGTAGATACTCTTGAACATACTTCAAAGGGAGTTCAGAAAATAGTAGAGAATCAAATACTTAACAAAGCTAAGTCTGGTTTAGGGTATAAGTCTGTTGCACCCCCTCTTAGAGGAATGTTTGTTCCACCAGGAATTGATTTAGCTCATACAGGTTTAGAAGAGTTTAAGGATATGGATTTTCCTGGATATGGTGTTAAGATTAGTGAGAATCCTGTTAAATTTGTTAAGATTGAGGATTCTTATGTTAGTGCTAGTGATAAATCACTTTCTGAGGAAATGATGTCCTCTCCTAGAGACTCAGATGCACCAACCATTGAGGATTGGACATCTGATGATGAGGATGCCAAGGTTAAGGACAAATCTAGTGATGTTAAGGCAGAAGTTAAACATACTCCTAAAGTGGTTAAGACTGAAAACATAAAACCAGTTAGAAAAAATGTGAAATATGCTGAGATGTATAGGACTAAGAACAAATCACCAGTTTCTGAGGGTAGTCAGAGGAACTGGAACCACTCAAATTCTAAGCAATTGGATGATGAGTTTGCAATGATTAAGAAAGTATGCTTTGTATGTGGAAGTTTTGATCATTTTGCTGCTTATTGTAATTTTAATCCATGGAAGAAGAGAGATTTTAGGAATTCAAGGGTGAATTGGAATAAAAATGCTAGGGTAACTCAAAACAGTCCAACAAGAGATATTAACCCTAATGTGAATCAAAAATTATCACCCAAAGCAGTTCTGTTAAGATCTGGAGTCAAAGCAGTTTCAACTGTTAAGTCAGCAGTTCTAACTGCTAAACCTAACAAATGGTTTAAGAACAAGCAAACTGTTACAAGTGCAAAACAACTTTCAAATCATGCACAAACAGTTAAAAGGCATTTTTATAAGAAAACAGCCATGACCAATAAAAAATGGGTGCCTAAAGTTAAACCAGCAGTTCAAACTGCTAGACCAGCAAATGCTACTGCTAGGCACTTGAGTGTTAAGGGTCAAAGGGGCAATGCTGTCAAGGCCTCAGCACATTGGGTTAGAAAATTTGCCAAACCCAATGGTGCATCAATCACCTTCAATAAATTTTCTGATATTGATGCACAAGGCAGATCGAAGCCAGTGATGGTTTGGGTCCCCAAAAGGCACTAAAACCATTTCTTTGTGTGCAGGAACATCCTACAGATGGTAAAGAAGATAGAGGATATTCAGACAGTTGATGTTCAAGGCACATGACTGGCAACATGTCATACCTTTCAGACTTTATTGCTCTGGATGGAGGACCAGTTGTCTTTGGTGGTGGTGTTGGAGGAAAGATTACTGGTAAAGGGGTAATTAAAACTGGTAATCTTTATTTTGAAAATGTGTATCATTAAAAATCCAGTTCAACATTCAAAAACTAAACACATTGAAATTAGACATCATTTTATAAGAGACTGTGTTGAAAAGAGGTTAGTAAAAGTTGTCAAAATTCACACTGATGATAACTTTGCTGATTTGTTAACAAAAGGTTTTGATGTAGGAAGGTTAGTGTTTTTGTTCATTCTGAATTGGGTACTGCTAGCTGTCTCTATGTAAAATGCTTTGAACAGTTTGTATTGCTGCATCTACTTTTGGTACTGCTTATCTTACATGTTAGTCAGTTTTGATATTTTTCAAATGGAAAATGCTTTGTTTTGTGTTTTCTTTGGTTTTGAACTAACATTTACAGGTTCAGAGAGCATATTGATGTTGTTTTATTTTGGACTATGCTTTAGACTGTATGGTGGTTTGGAATGTCAAGTGTGAGATCTTGTCACACAACAAATGGTAATTGATTCACCATGTCTAACACACATAAGAATCAACTAGTCCAGATCAAACGGTTTCTGGTAAAGACTACTCAAATCCGTTTATGGTTGACAGTTTACCGAAAATTGGATGGTTATCAACTCACCATATCTAAGTGTGAAGAGTTGGCTAGTCCATAGGAAACGGCTATTGGTAAAGACATATCAAATCCGTTGATAGCTGATAGTTTGCTAAAAACTATAAGTGGACAAAACTGTTTTCACCTCCACAATGAGTTTATCCTATTCTTGAAATTTTTTTTAACAAACAGTTTGTACTGCTAGTTTCAACTAGTTTGTACTGCTGGTTTAGACTTGGTTTTCAACTAAGTTTATGCTCTATGATTCACCTCTCTCAGAAGGTAATACATCTGGAAGTGATGAGAGCAGTTTGAAATAACAAATGAATTGATGGAAACTTGTACAAATTGTCATAATGGAGGCTGATCAAGCTAAAGTGATGGTGAAGATTCTTCCAAACAGGGGAGGAATTCAAATTTGTTCAGTTGCTGTCAAGGTGATTATCTGATTCAGCAAACATGTGAAGAAAAGGCTGAAGTAATTCAGAATTGAAGATAAGTGTTTGAAAGAATCCCCCCATCGTCAAAGGTGTTATTTAATTCAAGAAACTTATTGGTTTACCAAGAAATCATAAGTTTAGGGGAGGATTGTTGGGAATTAAATTAACAGTTGGTAAAACAGTTAGTACGGTTCTATATAAGTTAGTACGGCTGAAGAGTTTCTAAAGAACACATTAACAGTTAGTACTGCTGATGAAGAAAGTTCGTACTGCTTATAAGATTAAGATGAAATCGTGTGAAGATATATATGGAAAAGATGTAATGTATATCTTATCAAGTTAGAATTATACGGTAGATATTTTACTTGTAAAGGACTCCTTGTCCTATAAAAGGAGATCCTAGGTTAAGGTTTACATACATCATTAATATATAGCTTCACGATCGTAATTGTAATTCTCATATTATATTGAAGCTAATCGTTTGAGTGAATATTGTTCTTATTGTTACATCTATACAATCACCAAACAAGAATTCTTCTAAGTACTTGATAGTAAATTCCACGTACTGTCAAGTATATATTCAAAGTATCTCCAACACAACTCGTGTGTTTAGATCCGGTCACCTTCTCACGAATGGAATCATGCAAGTTATGCTTCGCTGTTACACCCATATCCCGACAAGGTACTATATATTTATATATATATATATATATATATATATATATATATATATATATATATATATATAATATATATATATATATATATATATATAATAAGTGATAGCATTGTAGTATTTAGAAAGTATCTTGCTTTTATTTTGGTCAAATAGTAAGTTAAGGTATATAAGTATTATGTGATAGAAAGATACGTGGTCAATGTGGAAAGAATAAGACTTAAGGGACTAAGATTGCCAAATGAGTAAAGTTAATTAATTAAATACTTATCTATAATAATCTAGAACATGGAAGAGTGGTAGAATTATCAGGAGTGTATGAGAGTGACGGTTCACAAAGAGAAAAGGAGAGAAAATCCAAGCTCTTAGCCAAACTCAAGTGATCATTGTGAAGTGTTAGTATAAGCCCTAATAACCCTTAATTGGGTGTATCTACAATTAAGTAAGTGTTTTTCCCTAGTTATGAATCTAGGGTTAATGTTGTAAGATTAGGGGATGATGGGTAAAGGTTAATAGTATGATATGTTAGTTAGTTAGTCCCTAATTAGAATTAATTGTGGTATAGAAAGCAAGTAAGAAGTTGGAAGCTATTGATAGTAAGTTTGTGATTTGAGAATCAAGGTAAGTATATGGTTATAACATGTTTTGTTAGCTTTATCGTATTTCATGTATGATAATGGTTTATGTTTTGTTAGCTTTATCATGTTGGTTACATGGTAATGGTGAAGGATAGGATATAAGGTGCGTTAGCTAGTTATGGATCCATTACTAGGCATAGCTTAGTTAGTCGTTGGGCTAACTATGGGATGAGGTTCAACCTTGTGGGTTGATCGTGTTTAGGCCGACTATGTTGGCATGAGGTATGTGCCCCTATATCGCTAGCTTAACTAGTGGTTAGACTAGTTATGGTTATGGCATGATTTATATTATGTGTTGATTAGCTTGTTATGCCATGTACTTACTAAGCGTTTCGCTTACATGTTTAGTTGTGATGTTTTCTTGATAGGTACCGAAGAATCTAGTAAAGGTAAGGATAAGGTTTAATTGATCATGTCGTAGAAGTCTCATGCTTGAAGAAGTTGTAGTAGAAGACCGTCTTTTAGACCAAACTATTGAAGTTAGAAGCCCCCACAAGTCTTCTTGTGTTTTGGTACATTTTGTCAATATGGGTTATTTCATGTTATGGGT
Organism: Artemisia tridentata subsp. tridentata; assembly: GCA_021014915.2. Lineage (NCBI taxonomy): Eukaryota > Viridiplantae > Streptophyta > Magnoliopsida > Asterales > Asteraceae > Artemisia > Artemisia tridentata. The sequence continues at coordinate 490,980,414 of CP139508.1, read as the reverse complement.
CATTTTGAATGTTTATGGGTCCTTTTTTAAGTATGTGTCTAAGTCTTGAAATTTGGTTATGTGTATGGTGCTTAAATTGGTTATAAGTAGTCCTAATGTAAGTATGAAGGGGTGTTTGGCAATTAGCTATTTCTACCCATTTTGAATGTTACGGGTCATAAGCTTGTGTAGACATCTTTGAATGCTTAAATAATGTTGTTTCACACTTTTGATAAGTGTTGTATGTTGTTAAAGTGGTATTTTCAGTATTTGAGGTGTTAAACATGGTCATGTACAAGTATGTGTTTAAAAGGGTCAAAACGGTTGTTTGGCACAACACCTGTCATCATATAAAGCATGTTTCCGCGGGGTCACTTAGACCAAGTATGAATAAGATAATGAAGTATATATTATTTTAATGATTTCTAGAAGTTTTCGTGTCATTTTGAGTTATAGAAGTCAATTTCCGGAATATATACGAATGCAGAAAATTGTGTAAAACAGCAGGTCAGCCATACAGCCGTATGGTATTTCACCATACAGCCGTATGGTCTTAACTCAGAAAGGGCCTAATCTGTGTGAATGGCCATACGGCCGTATGGTGTTTTTCCATACAGCCGTATGGTCTAAACTCAGAAAGGGCTTAATCTGTGTGAATGGCCATACAGCCGTATGGTGTTTTTTCCATTCAACCGTATGGAAACTTAGAAAGGGCTTAATCTGTGTGAGTGGCCATACGGCCATATGGAGTTTTTCCATACAGCCGTATGGTAATTTTTTCAGATTTTGTCGGTTTTGTTTATTTTGTATAAAATTAACCGTGTCTCGTTGGAAGTCGTGCCACCCGGCGTTTTAAAGGTAATTTAGTCTACTTTAACTTAAAAGTACTATTAGAGTCCTAATATTAATTGAATTTCACCAGATTACTTGGGAAGTGAATAAGGTCAAGTCGGTAACTTTTTTGTGAATAAAAAAAATAGTGTGTCATTTTTGGGGCGTAACAACTTGGTATCAGAGCCTTGGTCTAAGAGAATTAGGATTTCACGATAGAAATTCCTAGACTTAGGCCTTGTAGAGATGCGGTTAGTATTAGCGATTTTTAATTGTGTATTGTTTTGATGATTTTAAGGACACATATGTTAAGTATTTCTATGACTACGCCTGGCCACCGTAGTGATAAAAATATGGTACATATGTGAAATTGAAATCATTTAGACCATACACGAGTGATGAGCTTGGGTGTTTAGTATAAGGATATATATATATGTGTGTATATATATATATATATATATATATATATATATATATATATATATATATATATATATATATATGTGTGTGTGTGTGTGTGTGTGTGTGTGTGTGTGTGTGTGTGTGTGTGTATGTGTCATTCATGCATCGACGTGTGTACGATTATGCTTGATAGTGTGAATTGCTAAATTTCAGTATAGTAGAAAAGATGGCGGTGATTCGAAATAAGGAGGTGTCAAGGGAGACCTCCTCCCGCCATGATGGGGATGCACATGATGATGGAGATTCTAATAGTGACACGTCATTGCCAATGCCGGAGAACCTTAATCCTAGAAGCTTTACTAGTGCAGAGTTGAAGGAATTGGATACCTTGGTGGCGGATAGAGTGGGGAGGGCCATTGAGAAGGCTATACCCTTTTATGTTAATAAAACAACCGAGAACTTGCAAAAGATATTTCAAGAGGAGATAGGAAAGCTTAAGAAGAGTGGGGAGTTAATGAATGATTCGAATATAATACCCCCATTTTCGGAACGCAGCGGAATACAACATGGGGTGTTATCTATTAGTCACATAGTACAAGTCACAGGAAACATCAAAAAAAATTAAAGATGTTTTTAAACAAAGTTCACATTTGATATAATCAGGGTTTAACGAAGTTAGGTCCCAAAAGTTTTAACCAGGACGATAGGGGTCCAAAAGATACATAATTTAAACACAACATGAGTTTTTGAGTTATTAAAAGTTCCATCAAGTGTAAAATAACACGCGTCCATCCATCCATGTCCTTGCACGCCCATCCAAGCATTAAACACTTACGGATCTGAGATAAAACATGCTAAAAAGTCAACATAAAGTTGAGTGAATTCATAGAGTTTAATAAGTAATAAGTTGAATACAAGTATTATTCATAAATTGACATGTAACGAATACAAGTCGGGAAATAAGATTATAGCATCGAGCCTATGGCACCGAACCTTGACTTAAATTTAATAATGCCCCTTAAGAGGTAAATTTGCCAATTTTACCAAGATATTCTCAATATTATGCTACCCGTTAAAATGAGCGCTACTCACCCGGACAGGCTTGTCAAGCCAAATATGCATATTCATAATACTAGCGGTTCCAACGGAATTAACGGTTCATGAAATTAGGGACTTGAATGGCAAAGATTTCTCAATAACTATAATCATGAAATCAAATCAAGCATACCAAAAACTACTTGTATTCTGTTTGTAAAACTAGCATGTATCTCCCCCAATGGGTTTATAAACAGTTTAAGAGTTAAAGTGGGGTTATGAACTCACCTTAGAATGTAGTGACGAAGTTAACACAATGATGCCAAGGATTATGGCAGAATAGTGTAAAGATGTATAGCACAACGATAAAGAATCTGTATAACCTAACAAATATAAGCTTGTGTCAAAATATGACACGCGGAAGGTAATGGAAACGTACGAGTTTCAAAAGGTAGAGCGTTTTAGTTTTCTTGGAATATTTGTATCAATGTTTGTAAAAAGTTTAGTATCTTATTCGTGGTGGTATAAAGTCATAGACTCAGACAAATGCACGCCAAAGTATAAAACATATAGCACAAGCATACAAGGCAAATAAACATGTAAGAATCAATTAAGCAACTAGGCAAAAGATATGAAGATGGTTAAGTTTATTAAAGTCCAATGATGTCAAATAAGTGGTCAATTCTCAATAATAAGTTTCGGGTTATCGAACCCAAACTAGCCGTGCGGCTAGACTCACAACTTTGAGACAACAACCAAAGCCATAGCCATGATTCTGAGCAACTTTCGTGTTTTACACTTTCAGTGGTTCGGACCAGAAAAGGGTGAAAATCGCGTTTTAATTCCAGATCAGAATACTATTTGCAGAAAGTTCAGCATGTAATGACCCATTTAAGTGCAGATTTTTAGCATGTATTGACCCACATTAAGTGCAGATTTTTAGCATGTATCGACCCACATTAAGTGCAAAATATTAAGCCAACAAACACTCCTTTTTGGGCTGTTATCACAGCAGCCAAACACCCCATTTGGGGCTGTTTTAAGCAGGAACCAAACACCCCGTTGGGTGGCTTAAAACCAAAAAGTAAAACCAAATTTCCACAATCAAATAAGCTAAAACAAACTCCACATCATCAAGCAAATAAGTACTTATTCATCTAGCAATAAAGTCATCAATAACAATTCAAATATTCATAAGTCAAGACACATAAACTCGCTTAAGCTAAACATACAACTGCGCATATTAAACTCCAACGATCTATAATCTAATTAAAAAATTAAACATTGAGCATTAAGAGTTGAACGAATAAGCTAAACATAAGCTATGAGTTAAAAAATGAACCACACAAATAAGCTATAACTACAACCCCTATTGGTTGATTTCCATACCGAGAACAATAAATCAACTCCGAGCCGTGGCCCTCTTGGGTCTCGACCCGTAACCCAAACGGGTTCCATACTTGACTCGCATCCAAAATAACTATCCCATATCATTTAAACAATCAACACCACACTTATTAGTTTCTCATATCCACGAAAATAGGTTTACTCAAAAATTTGCAGGTCTAACTACTTTTTATAAATTTTCTTTACAGACCTGTCCTAAAGACAATTGTGACTGAGTTTTACGTCCTACCAAATCGGCCGTCATTTAAAATCTACAGGTCCTATAAAGGTGAGGCCAATTGGAGGTGATAGCTTTATTTGTCTAGTACAGGTTACATATTTAGTTTTCAAAAAGTTATGGAATAAACTTGATTTTTGCCCCGAATGCCAACAGCATACAAAATCTGATCCTTTTTACCATAAAATTCATAGTATAATCATCGAGTGTCGTCACGGGATTCGCCAACCGGGGAAATGACCACAAGACATAGATCTACAACTTTATATTTTTAGTTTAGGTCTAAATTTTACTGATTAGTACAGTTAATTCCATTTATAGTAATGGTCTGAACCCGTCCCAAGTTTTCCTACCAAACACTAATTTTGATGTACTTCCCAAACCGTGATAGCTATTAAAGTGAATCCACTTTGAGAAGTTAGATTAAGATGTATACTACTGAGATTAGTTTTCTTATCCTACATTCTATAGTATTTACTTGGATTTTATCTCGTTTTCCAAACAATGTTCCAGATTTGACTAGCAATCGTAAAACGGTCATAACTCCCTCATCCGGAGGAGTTGATAACCCATCCAATTCGCCACATCAAGCCTAAGACTTTATCTAACCACCCATGTAATTTGTTCATAGGCTCCAGGCCAAAAATTTGGAGAACTAGCCCCGTTTACCTACTTGTCTCAAAACAGTCCACTATTCCTACCCTTAATTCATCATAAACACTTCCAAATCACATTCACCCTTAACTAATGCTTCTAATGAATCAAGTATAATATGTATATGATTTAGAAAGACCATTTACGGAAGTAAAATCAATATTCCATTGAAAGATGAAAACCCATTTGCATGTAACAAGAATCAAAGAAAATGGTGAGATTAACTTACTAGGAGTGAAAAATCAATGAAACCTTTCTAGGGTTTGGATAGAAACGACCCAATTGACACCAAGATTATTGAAACCCTTCTAAACTTCGAATCAAAGCACATCTTTTGTAAGGGTCTTCAAGAGGATGATTTTGTGATTAATTGATGAGATGATAGTGGAAGAATTGATGGTGATGTTGGTGTGGTAGTGGCAGTAATCGAACAAGGAGGAGAGAAAAAAAATATACTGTATGTCGATATAACCAAGAAAACAAAAGGGAGGGTATATAGTTATTTTGATAAGTTTAGGCTTATAGTGTATAGTTTGGTCCCGGTAATTACTAATGTTAAGCCCTTAAATCTCAGAATTTAAAATCGGGCAACGTAAAAATATAAGGGGCAATTCTACAAATAGCCCAGTCACTAGAAGTGTTGGGCTTTTGAGAACACAAAAAATTCGCTTTCCAAAAATGGCCCTAACAAAAGTCGCTTAAATGTGGGAGTGACATGTGGCTATGTACTTTTCAAGCGACTTTTTTTAAGCGACTTTTCGTCTATTAAGCGACCTTCTATTTTGTCTTTTTCCAACCAAAAAGTCAAACTTCGAAAAATATTATTTTATTCTTTTTGCTCCTTCCACACCTTGAGCGACTGACGCTGGTACTTTGAGCGACTTTTTTTACCTACCAACTTTTTGTACTTTTGCCAGATAACTTTGTACTTTCCAACTTTTATACTTTTAATATTTTTTATACTTTTTATATTTTTATACTTTTAATTCAAAACATAATACAAAGAAGTGTATCAAACACACTTCTTTTAAAACTTCTTTCTCTTACTCTCACTTTACTCTTTCGATTTAGGGTTACTCTAGCAATTAGAGATACACAAAATACACTCAACCGACGTCGATGTTCAAAATCTTTAGCGACTTGAAAAATCATTTAAGCGACTTTTATTTTCTTTAATCGACTTTTCATTTTTAAAACACCCTCCCATTACCCCCCCCCCCCCCCCGACACACACACACAAAGACAGTCAAATTCCCCAAAAACACCTACTGTAAATCAAACCCAAAAATAAAATCAAAATCAAAGTATAAACCGTAACCCCAAATTCTGTATTCCAATTTCAATAGAGGTATCAATTTCAATAACCCTAACCCTAGACGCAGCCATTATTAATTATTGAAGACCCACATGGAAAACGTATACTTTGATGCAAAGATCACTGTTCGTTCGCAGGTACATTTTCTAGAAACGATTAAAGGTAAGTTGGCAAAGAATCAATCTCGAATTATGTAACACCCCCTAATTTATGAAATTACAGTGGAAGACTAATAAGGGTATTACGGGGAGGATCTTTGCATAATAATAGAAAACGGCTCGAAAGAGACGTTTTAATAGTACATTTTATTCAAACCAAAGTTGAAGTACAAAAAGTGAAATTATCATAGTTAAAACTTCCCAATAAAGGGTGTAATAGTTTTTGGGAATGAAGGACATTTTATTATTTTACACCACATTTAAAACCCTGAGTTTATTGCCTGCTCCATGCCTTGCTTGCTTCGCTAATTACCTGAGAATACATGCTAAAAAGTCAACAAAATTATTGAGTGAAATCATAGAGTTTGTAAATAATAATGAGTTTGAGAGTACACAAGTAGTGATTGCCTGAGTATTACAATCATGTTTAAATCAATAATATTGCAGTTGTGTATATTGCCCTAAGTCTCATGACACGCAAACATTAACAGAGTCGGTAACAGGTGTGGGGCCCTCGGGTGATAGGTGATTTTGCCATTTTTCCTATTTATCTCAAATATAGTGCGTCGCGACTAATCCGGCTAGTGATTAATGGTTCATGATAGAGGGTCTTTTGGCAATAGCATAACTTAGGCAATATCAATCAGGAGAAGCATACAAAAATATTTGAAAATACTTGTGTGTTTAATGTGTAGCATGTATCTCCCCCATGGAGTATAAAACTTATAAATAAGTAAAAGTGGGGCTGTGACTCACCTTGTGGATAACTGGTGAGATGGAAAATGAGATATCAAGTGAAACTACTGACACGGCTCCAAAACAGGACCTGGATAATAGTGAAGTCTAAGCATTTGGTGTTTGTGACTTAATATAACAATGTGTGCGAAAAACGAGTAATAGATAACGAATGGGTGTGTGATATGAGTGTGATATGCTTAAAATGCCTAAAGTTTAAAAATAATATTACACATAATATTATTATGTTTTTATGTCATTTATTCCATAAATATCGTTTCCTCGAAATATGTGTGAATAAAATGTCAATCAAGTCGTTAGAATTTGTTACGTGTAATTATAAATGTAAATAAACAAAATGAAAATTAAGTTATTAAAACTCGTTACGTGTAATTATCAATGTAAATAAATATAATGTGAACAAGATGTTAATTTAATTGTTAAAACTCGTTAATTGTAATTATAAACGTCATTATATAAAATGTGATTAGAAATGTAAATTTACTCATTAAAACTCGTTAACAGTTTAGTTATAATCAAAATTATATAAAATTGAGTAAATTATTGTAAATATAAATAAACGAAATTTGAAATAAGTATAAACGTAAATAAAATGTGAATAATTGATTATAACGTAAAAATGTGTACTAAATGAGATAAAATGCATACGAATAAGAAATAAATGTAAAAACGTGAAATACAAATAAATATGCAATAGTTACATCTTGGTCCATGTACTTTTATCATTTTTACAATTTATACCCTAAAGGTGCCGTTAGTCCTTTATTTATATATATTCCATTTTTAGTCCTCAACTTCCCAAAATGACATAAAGGTCAGTATATTTACTATTTTAACATGTTCAGCCCCTCGGTTTACTGTTTGACAGTTTTAGGACACAAGTTTAGGAAGTTGTCACTTTTCACCCAAATAGTAAAATGCGTTGCAAAACAAGTCCTTTTTCTACAAAAATTGTAGGAAAATTATTCCGAAAATTCCTTAAGCTTATTAAAGCTTATATAAATGTTTTACAACAGCTTATTTTCATTTTGGCTTATTAATAAGCTATTGCGCTTTTAACGCAAGCGTTAAAGGCCCAATAGTGATTTTTGATCCGTGGGTTTTAAAGGACATTTGGGCCTTACATTGGGCTAGTATTTCGAGTCAAAAAAAGTTACTAAAGTCCTACAAACAATTAACAGCCCATTCGAAACTATTAGTGAAAAATGGGACAGTTTTATAGCGACAAGGATTGAGCTTGTTTGGAGCTTATTAAGAGCTTATGAGAAGAACTTTTAAACATGAACTTGATTGTTGGGATAGCCAAGAAACGGGACGACCAATAATATTAGGGTGTCGTGTTCATAGTTTTGAAATAAATGTCCTATTCCTATGGCGTGTCAACATGTTCCGAAAAAGAAAATAAATAACACAACATTATAAATGTGATTCGAACGAACTTAAAAAATGATGCAATGTGTGTTATATTGCTTTTAGGTGTCGAGTAAGATATGTAACTTGTTGTTGCCATCCTCGTTGGAGGTCATATCATATTTTCGTACGTATGAAATAAATAACGAGTGCAAGAATAAAAGAAATTAAAAATAATAACGTTATACGTTCGAATTAACTAGAATCATGCAGGCTTCCAACATAAATATGATACGAGAAGGGTTGAAATGGTTTGAGGAATACTTACCACACTTGAGAGATCGTTAGTAACGTGGTGAAAGAATTAAGAACAAGGGAAAATGGATCGAAACTAGCTAGGATTAAATCAACAAGGGCACGTTATTGATTGATCACGTCTAGCTATGCCTTCAAGAGAGACAATGGTTGTGTTTTTGGCCTTCACAGGATACTTGGCAAAAGAGATGTTAGAGAGAAAGTTTTACGTTTGTGTGTGTGTGAGTTTGGTTTGTATGAATGTATCTCAACATGAAATATATAAGGAGGATTAAACAACTTGTATATGTAGAGATTTTTGTCAGTTGCATAAGATCTTCCAAGAATATTATTTGAGTGATCTTAGCAAGTTGTGGTGAGTAGGATTGTTGAGGCAGTGAAGTATAATGAATTTTACCTATACGTGTACATGTAATGCGAATTTTATATTGAAGAAATATTGTCAGATATATTCGAATGAGATTTTTGTGTCAGAATATATTTCAATGATATTGCATATTATTTACAAGTTGACATGTGCATGTTTTTCTCATATTAGTAAAAAAATTATAGGCATATAATATAGTATGAAAGTAGTATAGATTTTATAGTATAGGTGCTCGAGTGAGGTTTACTTTAGGTCTCGTTCATAAACCAACGTTCAATATAAAATGTGAGATTTATTACTCTTGAGTCTTGGGTGTGTAGAAGATCGAGTTATGTAATATAAATGGTATCTTGTGTGTCGAAATTAGATTTAAAAGACACCAAGTAAATGAGATTTGAGTCGAAGGGAATAAAAGAAATAAAATGTAATTGGGTTGAAATTTTATATGGGCTTAAATAGTAACAGGCTATTACTTGGGCTATTAAGTGTGTGTTGGATCCTTGTAATGTATATGAGTTGTGTTGGGTTATTTATGGTCCATGTGTGAGCTCGTTCCAGTGTGTTGTAATGTATCAACAAAAATTTTAAATTTAGGCCATAAAATGGTTAACTGAACTGTATTAATATTTAAAACTTGATTAGCATTGTACAAATTACTATGGAATTTTACATAATGCTACAGTATCCACCCCTTAATTTTGAACTTCGTCCCAAAGTTCAGTCTGTGTTAGATGTTGAAAAATGTGGTTGTCAGGGGTGAGGGGTTATGGAAAGAGGGTCGTCTAAGAATTTCCATTCGGTATTCAAGAGATCTTAATTTCGTTAGATTTATTCATACTAGATAAAAAAATTTAAATGTCTTGCCACCTAATGAATCCAATGGCTGTGAATAGTGATTTCCAACGGTCAGGAATAGTAAAATCTAACGGCTATGAACAATGTTTTCTAATAGTCATGAATAGTAAATTCCAACGGCTTGTAATAGTGTCTAACGGCTAGTTTTTCCTTATAAATACTCCATTTGATTTTTATCCTTCCACCAACCATATATCTCTCATTAAAATCAAAATGCCGCACCTTATCACCATTCTCGCGATCGTGTACGTTGTTCTCGCAGTTACCTACTTGGCCTATGTTCCTGATGAAGATTATGAATTCTTGGTTGGGGTTCTAGTGGTTCTTGTTCCAATCGAGATTCTAGCTATTGGCGTGGATAAGATATGGGGGTAATAGTCTCGCGTTGAGTCTTTGTTGTGTTTCTATGTAATCTTTAATAAATGTGAAATAAAACTTGTTTGTCTTTATGTCTAAGACCTAGTCTTGCTATGGTGTTTAATGGTTTGCTTGTATTTATCGTGCAGAATAATCAAGGTGATACATCCCGTGGTGGCTCTCGCTCTCGTAGGTGTGGTGGTGTCTTTCATTGCCTTGGCGGGTCAACCTATTGGCGATTCTATACATTTCTTAGTGATCTTTGTAACATTAGCACTACCGTTGCTAATTATATCGTTATGTATTTATTTTCGTGGATTCTAATAAAATTTAGGTTATTCGTGCTTTCCATATGAATTTTTGTGATCCTCGAATTCGTATTTATGTCGGGTTTCTCTTATTGGGATGGTGGGTAATAGGTGTAGATATCTATTGTGGGTGGTCAAGAGGGATGTTTACAAACAGTTTGTTTCGTCACAAAACTTTTCTTTTGAATGAAGATTCTTTTAGGAAATTTGAAAAGATGACTGTTTCATTCATGGCATAATTCTTCCCAAATTAGACATAGGTAGCTAGGCTATGTATAATTGAGGACCAACGATGTGATACTTGACTCAGTCAAGGTAGTATTATGTTTCTCAAAAGGTTTTAGATGGTGTTTAACGTGTTGTTTTTGTAAAATGACAACCTAAATAAGTTTTCAGGGTAACAAGAGAAATCAGGTTGCTCATCGGTGATAGATTAAAATCTTATGGGGCGGTAGTAGGATAACTCTGTAATGGATCCTAGTGGTTGCGTGAGAATACTTATAGGATGGTAATAATCTCTAGTTTACTCAGGAATGTTATTAACCATATTCCTAATGGATAGTGTGAGTATCCCATTAGCTGGTATAAAACTAACTATCCAGCACTGATTTGCGTAATAAAATAATCAAAAGCAGAACTTGTTTAAATAATTCTCTTGTAAAACCAGCTGATTTGCGTAACCATACACTTTGGGATCTCTTGTAATAACTCTGATTTAAATAATTCGAATGGTAACTTTTCAAAACGTCTCATTTAGAGGTCGTTTTCTATACCTTGTTTTCTATATTAAGTAACACCTCATTGACACTATCGTTCTGCTGTGATATTTTGGGGGTGTTACAAATTGGTATCAGAGACTTGGTTATAGAAAACTAGGTTGCATTTAATACCTAGACTATAACTACTACATACGTTGAGACTCTCCTCCCTATCGCCTTGCATACTTAAAACTTTTCGCTTATATCCGCGTTGTTGGATGTTATGGTTCTTGTACCTATAGGGAAGACTTAGAATTTAGTCGAATCATCAGAAATGTGGAGCTCAATAATAACTGACTATTTAACTTGACCTTGTGATAGTTCTTGTTTGATGAGACATGATATTGAGTTAAATAAAGGTTATTACTTAGCTGTAGAAATTTGATGATTTGCTCGAGGATGGGAATTCCCTTGAGGATACTTTTGAGAAATGGTTAGAAACTAAACTCTCTGTGACTCAAACACCTAGGAAAGATCCCTATGTACCAAGTGAGACACTCCCCAGATACCTACACTACTCCTTCACTATTTAAGATAGAATGTCTATCAATTAAGTAACATCAATCACCGAGATATGTGTGCTTGGTGATATGTACACGTGTGAAAGGAAGCAATTATAATTATGGTGGCCAACATAATTATAAATGCATCACGACTCACGTAGACATATGTGACCATGCTTACGTTGATTGGCATTGACACCCTTTAGGAAGCAACTTATGACGTGGTATTATGCGAGAACGTTAAGTATAGATTGGATAGTCAACAGTTTTTTCCCATCTCTGACGTTCACTAACTGTCCTTCCATGTAGAGACAATGGCATCGAGGAGGACAACCCGCAACACTAGCCGAGAAGGTGCGGCACTAAGGGGTGGAAGGACTAGTGAACGTGGATGTAGAAGAGGTGGCCGCGGCATTAGTAATAATGATAACAACGATGGTGGAAATCCTGATTTTGCTGCCATCATCGCTCAACAGCTTCAAAACTTGCTTCCTACCATTATCACTCAGGTTGGCAATCATATCAATAAATCGAGAAACCATGAAAGCAGAAATGACGAAACCAATGATGTAGGTGGGAATGGTACTATCAACAACACAACTGGATGCACGTATAAGGAATTTATGGCATGCAAGCCAATTGGGTTTGATGGTAAATGTAACCACACGTAAAATTTCCTATTTACTTTACAGAATTATTATCCTTTTTCCCACGGGTAATTTTTTTATTTTATTTGAATGTATCTCTCATCTTATGTGACGTAGATCACATCATTGATAAACGTGCTCCCACAAGACCTGCCTAACAAATCTAATGTTTATTTCATAAACATCACGATATAAAATATTACAGAATACCATTTACCACTTTACGATAAAATCCTTAACAAAACATTCATTATCTGAATAGAATTTCTAGGAAACCCTAAAATTTACCACAACACCAAATATGAATAACTAAACCTCATAACATAAAAATATAACATATCTAAGTTAATGTACAAGTTCCTAAAGCACCAAAAACCCTAATTCTATTTTGTTCCCGATAAAACCCTAATTTCACATAACTGTTATTTTATGCATTCATTTCAAAAACTCTAATTTATTTCTAGAATATTTTTATAAAATATTAAGTTTACAAATTATTTAAGCTAGAGTACAAGTCATTTATGCATAAATTCATTTATTTACAAAACCCTTATTAAAATCTCATTTATATTATTTTTAAAGTATAAAATACAAACTATTTATGCATAACTTTTATAAATGATATTTTCTAAACTACTTAAATATTTTTACAAGTCTCTAAAGCCAAAGTACAAGTATCTAATGCACAAAAACTATAAACTCTATTTATTTGTTTATAAACTTGATAAAACTTAACAAATAAATTTTATAAATTAGTAAACTATTAAAAATATATTTTTCACACATTCTAAATTATTGTACAACACTACTAAGCATAAGTTACAATCCTTTTAAGCTTAAATCATTCTGAATTCCATTTCTTTAAAATCCGGTTATTACAAAATGTAACAAATCCTAAATGAATTTCTAAATAACTAAACCACTTAAACTAAATTTGTTAAGATCATTTGGCATTAATAATTCCCCTATCTGATAACTATTTTATTTGCTTTATTTGCAAATATTAGAATTGCTTATTTTCATTTTTACGGGTTACTACATTATCATGTTCCCCGAAACTCCCGAACTTAACGAAACAGATCTCCGTACTATAAGTACACTACCTACCCACTCCCTTAGGAAATCCCCATCTGATGAAAAGTTTATTGGTTGCCCAACAACATTTGATGTTGGACAAAACTCCCTCCAAGAAACAATTCAGAAAGATGATGAATCAAATCCTTTAGAACCTAATACTCCCGAAACCCCAATACTAAATTTCCCAGATGCTATATCTACGCCTAATTCCCCTGAACCTAAAGATCCCATGTGGACTCTTCTTTATGAACACGCTAGTATTCTCGATAATCACGCTAAAAATTTAGAGGAGTTACCACATTTACGTTTCGAACGATACGACCGGAATTTCGACACCCTATTTAGAAGAACGAATGACGAAAGGAGAACGGTGTTCGACTTGGAAGCAAGCGTTGAACGAATGAAGAATACGCACGAACATAAGTATAAAAGCCTAGATTATAGGATTCGGCATGCGAGAAGGGAAAACAGTCAACTACGTGGCAGAGTAGCAGAGATTGAAAGAACCCTATGGATGGCCAGAGAGACGGCAATCTGCCAGGGTCAGAAGATTTTTACTTTGGAATCTATGCTGGACAGTCAGATAAAGGTGAACACGGAATTTCAAGAGCGTTTCTTGGAAATGGAAATTTCACAACTACAACTTGAGAATGAAATTAAGCTTTTACGTCAAGGACGTGGCTGATCTCAAACTCATGTGTAACAACGTTGTGTTTACTGTACCAAATAGTATTTGGTTAGGTATTTCCATAGTTTCCAATAAACCTGAAATCTTCAGAGTTTGTAATCAATCAATAAATGTATGACAAATATCTTTTGTTGTATATATTATTGATGAGAATAAATTCTTTTCCTATCATGTCTTACTATAATGCTGTGCATTTAAGTAATGACTTTCCTTAAAATCTTATCATTTGTTTAATAGACAAATGGTTTCGTATAAACTATACCTAGAGCCCAATAAGTGTCACTTACCTAGTTAACTAAACATAGAGCCCATTAAGCAACAGAGGTAATTTGAGGATTTACCCTTAAGATAACAATAGAAAACCCTAAACCTACTTCATGCAATATTAATAAAAGATCTTGTGATAATTGTACGTTTTTGGTAAAAACAATTGATCAAGTTATTAATATTACGCTATTCTCATCCCGACGTATCATAACCATAGAACCCCATAAGATAAAATTTCGGAAGAGAACCTTGATGAATGAAGAGAGAGTTGCTGAAATCTAAGAGAATTAGTTAATTCCTTAGCAATTAATCATTCATCTACGATATTTAACCAGACATACTGGGAAGAACGTTAGAATGAAAAGTACTACGCCAATGACTCCCTAAGTTATCCAGAAGTTGGTGATCAACCTCATTACAGCTGTGCTCGAGGTGGCTACAACGGCTTGCTTAGGAAACAATGAGATGATAACCGAAGAGAAGACGATGAATAAGTCTTGTTATAGACCAGTTCATAACCAAGGAGCGGAAGGAAAGACTAAACCTACCACTACCCCTACCCTAGGAACTAAGCAAAATAACCAAAAGCGAAAACATAGTGAGATAGAAACCACAATCCCTACTCACTACCCCGCCTGCCATCACAAGCATCCTGCTCATGAAGCTGTTTATCGTGGAAAACAACCTCTATGTCAACAATGTGAGTTACATCATATTGGAGATTGTTTTGTCAAGTGTGGAAGATGCAAGGAGATAGGACATCAGACCAGAAACTGTAAGATGATAGGAGCCGACCCACAACCAATAACTGTGACTTGTTATGGATGTAACGGAAAAGGACATTATAGGAATTGATGCCCGAACTTCAATCCCAACTGGAAGACTAAGATTAATTCGGAAGAAAACTAGAACTTATTAAGAAATCTCAGTTATGTCCTAGTATGACCTTTAAGTTTGATATCTCGGAAGTAATGAATAAATTGAGGTTTAGAACCCTCTAAGTTGTAATTTTCCTTTCAGATACTCCTTAGCTACGATGAACGTAACCTAAATAAATTATCTTTCTACTCTATGAAATCTCTATTTCACGATAATTCCTTCATATTCCCAAATCTGCGTTTAGCTTTCATATCTATTTTATTCATAAACTTTGCCTAGTAAAACCTTAGACGAACTCTAAGATTTATTTTGAGGTTATCTCATTGATACTTTAGGAAACCTTAACCCATCACTGTAGTGTGGACAGAAAATTTTTTCCAATGCTTTTGAAAATTATTTATGAAGCTATTTTTCAAAAATAAAGCGTTGAACACCATCTATAACTTTTTGAATAAATACCACAGTGACTGTATGAAACATTACATCATTTGGTCCTCAATTATATATAACCTGATCAACTATGTATAATTCAGGAAGAATTATGTAATGAATTAGACAGGCATTATAAGCATATCAAACTCTTATCCTAACCCAAATCGTTATACGATTTTCTTTATCACGTTCCGTATCTGAATAGAATAGAAATCTGAACCTAGCTATCCCTATACATCATTCTTCTCAACTTACCAACCAACATAGGCTGAATCTCGGGACGAGATTCCCTTCAACAGGGGGATACTGTAACCACTCGTAAAATTTCCTATTTACTTTACAGAATTATTATCCTTTTTCCCACGGGTAATTTTTTTATTATTATTATTTGAATGTATCTCTCATCTTATGTGACGTAGATCACATCATTGATAAACGTGCTCCCACAAGACCTGCCTAACAAACCTAAGGTTTATTTCATAAACATCATGATATAAAATATTACAGAATACCATTTACCACTTTACGATAAAATCCTTAACAAAACATTCATTATCTGAATAGAGTTTCTAGGAAACCCTAAAATTTACCACAACACCAAATATGAATAACTAAACCTCATAACATAAAAATATAACATATCTAAGTTAATGTACAAGTTCCTAAGGCACCAAAAACCCTAATTCTATTTTGTTCCCGATAAAACCCTAATTTCACATAACTGTTATTTTATGCATTCATTTCAAAAACTCTAATTTATTTCTAGAATATTTTTATAAAATATTAAGTTTACAAATTATTTAAGCTAGAGTACAAGTCATTTATGCATAAATTCATTTATTTACAAAACCCTTATTAAAATCTCATTTATATTATTTTTAAAGTATAAAATACAAACTATTTATGCATAACTTTTATAAATGATATTTTCTAAACTACTTAAATATTTTTACAAGTCTCTAAAGCCAAAGTACAAGTATCTAATGCACAAAAACTATAAACTCTATTTATTTGTTTATAAACTTGATAAAACTTAACAAATAAATTTTATAAATTAGTAAACTATTAAAAATATATTTTTCACACATTCTAAATTATTGTACAACACTACTAAGCATAAGTTACAATCCTTTTAAGCTTAAATCATTCTGAATTCCATTTCTTTAAAATCCGGTTATTACAAAATGTAACAAATCCTAAATGAATTTCTAAATAACTAAACCACTTAAACTAAATTTGTTAAGATCCTTAAACCTAAGATACTACTTCCTAAACTCATAGTACCACAACCTTAAGCACTAAACGCCCCTCCTCTCCCATTCCTGGTTCCATCCCAACTACAACCCAACTAAGCTTACACCCTAAGCATACATTGAACCTAGCCATTCCATGCCCTCTCCTACAAAGCCCTCCACATGGCACCCTTCTTCTTCAAGAATGAATTTCATTGGTGGTTAATACCCATGGCAACCAAACCGGCCACATCACTACCTCTTCTCCCTCCTCCTCCTCCTATCCAAGTGGCTTATTTCACCATTTCTGTCAGCCCCTATATCAGTACATGTCTCCTTATCACTTTCTCACTAAACCCTAATTTCCACTTCTATAAATAGCAACACAACACTCCTCCTCATTTCACACCCAATCGACACACACCCAAACATAGTCCATATTTCTTTATTTCAATATCAAACCACTCACAAACACATTTACAAAACCATACGAAGTCCAGAAGAGGAGGAACCATAGTGCCAAAGAGTCGAACTCATCCAAGTCCTAAACCCTAAGTCAAAAAACCCTAAGTAAGTTTAACTATCCTCTTCTAATTTCATCTTTATTTATGTTCTTTAACTTTAAAAACACTAATACATATTATCTAAAACAAGTAAAATCCCAAAACATAAGTTTTGTTTTGTTTTATGTTATCTGTTCGAACTCAGTAGAACAAACACACCCTATATGTTCGAATATTTGTCTAACCAAATCAAAGACATATAGAATATGTTAAAATATATTGAATATAATTATATCTTACCTAAAAACTTAGTTGGAAACCCTAAAAACCATTAAAACCCTAATCGGGTTATTTCCTGTGTTTTATATCGAGTCCAAATCAGCCCACCAGCCCAACTTCTAACCTGAAAACCGACACCCAAACAACCTTCTTAATTTCTGGTTTTCAGTATATATTAAGTTCACCTAACAAGCTCAGTTTAGGAACTGGAATCATTGAAAATGATCAAGTTTACATTAAGATACTTAGCTCCAAAGTTTTACTCATTTCGCTAAATAGAAATAAAGTTTTTTCAGTTATTTGATTTTCAGATCTGTCGCCCATGTGCCTAACTTGCGCCCTATTTTTCGAACCCCAAATGATCACTAAAAATTCTACTCTTTTGGCCTAATAAAGTTTACCTAGTGAAGTTATTTTAGAAGAAAGAAACTCTTAAAATGATCAAGAGAGTCGAAAGTTATTAAACCTCAAAAATCATACCATCGCTAGAATAGAAACTTGATTTCCAGTTGTTTTCTTTCAAATTTATCATTCGAACCACCCAAATTCCAACCTAGTTTTCGACCCTTATTAGATCTCTATAAATCCTGAATTTGTGGCATATAACAGTTCATATAGTGAACTAATTTTAGAAAGAAACTGTTTGAAAAACCATCGAGTGATTTAGAAAATATTCCAGTCCAAAGTTGGCCTATCGCTAGTCTTAAAACAAATTTTCAAATTTTATATTTTAACCTTGTTTGATCACTCGACTTTTGAACTATTTTTCGAATACCAAACGATTTCTATAAAATATGAATTTCGTCATTTCTAGAGTCGACCTAGCTGCCTTTTATTTGAAACTGAGAACACGAAAAATCATTTAGTTTTCATAAAGTTATTTGCGTCCAAAAATCTCGCCAAGTCCTATATTTCATAAGAGAGATTTTTATTAAATTAAAGTTTTCAAAGGTTGATTTTGTAAATAAATATTATCAAGGGTATTTTCTGTCAATAACAAATAAAAAGAGGTGAAATTGTTATTTTTGAAACTTGAGGGTATAAACTGTCATTTTCCAAAAGTCCAGGGTGTGAACTGTCATTTGACCAAACCTTAGGGATTAAAACGTAACTTTTCCTAATCGATATTTTCATCTTTTCTATTTTTATTTTCCGAACTAATATTAACGTAATACATTATTAACAAACCAACAAACGAAAGATATCCAAACAAATAAACAACAAAACAGAACGAAATGAAATAAACATATAATCATCAGAAATGATTACTAAATATTGGCATAACAACCCAGGTTCTTTGACCGGAGACGTTTATCAACTTTCTTTCATTTGTTTTCCATCCAGATTGCTCAGGTGAGTTCATAGTCCCACTTTTTATTACGTTTTTCTAAATATGTGGGGAGATACATGCTACCAAACCGAACATAAGTATTTTCTGTAAGCCTTCCTGATTAATATTGCCTAAGATGCTTTATTTGTGTTAGCCGGATGGATAGTCTTTGCACTAGCCGGATTGATAGCCAAATACACCCCATTTGTGTTAGCCGGATGGATAGTCTTTGTACTAGCCGAATATATAGCCAAATACACCCCATTTGTGTTAGCCGGATGGATAGTCTTTGTACTAGCCGGATAGATAACCAAATGCACCCTATTTGTGTTAGCCGGATGGATAGACTTTGCGCTAGCCGGATTGATAACCAAATACACCCATATTTATATCATTTTATGATATCACACACACACACACACCTCGTTAATATCAGAGATTGTGAGACTTAGAGCAATATGTTTATTTCCGAATTACTATCTATTTAGCTTATGTTCAAACTTATTTAATGTTAAACACTATGGATTCACTCAACCTTTGTGTTGACCTTTTTAGCATGTTTATCTCAGGTTATTGGAAGCATGGATTGGCACGGGATTGGCTATGGACTATGTTATCATTCAAATCAATAATATATTTTTATACATGTATTTTGAGAACCTCCTGCTGGGACCTGCATATTGTAACTCTGATATAAATGAATGATAACAATTTTATCTAAAACGTCTCATTTTCGAGTCGTTTTCTATCATCATGACTGTGAACTGTTTAGTAGCACCCCAACTTATATTTCCGCTGCGAATATCAAAAACGGGGGTGTTACAGTAAAGGAGGTGCATTGGAGTATACTCGATGGATTGAAAAGATGGAGTCAGTGATCGACATTAGTAGCTGTGCAACACATCAGAAGGTGAAATATGATGCATGCTCGCTGTCAGGAAAAGCATTAACATGGTGGAACATACATATTCAAGCTAGGGGTAGAGAAGCAGCAGTTGGCATGACATGGGATGACTTTAAGGCACTACTAAAAGAGGAATACTGTCCGGACAATGAAATGCAAAAGCTGGAAGGCGAACTTTGGCATTACACTATGGTAGGGGCAGGTCATGCAGCCTGCACAGATCAATTTTATGAGTTAGCCACTAGTTCCCCACCTTGTTACCCCTGAATCAAAGAAGATCGAGAGGTACATCTATGGTCTTGTCCCTGAGATTCGTGGGACTGTGAAAGCAACTGAACCTTCCACAATTTAGAGTGCAATATTAAGAATGGAATTTTAAAGAACGGTGATAAAAGGAAGGGGGCAAATGAGATAGACAAGCAAACGGGCACCATGGTTGACAACAAGAAGACAAGGACCTTTATGGCCACTAGTTCTAGTCAGAGAGGATATGTGGGTCCACATCCTAAGTGTGCTAATTGTGCTTATCATCATCAGGGGTCTGTGCCCTGCCGTGTGTGTAAAAATTGCAATCAGTTGGGTCATTTTGAAAATCAGTGTAGAGCACCAGTGAATGCAGGCAACATAAAGAGCAACCTAAGAATGCATGTCCTAGGTTGAATAGAGCACCTAGACAAAGACAGGGTAATCTAGCTTTAGCAATTGGAGGAAATAACCCAAACCCTGAAGTCCATATCAGTCCGCCTCGTGGTCGAGCTTTCTATTTGGGTCATTTGGATGCAGCTAACGCATAATGGGTACGTTTTCCCTAGACAATTAGTATTCTACCATATTATTCAATTTCGGTAAAACTTAGCTTTGCCCTACAGGATTCATGCCTCTATTAGATAAGAAACCTAGATACACAAGTTTGGGCATAATTACTTTAACCATACACATCTACTGTTTGTCAACATCTAACACAAACTGAATCTCGGGACCAGATTCAAGTTAAGGGGTAGGTACTGTAGCAACCTATAGAATTCCCCAGTAATTAGTAAACATTAATCAAGTATTAATCCATCATTACAGTTTACTTAATCTTTTTACGAGCAAAATTTGAAAATTTTTGTTTATCATATTACAAAGAATCAAAAATGTTATTACGTGATTCACAATACTTTGGAACGAGCTCACACACGCACCAAGATAATCCAATACGAAAATTAAAAAAAAAACAAAAAAAAAAAAAAAAAAACGGATCCTTATTATACACTTCTCGGCCCAACAGGCTAACCAAGCCCACAACTAATTCAAGCCCATTTTTCATTTTCTTTTATTTCAAACCAAGCCAGCGTACGTTCACTTGGCCTCATTTAATCCAGATTTTGACACATAAGTCATGCCACATTTTACATGGCTCGAATCCCCTTACTTCAAATATTCAGGAATGACAAACCTTATTATTTAGATCAATCGTTTGTTAGGCAAACGAACACAAGCTAACTCGCTTCGAAAAATGTTCAAATTCATTCAAGTGTAACCAAAATCGACCAAAACTTGATTTTACCTAAGTCATTGTGTGTTTTCTAGTCGAAAATGATTCTATAGGCCTTATCGCACCTTTCCTAATCTTTGGTCACGTTTAACTAGTCGAATGGACCCTAAACATATAGAACACAATATTTTGAAACATGCCACTTAACCATAACCGAACACATACCCTTGCAACCCACTTGAGCTAGTTCACTCGAGTGCCTAGCTAGTGATATTCCCCAATCCCTTATCTAAATCCTCTTGGCATCCCAACTTGTGTTTAAAATACATTATGTTACTAGTGCATGAACATACATATAAGTATACTACCTCACTCACTCTCATTCATTCACACACACTCATCACAAATAATTTCCTAAGTCTTTCCTCTCCTGCCAAGTTCATTCGAAGAATAAAGGACCATGTTCTAGTCATTCGTCCCATTTTTCCAACATACAAGCTTGATCTCGATTCTTTTGTGGTGATTCTAGCGAGTTTAGTGCATAACATTCGATCTAATTCCTATTTCAAACGTTTTCTCACCACCATCTTTGGGGTAATAAGTCATTCGAACCGATTTCTATAAATACTTATGATTTCCAAGTTCATGCATTTTTATTTATTTCATTCGATTCATTACAAGCTTCCTATTTATTTTCCGTTCTATCGTTATTTATTTCGTGTATATAAATGACCTCCTAATTCATTGGATGGCTAGAAATCAAGAACAATAATCATTCGTATCCTATATCATCATATAAATGCTTATCGAGACTCATTTTAAACTTGTGTTGCATATCGAACATATATATGTCATTTATTCATTTTGGACCTTTGGTTTTGTCGACTAGAAATTGACCCATAAAATCAATTCTAATGTAACACCCCCAAAATTGGGTCGCAACGGAAGGTAATGTCGCTGGGGTGCTACTAAATTGGTACCACAACACAGAGTAAAGAGAACGGATTTACCGTATCTGTTTAAAAGAAATTTTTATAATCAAAAGTGTTTTGATTTTACATCGTTTAGTGAAATGCAAAAATACAGGTCCATAAAGGAGATAACTTGGTCCCCAAATGAATATTAGAGTGTCTTGATCCTATAACCATGCCATTCCATGCCAAAAGCCGCCAAATGTGAGCTAACACTTTGAGAACTTGAAAATACATGCTAAAATATGTCAACACGAGGTTCGTGAGTTCATAGGTTTTAGTAAACGACAAGTATCATATGGACCACAAGAAATCAAAGTCCAATAAGTTCCAAATATAGAAAGGGGTTATTGTCGTATTAAGTTCATGACACCGAAGCCTTAATATTACTAGTTTGGGCATACTTTTGACATAACAGTCAAGTGGGGAAACCACAATCAGTTTGACATATCAGTCAAGTGGGGAAACCACCCGGACACCCAAAGTTTCTGGTAGAAGTCCACCTAGGACATCCATGGTTCCTCAAATGATTATGCGTCCGTTTGACCTAACAGTCAAATGGGGAACACCACCCGGACGGGGAGTTCAATCCCAATAGATCTACTCACAACATTCGCGCTTAACGGTTCATAACATAGGCAATATGTAATAGTTTAATGCACTTGTGTCCATAATAAAATAATCAAATGTGTAACAGGTAAGCACATAATACTTTTGAGTAACAAATCAAGTGTTCAACCAAGTAGTAATGTTTGAGAAAATAATTCACGTTTCAAGTAAAACGAGCATGGAGTTTAAATATAAACGAGCATGTATTCTCCCCCAAAATGGTTATAAAACAAGTAAAAGTAGGGGCCATGAACTCACCTGGAACAACTGATACGATAACGAAAGGAAGTGTACGGAATTGAGGCTCGGAAAACTATCCGCAACCTAATATGAATGAGATATCTTAGGTTCGGCAGAAAGGTCACGTATGCAAGTTCATACTTTACTTTATCACTTGTACATGTTGTCGTAATATTTGTTGTCAAAAGATAGTTGCGTCAATTTGATCCTTTATTTAGAAAATTTCCACTTTAGAAAACGTAACTTGTTAATCTCACGATCAAATTTAGTTGTCATGTTAATAGGTATTTCAAAAATCTCTAACGCGCCTAATAAGTATATATAATGTTTTATCATTTCCGTTTACGTCATTTTAGCCAAAATATACTCTAAAAGGTCCAAAATCCAATCTAAATAATCCTAACAGCTTTCTAATAGCCAAAAATATAGGCTGTCAACGTATATGTCGACGTAAACTTTTGTTAGGCCATAACTTTTGCGTCGTAGCTCCGTTTCTTAAGTTTTAACTATCCCCGCGAAGGTATTTAAGTGTACTATCGGATTTATAAGGTCTCGGCTAGTCTAGATACAATTTAACCTCAGTTTTCATTACTCAAATTTTCTAACAGCTTTGACAATTTTCTGAAAATGTAGTTTTCGTCGTAAAATTGAAACTAGCGTATCTTTTTCGTTATAAGCCCGTTTTAACTCATTCAAGCGGCTACGTTTTCGTTATTGAGTCTATTTTCTATATTTCTAGCCTATACTTGTTACTAAGATACTGAGTTTGCTGTATTAACCAAAACGGGACAAAATCATTTTTAAGAATGTCAAACTATTTTTCCAAATCTTCTAGTTATTTTAACCACTTAACAACCACTTCAAATCTAGTCCTAGTTCATCCACCAACTTCTCAATATAATAATAGTGATCTAACCATAAACTTAACAATATTCAAAGGTCCATGTAAATAATCATCAAGAATGTTTAAAACTACAAGTTTACTAACATACATGTATATATAATGTCTTCATCACTTACTTGTGGAGATTTTTACTAACTAGTTTTCTTGTAATCAAAACTTGTTCAAAACATAATCTTTTGTTAAAGGATCATTGTGAATGTAAAACTTTATCAACATGTACCAAGTGATAACTAAGTATATATACTTGACTAGCATTATGACATAAGGAAAACATGAAGTTTTAGTAATGTAAGATCACTTACAAAAGAGATTAGTAAGATGAGAGTTGTAAAACACTTGTTTAACCTCAAGACTAATGCTCCAAACCCTTACTAATGTGCCCTAAGTATACTTGATCTTAGCCAAAATCAAGATTACTCCTTCTTGCTCCTCTTAGTGTGTCGACTTGTATATATATATGGGAGGGATATTTTTGTTTTTCTCACTTGAACTAGCTAGGTGAAAATAAAGATGTCTTAAGTCTATTTATACTTGAACATTTTCAAACCTTTAATAGTTTAGTCAAGACCATAATTAGCTACTAGGAGGAGGGTTGGGCCGATTGGGGTATTAGGGGGGACAAAATGGAGGTCAAGCCTCCAAGTTGAATTTTGACTTCCATGTTTTGAGGACAAGGGTGGCTCATTAAATGAACATGTGTAGTTTGTCTAGTTATTATTTACAAGAAAAAGGGGGGGGGGGGCGGCAAGGGTATAAGATTTGGATTAGATGAGTTGTTTTGATACAAAAGTATATGAGTAGTGAGTATTGGGTGTTAAAAATATGTATTGGTTGTTGGTTTGGTGAGTAACGAAAGTTATACGTAATTAAACGTAAGTTGTAAAAAATTCACCTTGGGCGTAAGGATATATTTTTGGAACTTTTGTAATCATTTTGGAAGTATAAAAATACGTTAGAAATAATCATTGGGGGAATTGGGTATATCGGGTGTTAAATTTAAATTGTACGAATAGTGTTTGTTGAATTGGAAACCGTAAGTAATTAAAGAAAATGAAATTGTTTAAAGGATTTAAAATTTTGAACCGAAGTAGGAGCAAGGTATTGAAATGTTGTAGGCTAAATATAGTCCAAATTCTTAGTGCTCAAGAGGGTTGTTCCTAGTTTTATGTTTATTTAACCAAATAGTTATACGTAAAAAGTGTTCTTGTAACATTTCAAAGTCGTAATTTGTTGTTTGAAAATAAATGTTGACTTGAAAAATTACGGGTTGCTACAGTCTCCACCCGTTTAAGGAATTCAGTCCCTGAGTTCAGCTCGTTCGTTCTACAGACGTATGTTCTCGCTTTAAGTGATCTCAGGATTTCCTTCAGAATTCCAGCGAACCTTAATGATAGGAATTCGACTTTGTTGGCTTTGGAACGAGATATGAAATAGGATTAGCTTTTCAAGACAAGGTTGAGTTAAAGGTAGTGAAATAGGAAATGTAATGAACGAGGTTTGTCGCATTGCGGTGTTAAAAGATAAAACATTACTTAGATAGGAATTCGTAATAGTACATGAAACTTATACGATAGAACTTAAAGTGAAACGCAAAAGAAATACAACACTAGAGAGTTTAGGCTTTGGTTTTCTTGTTCCTTAGCTCCGGGCAGTCCTTTCTGAGGTGTCCTAAGTTTCCACATTTTAAGCAACTCCCCGGGATCCTCTAATTTGTGGGCTTCCTACAGTCCTTGGTCTGGTGACCACGTTTTTTGCACAACCTACACGGTTCGCTGCAGTGACCTAGGTGATGGAGATTGCATGTTTTGCAGTAGGGTAAATTCCCAGCATATCTTTTCTTGGTGCGTAATCCTGCAGTATAGACTCTGACCATTTTTTGTCCTTTGTTTGGCTTTCAAACTTGATCGTTTCCTTGGTTGTCATCCCTTTTCCTATTGTTTTCGTTGTTGTTGTGGTTGTCGTTATTATCTTCTCGAGCATTCCTTGCTTGAACAACTTGGTCCATCAAACTGTGAGACATTCGAATTGTCTCTTCGAGAGTGTTGGGTTTTGATGAGGTAACATTACCCTGAATACTGGGTGGAAGTCCCCAGATGTACCTTTCAATCCTCTTACGGGTAGTGGAAACCATCTCTGGGCAAAGAGTAGCCAGTTCATGGTATCGCTCAGTATAAGCTGCAATGTCGACTCCCTTCACAGTTAAGTTCCAAAACTCTTCTTCCATCTTTTGAACCTCATTTCTTGGACAATACTCCGCTTTTATCATTTCCTTGAAATCAGCCCAAGGTATTTCGAAGGCATCATCCAGTCCTACTGACTGAGCATAAGCATTCCACCAAGATAAAGCACCATCCAGCAAGGTACCCGTGGCATATTTCACCTTATAGTCCTCCGCGCAGTTACACATGTGGAAAACTGACTCCAACTTCTCTAACCATCTAACTAAGCTGACAGCCCCTCCTTTGCCACTGAAATGCTAAGGCTGGCAGTACATAAACTCCTTGTAAGTACAACCACGAACCACAATTTTAACCGTGGTCTCCGTTCCACTGGCTTCTCTGCCGTTACTACTGTTGTGGAGGGCCTCGTATTCAGCCATAGCAGCGGCAATTTGTGCAGTGACTTGCTGAGCAACGAGTCTATTGATATCGGCTGCACTCATGCTTTGTTTCTTTGGCGGCATTCTCTTCAAAACAAGAAAAGAATAGTGAGGCGAAATAAAGACGTTTCCTAAAAGTGGGCGCTCTAATGCGGCTTGTCGTAAAATGAAAACTTGAGGTCGTGTTATGATTAGCTGGCGTGCTTCTAGAAGGTGGTTCACGAGGTGATGTAGATGTTAATGTTCATGCAACGATTGTATACACACACAAATTTTTTTGAAACCTTCAGAAATCGAGTAGAGAATTAATCTGGACATAATTCTATTATAACTACTCCCAGTATTGCAAAATTCATCTCTGAGTCGGACATAGGTGGTCAGGCTATGTCCCACTGTCCCTGGTCGAATATAGGTGACCAGTCTATATTCCATCGAGGTTCAATGAATTTTGACATACTCGGCTCAGTTATACTAATAATATGTCCTTCACATTTAGAAGCCGTTTTGAAAGACTAAGGCAAGTGACCAAACTCGAGGTCGAATGACGAGATTACGTAAGGAAAGGTGTAACGCTGTGACATATACGATACGTGAGCATGCTTATATGGAAAATAGTTACAGTAATCAACGAAAATAAGTGGGTATAATTAATCCGATAATAAGACACAAATTTCATCAAACATGTCAGCAAACAAATTACAAATGAGGCATCAGCTTGGCAGGCAGGCACGTGGCGGTCATAGGGTTAAGTTTCCGTAAAAGTAGTTATAGTCTAGGTTTTAAAAATACCCAGTTCTCTATAACCAAGGCTCTGATACCAATCTGTAACACCCCCAAAATCGGGTCGCAGCGGAAGGAAATGTCGCTGGGGTGCTACTAAATTGGTACCACAACACAGAGTAAATAGAACGGATTTACCGTATCCGTTTAAAAGAAATTTTTATAATCAAAAGTGTTTTGATTTTACATCATTTAGTGAAATGCGAAAATACAGGCCCATAAAGGAGATAACTTGGTCCCCAAGTGAATATCAGAGTGTCTTGATCCTATAACCATGCCATGCCATGCCAAAAGCCGCCAAATGTGAGCTAACACTTTGAGAACCTAAAAATACATGCTAAAATATGTCAACACGAGGTTGGTGAGTTTATAGGTTTTAGTAAACGACAAGTATCATATGGACCACAAGAAATCAAAGACCAATAAGTTCCAATATAGAAAAGGGTTATTGTCGTATTATGTTCATGACACCGAAGCCTTAATATTACTAGTTTGGGCATACTTTTGACATAACAGTCAAGTGGGGAAACCACAGTCCGTTTGACATATCAGTCAAGTGGGGAAACCACCCGGACACCCAAAGTTTCTGGTAGATGTCCACCTAGGACATCCAGGGTTCCTCAAATGATTATGCGCCTGTTTGACTTAAAAGTCAGGTGGGGAACACCACCCGGACGGGGAGTTCAATCCCAATAGATCTATTCACAACATTCGCGCTTAACGGTTCATAACATAAGCAATATGTAATAGTTTAATTCACTTGTGTCCATAAGAAAATAATCAAATGTGTAACAGGTAAGCACATAATACTTTCGAGTAACAAATCAAGTGTTCAACCAAGTAGTAATGTTTGAGAAAAAAATTCACATTTCAAGTAAAACGAGAATGGAGTTTAAATATAAACGAGCATGTATTCTCCCCCAAAACAGTTATAAAACAAGTAAAAGTAGGGGCCAGGAACTCACCTGGAACAACTGATACGATAACGAAAGGAAGTGTGCGGAATTGAGGCTAGGAAAACTATCCGCAACCTAATATGAATGAGATATCTTAGGTTCGGCAGAAAGGTCACGTATGCAAGTTCATACTTTACTTTATCACTTGTACATGTTGTCGTAATACTTGTTGTCAAAATATAGTTGCGTCAATTTGATCCTTTATTTAGAAAATTTCCACTTTAGAAAACGTAACTTGTTTATCTCACGATCAAATTTTAGTCGTCTTGTTAATAGGTATTTCAAAAATCTCTAACGCGCCTAATAAGTATATATAATGTTCTATCATTTCCGTTTACGTCATTTTAGCCAAAATATACTCTAAAATGTCCAAAATCCAATCTAAATAATCCTAACATCTTTCTAATAGCCAAAAATATAGGCTGTCAACGTATATGTCGACATAAACTTTTGTTAGGCCATAACTTTTGCGTCATAGCTCCGTTTCTTAAGTTTTAACTATCCCCGCGAAGGTATTTAAGTGTACTATCGGATTTCTAAGGTTTCGGCTAGTCTAGATACCATTTAACCTTAGTTTTCATTACTCAAATTTTCTAACAGCTTTGACAATTTTCTGAAAATGTAGTTTTCGTTTTAAAATTGAAACCAGCGTATCTTTTTCGTTATAAGCCCGTTTTAACTCATTCAAGCGGCTACGTTTTCGTTATTGAGTCTATTTCCTATATTTCTAGCCTATACTTGTTACTAAGTTACTGAGTTTGCTGTATTAACCAAAACGGGACAGAATCATTTTTTAGAATGTCAAACTATTTTTCCAAATCTTCTAGTTATTTTAACCACATAACAACCACTTCAAATCTAGTCCTAGTTCATCCACCAACTTCTCAATATAATAATAGTGATCTAACCATAAACTTAACAATATTCAAAGGTCCATGTAAATGATCATCAAGAATGTTTAAAACTACAAGTTTACTAACATACATGTATATATAATGTCTTCATCACTTACTTGTGGAGATTTTTACTAACTAGTTTTCTTGTAATCAAAACCTGTTCAAAACATAATCTTTTGTTAAAGAATCATTGTGAATGTAAAACTTTATCAACATGTACCAAGTGATAACTAAGTATATATACTTGACTAACATTATGACATAAGGAAAACATGAAATTTTAGTAATGTAAGATCACTTACAAAAGAGATTAGTGAGATGAGAGTTGTAAAACACTTGTTTAACCTCAAGACTAATGCTCTAAACCCTTACTAATGTGCCCTAAGTATACTTGATCTTAACCAAAATCAAGATTGCTCCTTCTTGCTCCTCTTAGTGTGTCGACTTGTATATATATATGGGAGGGATATGTTTGTTTTTCTCACTTGAACTAGCTCGGTGAAAATGAAGATGTCTTAAGTCTATTTATACTTGAACATTTTCAAACCTTTAATAGTTTAGTCAAAAAACCATAATTAGCTACTAGGAGGGGAGGTGGGCCGATTGGTGTATTAGGGGGGGGGACAAAATGGAGGTCAAGCCTCCAAATTGAATTTTGACTTCCATGTTTTGAGGACAAGGGTGGCTCATTAAATGAGCATATGTAGTTTGTCTAGTTATTATTTACAAGACAAAAGGGGGGGGGGGGGCGGCAAGGGTATAAGATTTGGATTAGATGAGTAGTTTTGATACAAAAGTGTATGAGTTGTAAGTATTGGGTGTTAAAATTATGTATTGGTTGTTGGTTTGGTGAGTAACGAAAGTTATACGTAATTAAACGTAAGTTGTAAAGAATTCACCTTGGGCGTAAGGAAATATTTTTGGAAGTTTTATAATCTTTTTGGAAGTATAAAAATACGTTAGAAATAATCGTTGGAGGAATTGGGTATATCGGGTGTTAAATTTAAATTTTACGAATAGTGTTTGTTGAATTGGAAACCGTAAGTAATTAAAGAAAAGGAAATTGTTTAAAGGATTTAAAATTTCGAACCGAATTAGGAGCAAGGTATTGAAATGTTGTAGACAAAATATAGTCCAAATTCTTAGTGCTCAAGTGGGTTGTTCCTAGTTTTATGTTTATTTAACCAAATAGTTATACGTAGTCGTAATTTGGAGTTTGAAAATAAATGTTGACGTGAAAAATTACGGGTTGCTACATCTAATCGTATAACCTATCGAATAAATTGCCCAACTCGTTTCTCTATATCTTAACTAATAAGCAGTTTACATAAACTAATTTAATAAGCTCTTAAAATACCTTTTCGAACCTCATAGTAAATCGCTCTCGGAAACAGTTTTCAAACTTAATGTATATACCGAGTGGGCCTTAAAGCCCATTAAGCTCAAAGTAAGCAAATCCGAATAAGCAGTCCAATAAGCAGTTTGATTATGTTAATAAGACTATAAAAATAAGCCTAAAACCAAGCCCAAATCATTTTGAAACCCATTGGATCGTTATCTGTTAACGGGCCTGTTTTAAATTTGTTAAGGCCCAATAAGCTAATAATAAGCACTTTTCAAATAATAAGCAGTTTTACAAACTTAAATAAGCTATTTGAGGCTTATGAAATTCTTGGAAAACTTAAACTCATATATTTGTGACTTTTGGACTAAAAATGCAAAATAATATGCAAATTGGGTTAAATATGTAACTTTCATATAAATAAGTGCCAAACTGTCAATTTGATAACTTAAGGGTAGAAAAGGAATATACAGTAGCCAGAAGTGATAAAATGTCATATTTGAATAATTTGGACCAAAAATGTAAATGTTATCTAACCATGGACTAACGGTGCAAAAGTTTCACCGTTTGGGTTAAAAGTGTAAAATTTCATATAAATTTAAGGACCATTCAGTAACTTTATTCTATATATATTTCCATTATATGTTTTATACATTTTCATTTAAAAAGCCATATTTACATTTTGTACAATTTATTTAACAAACGATATGTATATATATACATTTATATAACGGATTTCTAAACGAATAACATAACTTATCATCCACCAACTTTTGAAGAGACGATATTACATATTCAATAAACATAAAAACAAGATAATATTGTATATAATATCATTTTTGAACTTTAAGCATTTTAAGCATATCATCCATTCTCATCACAAACCAATTCGTTATCCGATACTCTTCCACAATCATTATTCACGTTAAGCCAATCTTAAACCATCGAAATCTCAGACTTCCCTATTATTCAAGTCGTGTGTTGGAGCCGTTCCCGTATTACATTTGACATCACATTACTTTGTCCACTACAGCTGAGGTGAGTCATAGCCCCACTTTTACTTGTCTAATTATTTTATAAACTCTTTGGGGGAGATACATGTTCAAATACTTGCTTTGACTTCTGCAAATACTCAAAACATTTATACTCTTATGCAATGCTATACTTTTTATACTTTTGGACATGAAATGTAGTTACGATATGTGCCTTAATGTGTTACACTTATACACTTTATTCTTTAGCAACTATTTAACTCCTGGATTGGAGCCGTTGGAGAGGTATTGATAGTACTATCGGGCTGACGCCCCCACCCTGTTGGAATTAAGATATCATAACAATTATATAACTTAAATAAACACACATCAAAGCAAGTAGAGGAAGCAAGGATCATATATTTAACATATAAATTGATTAACCGAAAACTAAAGATAACGTACCTTGATCCTAGCAAGAACAAGGATCAAACTACTCTTTTCTTCTCTTGAATTAACAATAGGATTAACGTGAAACCCCTTACCGTTTTGTTTCACAATCCAAGATGTGTTTACTAAAGTAAGTAAACTACCACGTCTTTTACACACGTACTATAACCAATCAATGCTAGATGCTAGTGTAAAGACACAAGAAAACCAAACAATTTGTTTACTTTGAAAACTATGGTTCGACCCACAAGAATGAAAGTCGACCGGTTTTGAGCAAAGGAGAAGAAAAGAAATCTTAGGGTTATAGCAAGTATGCACTAGGTGAAAACTAATAACCCTTTGATTTGTATTTATAGTGAATGATTACTTGAAGGACAAGATGGGTTGATTTAGGGTTATACAACCCTATGCCGATCGGCTACGCCCAACCATTGGGTTTCTAGATCCTTCTTGAGCTTCTAATTTCACTAACAGTCCTTCCTTTATTCCTTAACGGTCGTTAGTCAATTCCATTAATTACTTAACGTCCGTTAGTCATCATTTCGTGTCCAAATAATTAAATATATATCATGGTTATATATTAATTATTTACATTGATCATTCATACGTAAAGTGTGCAATCCCATGGTCCCATGTTCGATTCTAGTCATACACGATTTAATATTTTTCCAAAAATCTAACAACTCCCACTTGGAAATCTATTAAAAGGGTAATGACATTGGTTAGCATCTAGCAACACGCCAATGCCCCTAGTACAACTCGGGTGGTGGTCTCCTGGAAAAACCATTCGATGATTCATCATCATACTCATCCTTTTGTTTATAATACCACATTAATAAAGATACGGATCAAAGTCATTATTTATTAATAATTCTGTTTCTCGTTGTTTCTGATTGAGCAAGATTACCAAATCTTCTGAACATATTCAGGGGAGATCTTGGGCACGGCCATGCAAAACTCTTATCAACCCTACGAGGGCCCCAGCAGTATTAAACTTTAAACAATTTGAAGGAACAAATTCTATCTTGACTACGAGCATAACCCACGCACTTTGCAACACTCCTGAAAACAATCCTTATAGCTACCAGTTACGTATAGCGTTAAATTGAATCACAGAAATGCACTACATGCATGACTGTTATCTGGCATCTCAAGTCTGAGGATAACTATATTCACATGATTTACTTGATGACAAGATCCATAAAGTAAACTCATGAAGTTGGGATAAGTCCTATATTCAATTCATTGAATATCATGTGAAATTGGCATGTCAACGCATCAATATACTTTCAAGTATATTCTACCAATACTCAGATTTGTCTTAATTTAATGATATTCCCATATCATTAATCGACAACGGACAATTTAGAATAACATAAGTTATTCACGGATTTAAACATGCAAATATAGGATACAATTTATTATTAATGAAAACAAACGTACCAAGTACTTTAATTCATTGTAAATAATAATTGCTTAACATCCCTTATTCAAATACTAAATAGATCAATGCATGATAATTCTTATTAATGAATTATGCCTCAAGTCATGTCAAACATACTTGTTGACAAGGCATAAATCAACTAATCTTGATCTATCGGAATTTTGAGAATACTTATTTCAAGAATTCAATTAATGAAGTTCTTGTATGTGTGCATTCAAATATCTTGATATTGCCATATAATATTTCATAAATGCGTGACATCCTCAACCACGAATTTATGAAAATTAAACTATCAAACCTTTTATAGTTTAAAGTATTCTAATTCTTTAATGTAAAATGCAACTATGCTCACAGTTAAGAATAACTAGTACTCATGGCCATTAACAAGGATGAAATCCTACCATGACTAGTAATGAGTGTCATCTCAATTTTATTAGCATCATTATATGCAAACAACAATATGCTTTTTAAAATCCTGCAAACTTTAATATCCAATGTGTAATGTTAGATACCTTCCAATCTTTCAAGACATGTTAGCTATATCAATTACGCAACAATTGCCATATGGTTCATACTTAGAATTTTGGAGCAATTCCAGGATGAGGATGTTAATTCTATATCCAACCATATCCATTACACTTAGTTATCTAATAACTTTCAATTAGATATTAATGTTGTCAAATCATCTTTCATCAAGCATGATACAACAAACAACATGATTTACATGAAAAATCCTTGTGTCAAACTTAGATTTTATTCATGTCATATCTTTTCAAAGATATGTATCTATCTAGACTTTCTAATAGTATATCATGTTCTTTTAGAATCAATTATTTTACCGCTTATGTTTATAACAAAAAACATATATTCCAAGGTTGTATGTTTATTTTCTAAATTTCCATGTGAAGTTTCATTCCAAACTAAGACTTAACATTTAATGTTAATGGAATGTTACTTCCTACATGATATACAACATATATGAAATAAGAAAATAAATATAACACTCACACTAGCTTTCAGGAATACTAAGGAATTACCTTATTTTAATTACAAATCTAAACTTGGATTTAATAATTAAACATAAGTGTATCTCCTAGATGCATGCATTAATCCATTCATGAATTATTGCACTTTGTATACTTCCAAAGATTATTTGAATTCAAATACTCCTCTCAATTACTTATCGTCCTCACACAAGTAATTTCCCAAGAAAGAGTTTTGATATTCCATTGTTAATTTCATATATATGAAACTAAGAATGACAATCATAATCTGTAACCTCCCGTGATTTTCCCTTTGAATACTAAATGATTAATAAATCATACGTTATCTAATAACCATTTTTACTGGTTAAATTTATTTTTTTTACTAGACTATATAAATTATAACGATATTTGTAATTTATCATTTACCTAGGAATGAATGCTCACACACGAACCTTGATAGTCTAAGAATCGCGAACTTACTAAAAACATTTAACGTTTACTGTTTAACGTCTATACGTTACGTCATTTGACCAAACGTGTTCTAATAATTTCTCGAGCTCATGGAAATTATCCTAATTACTCACTAATGAAATTGGGCCTCGACCCGATACCCAAAACATACCACATGGGTCTACATGACCCATTGGACCTCGGCCAAATCTGGTTGCAAACCAAACACCACCAAACGGACCCTTAGTTATTCTTTCTTTTCTTTGGGCCGATCTATGCAACAAGCCCAGCTGACCAAACCAACGAGCCCAGCTGCCAAACCAACCCACAAACCTTATAATAATTTCGGTATACATGTCCTAAACCCCGTATACTTTGGCATGTTATCTCAAAAATTCGCTTAACGACCTATCGATATTTTACCTCCCTCGTTAGACCTCTCAGCTGAGAATTGAACGTGACAAACCACTCACGATATTATGAACATTTACTCACTCAAAAGTTATCAAAGTATAACTCACTCGTCACATTATAACCCGACTCAAGTTTTGAGTTTTGTTTTAGAAACTCATGCAAGCAACTCCCAAACCGAACCAAACAAATTCACAACATTGATACACATGTTTTAAACGTTCATTGACTCTCAAAAGCTTCCAACAATGATCAAACAAACCAAGTAGAATCGAATAAGATTCCCTCTTGTTATTCGATCACCACAAGGACGAATATGCAAAGTTTGTGGAAAACTTGCACTCCCAAACCAAGGTAAACCAAGGTAAGAAGGAAGTGAATTCATAAACAAACAAACCAATGATTATTCTCTTTGTTTCTTCTCCTTGGATCAAGCTCCACAAGGACGAGTAGATTTCAATTTCCCTTTTTTCACTTCAAGAGTAAATCACTTATTCACGTTTGCTCACTTAGAGAAGAAATGAATCTTCATATAAGACAATGCCAAACTCCACATAAACTATGGTTTCTTTGTCTTTTCCTTTTGTTCGTATACCACAAGGACGATTCATATGCATGTATCTCAATCACAATATTACTACACTCCCTATTTGCTCACTATTGCCTAGTACCAAGATAATCATTACTCACCCCAACACACGCTTCTATCTCTCCATATATACATGCATGCATGTACGAGATTCAGGCACACCCTCAAAGCAAATCACAACCCAAAATTTTTCAAAGTCTTTAGACTGCGAAGTCGACTAGCATTGACAACATTGGAAGCAATTCGAATCAAGCCAAGGGCAAACCAACACCCACTCTTGTGTCTTTGGTGTGTCGAGAAACTAATCACAAACTCTTTCGAGCCCGTCTCACACCCTACGTTGAGTTCTACCACCCTTTTGAAGTAAGGTGAGTGAATCTCACTATTTTTATAATCCTTTATATATTTTCTTTTGATCGTGTTCCATTTACTTTACTCGTATAGTTTCACATTCACGTTAACAACATATACATTTAAAAGGCTAATCTAAATGTTCACTATATGGTTAACAAGGTTTAATAAATATTCGTCAATTGATGCGTGGTTTTGTAACCTTACAACAGGTTTTACCTCTCGAGGGATCTCAAGAGGCTTACAACCCCACCAGGCAGTGTACCTGACCGATGTAGTATAGTGTAGTGGTAAGTACGGGGGATTGATCGTTCTCCACAGGGAATAGTGTTCGTTAGGTGTGAAGGTCTACTCTAATTAGGTCTAAAGGTTGAGGAAGATTCTTTTTATGTTTTTATAATTTTTATGAAAGCAAGTAAAATCTCGGTTTTGAAAGAGTGGGCGGAATTAGTTGCTAGTCAACTAACCCAAAATTACTACGGATGCAAATAAAATAAAATAACAAAAATGAAAATGTGGGTGAGAAACTTATGTGTAGAGAAATGTGTTTACTTAGATTTCCTTACTCCCTAACTATCTTTTACCGGTTAATTAGTGTGTATTAGTCGCGTGGATGACGGGTGTATTCCTTAATACCATTCGTGGGGTGGCGTACTTACTTCCCCAACTCTACAAGCTCCTACTTCACTCCTATGTCGAGCCGGCTAGGAAGCTCCTAACATGGGATCACTAGAATTCGCTTGTGCATTAAATACAACCATAAAAACCTTTAGTACGCATTTGGTTCATGTTTCTTAAGACGTTCAAGCAAGTTACCGAATAGGAAGTTAGCCAGTTTTCTTAAGCCTAACATAGATAAACAATCATCCAATACAACTAACAACACACTAATAACCAATAATCAATAGCTAGGTTTCATTAGATCTAAGCAAACACAAGATAAATTTAGCCTAACATGTTAATCAAAAGACAAGAATAAGATAAAATCAAACAACACATAGACATATTGAATGATTAATTGATAACTTATCTTCAATGTAACATGGAAGATCTCAAGGCAAAAAGCCTTGAAAAAGAAGCTAAAATCGTCTTAGGGTTTTCTCCCAAAATTCCACACACTCAGCTCTCCCTAATGACAAAAAATTAGAAAACTATATATAGACTTTTGCATCTGACGGCGTCACCTTATGGAGTGTGACGCCGTCACCTCGCCGCTTCTAGGGTTCCCGGATGACCTTCTTGACGCCGTCCCTCTTTAGCTCTTCCAAAATCCATTCTGGCTTATCAAGGCTTGACGCCGTCAGCTCGTGAACGTGACGCCGTCCCCTTATGATTTAAGCCGTGACGCCCTTGATCAAGTTAAAGCGTGACGCCGTCAGAATTCACATGCTATTTTCACTGGCCTATCATGAGTAAATTTCACGTCCACTTTTTCTTGCCAAAGCATGACGCCGTCCAGAGTTAATTGTGACGCCGTCAAAGGTAACATTCAGCCGATTTTTGAGACTTTGTCGTTTTCTTCACTTTTATGCTCCAAAAACGTCCAAAATGCCTCCTTTTCCAGATTTCTCCTCTAAAGTACCTAAAATGACAAAAGGAACGATTTAGGGCGATATTTGATCAAATAAATACGATTTAGGGCTTAAATGACCCCTTAAAAGCGGTACACTTTTCGCCTCATCAAATACCCTTACACTTGAGATTTGCTTGTCCTCAAGCAAATGCGCTTTTATTCTAATCAAAATACAAGTTAGGGGTCATTTAATGCAAACATAAAAGTAATTACAACAAATAATCGTTCCACTTTAATCATAATAAGCACGGAGATTACATACTAGCACCTCACAAGTAGTGTTTAGATACTCACATCTCTCAAGTGTCATCAAAATAAATCTCATAAATGAAAACGGATAATATCTCTCACTACCTGTCATAGCAAATAGATTACCATAGGCTTGGGAAAGGATCGAAAACCTCCTCCACTGGGCGTAAGCACCTAAGATAAACTATCAAAGAGGGCTTTTAAATGGGTTATAACGTTAGGTGTAGGGAAAAGGAAAACACGGTTTTGTTGGATAAAGGATATTTTACTGGTGGCTAGTTAAAGATCTTGATCAATTACATGTACTATACAATGTTGCTAAGCCAAGACTAGACTCGATTTAAACTAATGAAAGAAAATAACAAAAACATAAAATAAACATAAAATAAAACGGGATGGTAGTCCGTATGTTTTTTCTACTTTTTCTTTTTCTCATTTTTTTGTATTTTTCTTGATTTTTCGATTTTTTTTTTTTTTTTTTTTTTTTTTTTTTTTTTTTTTTTTTTTGCATACACTTTTGCCCTACCATCCAAAATAATACATCAAAGGGGCATTGCATTCCCCTTACACTTGAACTTTTACATAACTTTACAAATACTAATCTAATGACTCGAATTAAGATAATTGAAAAACTTGGAGTACTTTTAAAATATTTAGCACATATGGGGGTAATAAATGATGTTCTTCCCCATTACTCCATTACACTAGTACTTTACCCATGAGTCCCAATCGTCCCAAAACAATATGTACAAGGATATGACTCGACTTAGCAACCATGTAATCAATTAGATAATTAACTTGGGTTTAAACATATGTTGTAACAATAATGCACTAAAAATGAGTGCATACAAGGTAGGCTAAGGCGATTTGGGTGTACATTTAAGTGGGGTGTAACAAATTCTTCCTTTAAGTAAAATGCTTAAAGGTCGAAATGAAAAGATAGGCTCTGAGGGGTGTACTAGGGGTATCGTGTACTAAAAATGAGTACAACGCAAAGGGTGTGGGAGAATTACTTGACCAATGTAGCCAATGTAATTTATAACAAAAACACAGGTGTAAAACAATGGGTTAATCCTAATGCCTCTTATCATGTAGTAAATCTAACTACACGAATGTAGTCTCTCTTGTGGCCTTGGAATGGTCCTAACGCAAGTTCTAGAATCTAAGTGCTACCGGTACACACATCATAGCATAAATGCTTTTCCTACCAATTCTAGGGGCGAACCTCACATATTTGGGGGTGAAAAATTTTTTAGTGGT
The DNA here is from genome assembly GCA_021014915.2 of Artemisia tridentata subsp. tridentata. NCBI lineage: Eukaryota > Viridiplantae > Streptophyta > Magnoliopsida > Asterales > Asteraceae > Artemisia > Artemisia tridentata. Next base: position 490,941,101 of record CP139508.1, on the reverse strand, counting down.
ACGGTTTTTGTGCTAGTCATATAACTCCTATCCGTGAGACGCTCATTAAGATCAAAGTTTCACTCCTATATGTTGTAAAAAATTTTAAATTTGGCACTAAAATTACCCTAACAGGTATTTATCTCAGTTTTATTACACATCTATTATTAAACAAACAAAAATCAAGCGCAATGGCATTCTCTAAAATCGTACTTTTACCCCCCCTTACACTTAAGATGAACATTGTCCCCAATGTTCAAATAACAAGATGTAAAAGCAAAAAGTAAAAGAATGAAATCAAATACTCCCCTGATTCGCTCGGTGGATAGTGAAATTACACGGTTAGATCTTCCTCCAAAGAGAATGTTGAAGCTCCATGACTAATGCATCGCCAAAAGCTTGATTCAATAAACATCTCCTTGTCCAAAATAACCTGTTAAACCTGAGAAAACAAACACGAAAACCTGCATAACATCGGCGGGATAAAATCTATATATAAGGATATAATGCTTGTGGAATGATAACTTTGCAGATTCCTGGAGATTATAAGTTGGAGATTTTAATAAAAACTTTTTAAAAATAAAACTTTCAAAAATTTTTGAAAATTAAATCTGACGCCGTCAGGTTATAAACCTTGACGCCGTCAGAAATGACCTGACAAAAATTTTCATTTTAAGTTTCCGGAAAATTTCTGGAAAAACCTTTACCTTACTTCCTGGAAATCCTGCAAAACATCATTATGACTCGATACAAGCATTTGACTCAAACAAACACTAATATGTATGTTAATTTATTGTTATTACGATTCATGTTAATTTGTGTTCTAATAAACCGATTTAGATTTCCCTTACACTTAACTTTTGAAAAATACCTTTATATGTAGTTAAGACGAAGTTAAAAACAAAATAAAGCATTTTCACAAATTAGTTTTGAACATGAATCAATAATGATAAAAATTAAACATACATACGGAAAATAAAATCAAACAAACAAATAAATAAACACACAAAGCAAATAAAACAAATAAAGCTTGGGTTGCCTCCCAAGAAGCGCTTTTCTTTATTAACGAGTCTTGTAGCTAGACTCAAAGTCACGGGGTCTACATTTTTCCGTTTTGCTTCTCAATTGCCCCTCTAATCATCCTAACAACCTCCATATCAATTTTGTATTTAGGTCCAAGGTTTAAGCAATCTTTATAATAAAGGCTTCTCTTATGCCAAACATAGTCCATGCCTTTTTCTTTATCCTCTTCATTGATGTCCTCAATCGCACCAATGTTGTCCATGTCAAATCGAGGCACAAAACAAAATTCATCAACCCGATAAGGCATCCTATATGTGATCCTATCTATGTGATTAGAAAACTGAACCGTGCCTTTCAAACGATCATACCTTAAATTGGATGCTTCAATAAATGGCTTACCTAACACTACGCGAGATAGGCGGCAGTCAACAACACTTGCCAAATCTTCTAAGATCATGAAGTTGGTGACAAAGGTAAAGTTCCCAACAAGGATATGTATATCCTTAATCCTTCCAACGAAGTTGCAAACTCCGCCTGGACACTTGGGGTCCATCCTAGGCTCAAGTGGTGTGTTTATGATTTGGCTATAAAGGCCTGAGGACATAACGTTGATTGGGGATTCACAGTCAATGTAAGCATGCTCAACGTATTGGTACCCAATCATACATGGTATCTTCACATTCCCGGGATCACCCCTCTTAATCTTTGGGTCAATTCTAACAAAAGGTGGTCGAGGGTTATCAACTAGGTTGTTATAGTAAGCAATCTCCTCCTTAGTGGGGTATTCATTGAAATAATCATCCAACCTAGGATCTACCTTCACTTCCTCAATTTTCTCAATCAACTTATCAACCGTAAGATTATTACGTTCTAAGTAATTATCTGAGTATATGGCGGTCCCTAAGTTGTTCAAGGCATAATCAAGCTCTATATCAATCATTCTACTGAGCTCCCTGAGCTCACCAATCTCATTCTCAAGTTGGCTACGCAACAAAGCCACTTCGCCAGGTGTAAGGGGTGGATTCGCGTTTTCCATAATGGCAAACTGAATGGTCAATGAAAATTTGTTACGAACAAAAGCACAAAGAAAATAGATAGACTAAAGAATATCTAGAAAAAGAAAATAAAAATCTCACTAGAAAGGAATCTAGTGAGTAGACCTAATAGAAATAAAAATTCAACCTAAACAATAACTATTCCCCGGCAGCGGCGCCAAAAACTTGATGCGTGGTTTTGTAACCTTACAACAGGTTTTACCTCTCGAGGGATCTCAAGAGGCTTACAACCCCACCAGGCAGTGTACCTGACCGATGTAGTATAGTGTAGTGGTAAGTACGGGGGATTGATCGTTCTCCACAGGGAATAGTGTTCGTTAGGTGTGAAGGTCTACTCTAATTAGGTCTAAAGGTTGAGGAAGATTCTTTTTATGTTTTTATAATTTTTATGAAAGCAAGTAAAATCTCGGTTTTGAAAGAGTGGGCGGAATTAGTTGCTAGTCAACTAACCCAAAATTACTACGGATGCAAATAAAATAAAATAACAAAAATGAAAATGTGGGTGAGAAACTTATGTGTAGAGAAATGTGTTTACTTAGATTTCCTTACTCCCTAACTATCTTTTACCGGTTAATTAGTGTGTATTAGTCGCGTGGATGACGGGTGTATTCCTTAATACCATTCGTGGGGTGGCGTACTTACTTCCCCAACTCTACAAGCTCCTACTTCACTCCTATGTCGAGCCGGCTAGGAAGCTCCTAACATGGGATCACTAGAATTCGCTTGTGCATTAAATACAACCATAAAAACCTTTAGTACGCATTTGGTTCATGTTTCTTAAGACGTTCAAGCAAGTTACCGAATAGGAAGTTAGCCAGTTTTCTTAAGCCTAACATAGATAAACAATCATCCAATACAACTAACAACACACTAATAACCAATAATCAATAGCTAGGTTTCATTAGATCTAAGCAAACACAAGATAAATTTAGCCTAACATGTTAATCAAAAGACAAGAATAAGATTAAATCAAACAACACATAGACATATTGAATGATTAATTGATAACTTATCTTCAATGTAACATGGAAGATCTCAAGGCAAAAAGCCTTGAAAAAAAGCTAAAATCGTCTTAGGGTTTTCTCCCAAAATTCCACACACTCAGCTCTCCCTAATGACAAAAAATTAGAAAACTATATATAGACTTTTGCATCTGACGGCGTCACCTTATGGAGTGTGACGCCGTCACCTCGCCGCTTCTAGGGTTCCCGGATGACCTTCTTGACGCCGTCCCTCTTTAGCTCTTCCAAAATCCATTCTGGCTTATCAAGGCTTGACGCCGTCAGCTCGTGAACGTGACGCCGTCCCCTTATGATTTAAGCCGTGACGCCCTTGATCAAGTTAAAGCGTGACGCCGTCAGAATTCACATGCTATTTTCACTGGCCTATCATGAGTAAATTTCACGTCCACTTTTTCTTGCCAAAGCATGACGCCGTCCAGAGTTAATTGTGATGCCGTCAAAGGTAACATTCAGCCGATTTTTGAGACTTTGTCGTTTTCTTCACTTTTATGCTCCAAAAACGTCCAAAATGCCTCCTTTTCCAGATTTCTCCTCAAAAGTACCTAAAATGACAAAAGGAACGATTTAGGGCGATATTTGATAAAATAAATACGATTTAGGGCTTAAATGACCCCTTAAAAGCGGTACACTTTTCGCCTCATCATCAATCATGACAATGCTTAAACCACACTCGAGACACGTTTCTATGTCATTATGAACCTATACGATTGCACTAAAACACTTAGAATATTTCTATGTTACAAAACTGTTTTGTAAAACAGCCTAAGTCACTCACACTTGAGCCTTATTATTCTGAATCGAGACTCACGACCCCTTGTTTTTAAAACTTGAACTATTAGTGCACATGGTGAACTAATAAACTACGCAAACTATATTTGATATCAAGCTCATTCGATCACAGTTCGAACCCTTAAGTAAATCACTACCGAGACAGTTTTTATAAAACTTTAAATATAACGCTTGGGCCGTTTAGTCCATTAAGCTGTTTTTAAGCATTTTGTATAAGCTGATCGTATAAGCTCTTTTGTAATGTTTTTATAAAGCTAAGATGAGTCCAAACCAGGGCCCAACACCCCTCCAAACCCAACGGATCACAAACTCTTAACGGGCCCTTAATAAACTCGTTAAGGCCCATAAGCCGAAAAATAAGCTTTTATGCGAATAAGCAGTTTCTATAAGCTCATTAAGCTGTTTTGAGCTTAACTATAAAATAAAAATATTAACTTTTGAATTTGGTGAAATTTGGACTTGATTTGCAAAAGGTTGCAAACCGAAGGACCAAAACTGTCAATTTACAACTCATCAACCTTGTTTATTAATAACGATTTCGTTATTACCTATCGTTTCTTCGACAAACGAAACATACTCACAAGTTATATTTATATATAACTTTATTCTTGAATCTCAAGCATTAAAACACGCATGTTTAATGTTACTAGTTAACTATCAAACGATAAATACAAATAACTAATATTCGCGATTTAACCAGACTTAGACTATCAAACCACTGAAACTTGCCATATATTATCTAGGTCGTGTGTTGAAGCAGTTTCCTTTCATCGTTTGATTTACGATACTACTACCACTACTCTACAACCAAGGTGAGTTCATAGCCCACTTTTCAACTTTTAAACTCTTTTGTGGGGAGATACATGCTACAAAACATGAACACAAACTTTTTGTATGCTATGCCTGATGTTATTATTGCTTAAGTAGCTATTGCCAAAAGTCCCTCTATCATGAACCTTAATCACTTACGAGTGAACGTAAATAGTTGTGAATAGATCTATTTGGGACTGACAATCCCCGTTTGAGTCTGCTAGGATGAGCCACTCATACGCACTTTATTTAAACAAACTCTAGGTTATTGGCAAATACCTACCTTGAGGGCCAATATTCTTTACATCATACATGATGCCTGTTAAGCGTTGCGTGTCATGAGCTTAATGCAATAACAACTTGATTTTAACCGGTTAATTGTATTCGAAGCAATTAACATTTATACTTGTGTTCAAACTGTTAAACTCAAACCTATGAACATCACTCAACTTTTGTTGACTTTTAGCATGTATTCTCAGGTAACTAGAAGCTGAAGCTCAAGGCACGGAGTGGGCATTAAACCCGGAACGGGTTCTAAATAAATGTTTATCATTCAAATTTAAATAAACATGTTCAACTATGAAACATCTTTGTATGATAAAAACTCTTGTGTTTTGAATGATAAATTAAAATGTCTTCTTAAGTTGTTTTCTATGGTTATGACTGTGATCCACTACGTAACACCCGGTAAAGTCTTCCGCTGTTGCTATTCGAAATTTGGGGGTGTTACAGATTGGCATCAGAGCCCATGGTTATAGAGAACCAAATGTATTTTGAAACATTGGACTATAACTACATTTTTAAAACGGACCATTTTTTTAAAAAGATAACCACCTTATGCCCTCCGTGCCTACGCATATCCAACATTAAAGAATGTTGCTTACTACATTAAGTTCTTAACTAAATTTAACATGTGCATGATTATGTTAATAGCTTACATTTATTATTCGGGATTATTACAGTACTATGTCTTCAGACCCCCATCCTATCACTGTATCATCTGATTCAGAGAATGAGGATCCTATGCCTTTCACGCTAGACTTTGCTACGGCAGCTATACCGATGTCACCTGCTACTGACCGATACATGGAAAGCCAGCAATTTCTACCGGCATCTGACACGGAGATTTCCCCTCCAACATCACCCATCCCATCACCTGACCCGATTCGCCGGCAGGGACGAGTACGACAACTCCAGCCGTACGAACCCGAACCCTTTAACCAACTTTACCGACGCCCCGGAGAAGGTTTTGTTCGCAAACACACCTCCCCGGAAACGGGCACGTACACCACCGGTTTTGATCATACCACCTTCAGCTCCTAAGCATACCAGGACACCACCACCTACACCACTATCTTCTGTTCCACCACCTACTACTTTCTACCAGCAGACCACCACTGTTCCATTACCATCCACTACTCCACCACCTGCTTCACCACCATCAGCTACACCCAGTGAGCCTCTGCCACCTCGTGAGAGAACATACCGCTTGGTTCCATCTTCATCGGACCCCTATGTTCAGGCTATAGATGAGGTCGCAGTTCACACTGGAACCCGCAAGAGAGTCGATGCTCGCCGATGGTCTTTCTTGCTACCGATCATTCGTCACTGGAGATCCCAGGAGGGAGCCCCGAGAGCCATGGAACTAGGAGAGATTTCGACTACTGCTGCTTCAAGGATTCTTCCGGTTACCGGAGAACCCCTCCATCACACTGTACCTCTACTGGCAGCCAGATTAGTTAGACATGAGGACCGCCTTGACGACATTGTAGACATTCTTGACGACCTACCACTAGAACAGGTTGAGACTCTTGGAGAAGAAGTAGAAAACCTCGTGATAGGTCAGTTAGCAATGGAGACAGTCTTCGATCGAGTGTGTACTAGTTTGGAGGAAGCCATTGAGACTATTTCAGTGCTAGGAAATGCTACTACTACGATGCAGACAGTGATTGAGACACTAGACTCTGAGCTTAACCAAGTTAGCTCTGAGGTTCTGATTCTAAGGCTTATGATTGAGGATTCCCAAGCTAGGGAAAGAGATCGAGACCAGAAAGTGGAGACCTTGATAACTATGATTGCAGATCTTCAGCGCCGCCTAGATGGTGCACCAGGAGGACCATAGATCAGTGATGTATCAGTATAGCTAGGAGATATCTTAGCCTATCAATGTTGTATTAATAAAGAATCTTGTATCTTTATGTTTTGTAAAACAGATCGAACAAGTTATTAATCTATGTTGTGTGGATGTACTATATTGATGTTGATTTATGTATTCCATGGTTGTTTCTTACATTCATGTGCATTACTATATTGTCTCGGCTCATACAGTTTAAATCCAATCATTTATGTTCTCATATGTGTTGTGAATTGATTCAAACATGTCGTGGATATAATTATGATATGATATTTACTGTACCTGCAGATATAAACCAGAATCAACATAAACTCCATATGATTAATAATATGACCGTAATATTATAATTCATATTAAATATAATCTAACCTAACGTGATCATTTTGAGATTTCTAAATATATGCTTTTGCAATATTAATAGAAACATGGCACGTACAAGAAAAGCAACCTCAACCGCAAATCATGAAACTTCAACAGCTACGCCTACCATGACTCCAGAAGCTATCCACAAAGCAATCGCCGACGGAGTAAACACAGTCTTGGCCGAACAAGCAAATGCTCGCAACAGTGGCACTAGCCTACCAACAGGAGAAAGTGCGGCAGTTGTGAACCGCAAGTGTACCTACAAGGATTTTATGAGTTGCCAACCAACATTTTACAAAGGAACTGAAGGAGTAACTGAACTTGCTCACGGGTTCGAACGATCTGAAACTGTTTTTCAGAGAAGTGGTTGTACCGAAGAAAACAAGGTCACTTTCGCTACTGGAACTCTCATGCAAGATGCTTTGTCATGGTGGAATGCTACAGTCAAAGCCATGGGAATGACGGCAGCCTACCAGCTCCCTTGGACTGAGTTTAAAACCAAGATGCTGAAGAAATACTGTCCCCGTTCGGAACTAAGAAAATTGGAGGATGAATTCCATCTACTAGTAGTAAAGGGAATTGATCTTAAAACATACAACAGGAGATTCCAAGAGCTTAAGGTATTATGCCCTACTGTTGTACCAACTTTTGAAAAAGAACTGGAGAAATATATCGAAGGACTTCCCCGTAGTATTGAGGGAAATGTCACTTCATCAAATCCGTCAACTCTAGAGGCAGCTATGGAGCTTGCTCAAAAACTACTGGACCGAGAGGCCAAATACAACAATGAACTCAAGAGAAAACTCGATGATAAGAGAACCACCCATCTTAACAATAATAACCACCACCGCAACAGTAACTTCAACAACAACCATAGAAACAGTAACCCGTATCATCAAAACCGAAACAATCATCACCACCAACAAAACAAACGTCAGGAAACCATCAAGGCCTATGCTACTACTGAAGGCAGAGAATACCAAGGTCAGAAACCCCAGTGTAACAGGTGCAAGCTACACCACAATGGGCCATGCACAACCAAATGTACGAAATGCCAAAAAGTGGGTCATCAGACAAAGGATTGCCGAAATCCCGCTACTGGTAGCAACTTACAGCCTATAACTCCAACTTGCTACTCCTGCGGAGAAGTAGGTCACTTCAAGAACCGCTGCCCGAAAGGAAATGGTCAACAAAGCAACGCGTGAGGAAGAGCGTATGTGTTAAAGGAAGAAGATGCACCACAAAACCCTGATGTTGTCACGGGTACGTTTCTACTCAATCAACATAGTGCTAAAGTATTATTTGATACTGGAGCAGACAAAAGTTTTGTGTCAACTACATTTACTCCTTTACTTAACATTACCCCTTCCAAACTAAACACTACCTTTGAAATCGAAATGGCGGACGGAAACCTAATTGGCACAAACACCATAATTCGTGGTTGCACCCTAACCCTACAAGATAAACCTTTTTCCATCGATCTTATGCCCATTCAGCTCGGTAGTTTTGACGTAGTCATTGGAATGGATTGGCTATCCAAACACCACGCTAGAATACTATGTGACGAGAAAGCCGTGTGTATCCCATGTAATGGTAAAACATTTATTGTCCACGGAGACAAAAATAAGACGCGGTACGGTATTCTATCATGCACGCGATTGGTGAAATACATGAATGAAGGATGTCAAGCATTCATGGTTCATGTAACAGAAGACAAATCCAAAGAAAAGCGAATAGAGGACGTTCCAATCGTTAAAGAATTTCCAGAAGTGTTCCCTGAAGATCTACCCGGTCTTCCACCACCACGTCAAATAGAATTCCAGATTGAACTAGTGCCTGGAGCGGCACCTGTGGCAAAAGCACCCTATAGGTTAGCGCCATCGGAGATGAAGGAATTGGCAGAGCAATTGAGAGAGTTGTCTGATAAAGGTTTTATCCGACCCAGCTCATCACCTTGGGGAGCCCCAGTCCTATTTGTTAAGAAGAAAGACGGATCTTTCCGAATGTGTATCGATTACCGGGAATTGAACAAACTCACTGTAAAGAATCGTTATCCGCTACCCAGGATCGATGACTTGTTTGACCAATTACAAGGATCGAGTGTATACTCAAAAATCGATTTGAGGTCCGGATATCATCAGTTAAGAGTCCGAGAGGAGGATATTCCCAAGACCGCTTTCAGAACGCGTTACGGACATTACGAATTTCAAGTAATGCCATTTGGTTTAACTAACGCACCTGCAGTATTCATGGACATGATGAACCGAGTTTGTAAACCTTACCTGGATAAATTCATGATAGTTTTCATAGACGACATTCTGATATATTCCCGCAACGAAAAGGAACATGCCGAACATTTGAGAATTACCTTAGAATTACTCAAAAAGGAACAATTGTATGCCAAGTTCTCCAAATGTGACTTTTGGATTCGAACTGTACAATTTCTCAGGCACGTTATCGACAGTCAAGGTATTCATGTAGACCCCGCAAAGATTGAAGCCGTCAAAAGTTGGACATCTCCTACAAACCCCACAAAGATACGCCAATTTTTGGGTCTTGCCGGTTACTACAGAAGATTTATCGAAGGATTTTCAAAGATCTCGAAACCTTTGACCGAGTTAACTCAGAAAAACAAGAAGTATGTTTGGGGAAAGGAAGAGGAATCAGCTTTTCAACTATTAAAACAAAAGCTATGTGAAGCACCAATATTAGCACTACCTGAGGGAAGTGAAGATTTTGTAGTATATTGTGATGCTTCATATCATGGTTTAGGAGCTGTGCTGATGCAACGAAACAAAGTGATAGCTTATGCCTCACGACAACTCAAACCACATGAAGTAAATTACACGACTCATGATTTGGAGTTGGGAGCAGTAGTATTTGCTCTTAAAATGTGGAGACATTACCTGTACGGCACCAAGTGCATCGTATTCACCGACCACAAAAGTCTTCAGCATATCTTAGATCAAAAAGAGCTGAACATGAGACAACGCCGCTGGTTAGAACTACTTAGTGATTACGATTGTGAAATCCGTTATCACCCAGGAAAAGCAAACGTCGTGGCTGATGCCTTAAGTCGAAAAGAACGACCGAAACCTCTTAGAGTCAGATCATTAGGAATGACCATTTGTTCGCCCCTACCCCCACAAATACTCGCCGCTCAATCCGAAGCTCTTAAGGAAGACAACCGACCTAGTGAAAAGATTCACGGTATGCCAGAGAATGAGAATGGCTTCGTACAAATAGCAGATGGAGTGCTCTGTTTCAAAGAAAGAAGTTGGATTCCTTTATACGGAGGAATACGTGATCTCATTATGCATGAATCTCACAAGTCCAAGTACTCCATTCACCCAGGTTCCAATAAAATGTATCAAGACCTCAAGAAACTTTACTGGTGGCCAAACATGAAGGCAAACATAGCAGAGTATGTCGGGAAATGTTTGACATGCGCAAGAGTAAAGGCAGAAGATCAAAAGCCGTCAGGATTACTCATACAACCTGAGATTCCTGTATGGAAGTGGGAGCGCATTACAATGGACTTCATCACCAAGCTACCTAAAACATCAACTGGATTGGACACCATCTGGGTCATCGTTGATTGTCTCACCAAATCCGCTCACTTCATAGCCATCAAAGAAACTGATGAGATGGAGACACTCGCAAAACTATATCGAAAAGAAATAGTTTCACGACATGGAGTGCCGATCTCAATCATCTCAGATCATGACAGTCGTTTCACATCTCATTTTTGGAAGTCTTTGCAAAAAGCCTTGGGAACCAAATTAGACATGTGTACGGCATATCACCCACAAACCGATGGACAAAGTGAAAGAACAATTCAAACCCTAGAAGACATGCTCCGAGCCTGTGTTATTGATTTCGGTAAAGGTTGGGACAAACACTTACCTTTAGCTGAGTTCTCTTACAACAACAGCTACCATGCTAGTATTAAGGCAGCACCATTTGAAGCACTCTACGGACGGAAGTGCAGATCGCCTGTTTGTTGGACCGAAGTCGGAGATGTACAACTCACCGGACCCGATCTTATTCATGAGACAACAGAGAAAATAATCAAGATTAATCAACGACTACAAGCAGCAAGAGATAGACAGAAGAGCTACGCCGATGTGAGGCGGAAACCTATGGAATTTCAAATTGGAGACAAGGTCATGCTAAAAGTGTCCCCCTGGAAAGGGAAAGTACGTTTCGGAAAACGTGGGAAACTCAACCCTAGATACATTGGTCCATTCAAGATCCTAGTGAAGATCGGACCAGTGGCTTACAAACTCGAGTTACCAGAGGAACTTAGCCAAGTTCACAACACTTTTCATGTATCGAATCTTAAGAAGTGCTTGTCAGATGAATCTCTTGTAATTCCTTTGAAAGAGATTCGGCTCGACGACAAACTTGTCTTTACGGAAGAACCCGTGGAAATCATGGACAGAGAGGTCAAACAACTAAAACAGAACCGCATCCCTATTTTCAAAGTCCGATGGAACTCTAAACGAGGACCGGAATATACTTGGGAACGCGAAGACCAAATTCGAGCCAAATACCCACACCTATTTCCATAAACACCACTAACCACCATCTTAGACTAGAATTCCGGGACGGAATTCAGTGTAAGTGGTAGGTACTGTAACCTCCCGTGATTTTCCCTTTGAATAATAAATGATTAATAAATCATACGTTATCTAATAACCATTTTTACTGGTTAAATTTATTTATTTTACTAGACTATATAAATTATAACGATATTTGTAATTTATCATTTACCTAGGAATGAATGCTCACACACGAACCTTGATAGTCTAAGAATCGCGAACTTACTAAAAACATTTAACGTTTACTGTTTAACGTCTATACGTTTCGTCATTTGACCAAACGCGTTCTAATAATTTCTCGAGCTCATGGAAATTATCCTAATTACTCACTAATGAAATTGGGCCTCGACCCGATACCCAAAACATACCACATGGGTCTACATGACCCATTGGACCTCGGCCAAATCCGGTTGCAAACCAAACACCACCAAACGGACCCTTAGTTATTCTTTCTTTTCTTTGGGCCGATCTATGCAACAAGCCCAGCTGACCAAACCAACAAGCCCAGCTGCCAAGCCAACCCACAAACCTTATAATAATTTCGGTATACATGTCCTAAACCCCGTATACTTTGGCATGTTATCTCACAAATTCGCTTAACGACCTATGGATATTTTACCTCCCTCGTTAGACCTCTCAGCTGAGAATTGAACGTGACAAACCACTCACGATATTATGAACATTTACTCACTCAAAAGTTATCAAAGTATAACTCACTCGTCACATTATAACCCGACTCAAGTTTTGAGTTTTGTTTTAGAAACTCATGCAAGCAACTCCCAAACCGAACCAAACGAATTCACAACATTGATACACATGTTTTAAACGTTCATTGACTCTCAAAAGCTTCCAACAATGATCAAACAAACCAAGTAGAATCGAATAAGATTCCCTCTTGTTATTCGATCACCACAAGGACGAATATGCAAAGTTTGAGGAAAACTTGCACTCCCAAACCAAGGTAAACCAAGGTAAGAAGGAAGTGAATTCATAAACAAACAAACCAATGATTATTCTCTTTGTTTCTTCTCCTTGGATCAAGCTCCACAAGGACGAGTAGATTTCAATTTCCCTTTTTCACTTCAAGAGTAAATCACTTACTCACGTTTGCTCACTTAGAGAAGAAATGAATCTTCATATAAGACAATGCCAAACTCCACATAAACTATGGTTTCTTTGTCTTTTCCTTTTGTTCGTATACCACAAGGATGATTCATATGCATGTATCTCAATCACAATATTACTACACTCCCTATTTGCTCACTATTTCCTAGTACCAAGATAATCATTACTCACCCCAACACACGCTTCTATCTCTCCATATATACATGCATGCATGTACGAGATTCAGGCACACCCTCAAAGCAAATCACAACCCGAAATTTTTCAAAGTCTTTAGACTGCGAAGTCGACTAGCATTGACAACATTGGAAGCAATTCGAATCAAGCCAAGGGCAAACCAACACCCACTCTTGTGTCTTTGGTGTGTCGAGAAACTAATCACAAACTCTTTCGAGCCCGTCTCACACCCTATGTTGAGTTCTACCACCCTTTTGAAGTAAGGTGAGTGAATCTCACTATTTTTATAATCCTTTATATATTTTCTTTTGATCGTGTTCCATTTACTTTACTCGTATAGTTTCACATTCACGTTAACAACATATACATTTAAAAGGCTAATCTAAATGTTCACTATATGGTTAACAAGGTTTAATAAATATTCGTCAATCATGACAATGCTTAAACCACACTCGAGACACGTTTCTATGTAATTATGAACCTATACGATTGCACTAAAACACTTAGAATATTTCTATGTTACAAAACTGTTTTGTAAAACAGCCTAAGTCACTCACACTTGAGCCTTGTTATTCTGAATCGAGACTCACGACCCCTTGTTTTTAAAACTTGAACTATTAGTTCACATGGTGAACTAATAAACTACGCAAACTATATTTGATATCAAGCTCATTCGATCACAGTTCGAACCCTTAAGTAAATCACTACCGAGACAGTTTTTATAAAACTTTAAATATAACGCTTGGGCCGTTTAGTCCATTAAGCTGTTTTTAAGCATTTTGTATAAGCTGATCGTATAAGCTCTTTTGTAATGTTTTTATAAAGCTAAGATGAGTCCAAACCAGGGCCCAACACCCCTCCAAACCCAACGGATCGCAAACTCTTAACGGGCCCTTAATAAACTCGTTAAGGCCCATAAGCTGAAAAATAAGCTTTTAAGCGAATAAGCAGTTTCTATAAGCTCATTAAGCTGTTTTGAGCTTAACTATAAAATAAAAATATTAACTTTTGAATTTGGTGAAATTTGGACTTGATTTGCAAAAGGTTGCAAACCGAAGGACCAAAACTGTCAATTTACAACTCATCAACCTTGTTTATTAATAACGATTTCGTTATTACCTATCGTTTCTTCGACAAACGAAACATACTCACAAGTTATATTTATATATAACTTTATTCTTGAATCTCAAGCATTAAAACACGCATGTTTAATGTTACTAGTTAACTATCAAACGATAAATACAAATAACTAATATTCGCGATTTAACCAGACTTAGACTATCAAACCACCGAAACTTGCCATATATTATCTAGGTCGTGTGTTGAAGCAGTTTCCTTTCATCGTTTGAATTACGATACTACTACCACTACTCTATAACCAAGGTGAGTTCATAGCCCACTTTTCAACTTTTAAACTCTTTTGTGGGGAGATACATGCTACAAAACATGAACACAAACTTTTTGTATGCTATGCCTGATGTTATTATTGCTTAAGTAGCTATTGCCAAAAGTACCTCTATCATGAACCTTAATCACTTACGAGTGAACGTAAATAGTTGTGAATAGATCTATTTGGGACTGACAATCCCCGTTTGAGTCTGCTAGGATGAGCCACTCATACGCACTTTATTTAAACAAACTCTAGGTTATTGGCAAATACCTACCTTGAGGGCCAATATTCTTTACATCATACATGATGCCTGTTAAGCATTGCGTGTCATGAGCTTAATGCAATAACAACTTGATTTTAACCGGTTAATTGTATTCGAAGCAATTAACATTTATACTTGTGTTCAAACTGTTAAACTCAAACCTATGAACATCACTCAACTTTTGTTGACTTTTAGCATGTATTCTCAGGTAACTAGAAGCTGAAGCTCAAGGCACGGAGTGGGCATTAAACCCGGCACGGGTTCTAAATAAATGTTTATCATTCAAATTTAAATAAACATGTTCAACTATGAAACATCTTTGTATGATAAAAACTCTTGTGTTTTGAATGATAAATTAAAACGTCTTCTTAAGTTGTTTTCTATGGTTATGACTGTGATCCACTACGTAACACCCGGTAAAGTCTTCCGCTGTTGCTATTCGAAATTTGGGGGTGTTACATAATCTTTATTCATTTAATGTGCTTAGAAAGAATTTCAATCACAGTTAATTGCTTAAGTATGTTTGATAATCTTTTCATACATTAAATATTTATACAGAATTTGTCCATATGATTTCTACACAAGAATTTAAATCTCTAGGATTTTCATTCCTTTTGAAGAAACTCATCTTCATTCTATAGTGTAACTATAGAGTTCAAGACTAACTAAGTTTCCAAAACTAGTTATCTTTCTAGACTGCATCTAAGCATTCATAGTATGAGTAATTTCCAAATTCAATATTTGCAATTTATCAACAGGTTTACCATAATCCTGTAACTCATAATCCTCAACATATTATACAAATATTTGGGATATCCTTGCGGATCTATGAATGAGAATTTCATCATCTTGGGATTTAACATTAACATGTTTAATCCTCATCATGACTTTACTAGTGTATTTTAGAAGATCATGTATCTTGTAATTTTATCTTTTCAAGATAAAACTCCCACTTGCCTTTTACAATTTATAGACTATCTATAAATACTTAGCAAGTAGAGCAACACAAATTGTTCTCTTTTGGGACATTACAAATACATATTGACAGTTCCTTACATTAAGTTTGTTAATAACCTACTCAAAAGAAGTTTAACAAATTTAGAACTTCAATTTTAAGACTTAATATGATTCATCACATTTCATAATAAATGGTGTCTTATTAATCTTCTAGGTTGGAGTCTTATTGAGTATATTGATTGCGTGGTTTTGCAACCTTACAACAGGTTTTACCTCTCAAGGGATCTTGAGAAGTTTGCAATCCCCACCAGGCAGTGTACCTGACCGATGTAGTATAGTGTAGTGGTAAGTACGGGGGATTGATCGTTCTCCACAGGGAATAGTGTTCGTTAGGTATGAAAGGCTACTCTAATTAGGTCTAAGGGTTGAGGAAGATTCTTTTTTATGTTTTTATAATTTTATGAAAGCAAGTAAAATCTCGGGTTTTAAAGAGTGGGCGGAATTAGTTGCTAGTCAACTAACCCAAATTACTACGAATGCAATAAAATTAAATAACTGAAAATAAAATGTGGTGAGAAACTTATGTGTAGAGAAATGTGTTTACTTAGATTTCCTTACTCCCTAACTACCTTTTACCGGTTAATTAGTGTGTATTAGTTGCGTGGATGACGGGTGTATTCCTTAATACCATTCGTGGGGTGGCGTACTTACTTCCCCAACTCTACAAGCTCCTACTTCACTCCTATGTCGAGCCGGCTAGGAAGCTCCTAACATGGGATCACTAGAATTCGCTTGTGCATTAAATACAACCATAAAAACCTTTAGTACGCGTTTGGTTCATGTTTCTTAAGACGTTCAAGCAAGTTACCGAATAGGAAGTTAGCCAGTTTTCTTAAGCCTAACATAGATAAACAATCATCCAATACAACTAACAACACACTAACAACCAATAATCAATAGCTAGGTTTCATTAGATCTAAGCAAACACAAGATAAATTTAGCCTAACATGTTAAACAAAAGACAAGAATAAGATAGAATCAAACAACACATAGACATATTGAATGACTAATTGATAACTTATCTTTCAATGAAACATGGAAGATCTCAAGGCAAAAAGCCTTGAAAAAGAAGCTGAATTCGTCCTAGGGTTTTATCCCAAAATTCCACACACTAAGCTCTCTCTTATGAAAAAAAATTAGAAAACTATATATAGATTTTTGGATCTGACGGCGTCACCTTATGGAGTGTGACGCCGTCACCTCGCCGCTTTTAGGGTTCCCGGATGACCTTCTTGACGCCGTCCCTCTTTAGCTCTTCCAAAATCCATTCTGGCTTATCAAGGCTTGACGCCGTCGAACCATGAACGTGACGCCGTCCCCTTATGATTTAAGCCGTGACGCCCTCGATCAAGTTAAAGCGTGACGCCGTCAGAATTCACATGCTATTTTCACTGGCCCGTCATGAGTAAATTTCACGTCCAACTTTTCTTGCCAAGGCATGACGCCGTCTGGGGTTAAATGTGACGCCGTCAAAGGTGACTTTCAGCCGATTCTTGAGACTTTGCCGTTTTCTTCACTTTTATGCTCCAAAAACGTCCAAAATGCCTCCTTTTCCAGATTTCTCCTCAAAAGTACCTAAAATGACAAAAGAAACGATTTAGGGCAATATTTGATCAAATAAATACGATTTAAGGCTTAAATGACCCCTTAAAAGTGGTACACATTTCGCTTCATCAAATACCCTTACACTTGAGATTTGCTTGTCCTCAAGCAAATGCGCTTTTATTCTAATCAAAATACAAGTTAGGGGTCATTTAATGCAAACATAAAAGTAATTACAACAAATAATCGTTCCACTTCAATCATAATAAGCACGGAGATTACATACTAGCACCTCACAAGTAGTGTTTAGATACTCACATCTCTCAAGTGTCATCAAAATAAATCTCATAAATGAAAACGGATAATATCTCTCACTACCTGTCATAGCAAATAGATTACCATAGGCTTGGGAAAGGATCGAAAACCTCCTCCACTAGGCGTAAGCACCTAAGATAAACTATCAAAGAGGGCTTTTAAATGGGTTATAACGTTAGGTGTAGGAAAAGGAAAACACGGTTTTGTTGGATAAAGGATATTTTACTGGTGGCGAGTTAAAAATCTTGATCAATTACATGTACTATACAATGTTGCTAAGCCAAGACTCGACTCGATCTTAAGCTAGAAACGAAATAACAAAATAACAAAAACATAAAATAAACATAAAATAAAACGGGATGGTAGTCCGTATGTTTTTTCTATTTTTTTTTTCTCATTTTTTTGTATTTTTCTTGATTTTTTTTTTTTTTTTTTTTTTTTTTTTTTTTTTTTTCATACACTTTTGCCCTACCATCCAAAATAATATATCATAGGGGCATTGCATCCCCCTTACACTTGAACTTTTACATAACTTTACAAATACTAATCTAACGACTCGAATTAAGATAATTGAAAAACTTGGAGTACTTTTAAAATATTTAGCACATATGGGGGTAATAAATGATGTTCTTCCCCATTACTCCATTACACTAGTACTTTACCCATGAGTCCCAATCGTCCCAAAACAATATGTACAAGGATATGACTCGACTTAGCAACCATGTAATCAATTAGATAATTAACTTGGGTTTAAACAAATGTTGTCACAATAATGCACTAAAAATGAGTGCATACAAGGTAGGCTAAGGCGATTTGGGTGTACATTTAAGTGGGGTGTAACAAATTCTTCCTTTAAGTAAAATGCTTAAAGGTCGAAACGAAAAGATAGGCTCTGAGGGGTGTACTAGGGGTATCGTGTACTAAAAATGAGTACAACGCAAAGGGTGTGGGAGAATTACTTGACCAATGTAGCCAATGTAATTATAACAAAAACACAGGTGTAAAACAATGGGTTAATCCTAATGCCTCTTATCATGTAGTAAATCTAACTACACGAATGTAGTCTCACTTGTGGCCTCGGAATGGTCCTAACGCAAGTTCTAGAATCTAAGTGCTACCGGTACACACATCATAGCAAAAATGCTTTTCCTACCAATTCTAGGGGCGAACCTCACATATTTGGGGGTGGAAAAATTTTTTAGTGGTACGGTTTTTGTGCTAGTCATATAACTCCTATCCGTGAGACGCTCATTAAGATCAAAGTTTCACTCCTATATGTTGTAAAAAATTTTAAATTTGGCACTAAAATTGCCTTAATAAGTATTTCTCTCAGTTTTATTACACATCTATTATTAAACAAACAAAAATCAAGCGCAATTGTATTCTCTAAAATCGTACTTTTACCCTCCCCTTACACTTAAGATGAACATTGTCCCCAATGTTCAAGTAACAAGATGTAAAAGCAAAAAGTAAAAGAATGAAATCAAATACTCCCCTGATTCGTTCGGTGGATAATGAAATTACACGGTTAAATCTTCCTCCAAAGAGAATGTTGAAGCTCCATGACTAATGCATCGCCATAAGCTTGATTCCATAAACATCTCCTTGTCCAAAATAACCTGTTAAACCTGAGAAAACAAACACGAAAACCTGCATAACATCGGCGGGAAAAATCTATATATAAGGATATAATGCTTGTGGACTGATAATTTTGCAGATTCCTGGAGATTATAAGTTGGAGATTTTAATAAAAACTTTTCTAAAAACAAAACTTTCAAAAATTTCTGGAAATTAAATCTGACGCCGTCAGGTTATAACCCCTGACGCCGTCAGAAATGACCTGACAAAAATTTTCATTTTAAGTTTCCGGAAAATTTCTGGAAAAACCTTTACCTTACTTCCTGGAAATCCTGCAAAACATCATTATGACTCGATACAAGCATTTGACTCAAACAAATACGAATATGTATGTTAATTTATTATTATTATGATTCATGTTCATTTGTGTTCTAATAAACCGATTTAGATTTCCCTTACACTTATCTTTTGCAAAATACCTTTATATGTAGTTAAGACGAAGTTAAAAACAAAATAAAGCATTTTCACAAATTAGTTTTTAACATGAATCAATAATAATAAAAATTAAACACACATACGGAAACAAATAAAATCAAACAAACAAATAAATAAACACACAAAGCAAATAAAACAAATAAAGCTTGGGTTGCCTCCCAAGAAGCGCTTTTCTTTATTAACGAGTCTTGTAGCTAGACTCAAAGTCACGTACATTACGTGACTCCATCATCGGTCACGGTTCCTAGGCCATTCTCCTTCCCGGTTTTATATTCCGGTCCTAATTTCAAACAATCCTTGTAGAAACCGAATATCCTTTCCATAACATAGTCTACTCCTTTACTTCTATCCTCATCATTCCTATAGTAGACCGCTTGCTTGAGCTCCTTCTCAACATTTGACAAGTGTTGGAATTGTTCTATCTTATATGGCATTTGGTAGCTTACTTCATCGGTCTCATCCTTAAATCTAACTATCCCTAAGGAGGGTTCATAAGTCATTCTAGAGACCTCAACAAATGGTTTTCCAAAAACCACTTGAGTTAAGGATGCATCGACTATTGGGCGGATATCTTCTACAATTATAAAGTCGGTGACATTGGTGAAGTTTCCTACATAAACCGGTAATCCCTTAACTCTTCCCGTGAAGTTACTCATCCAACCCTTGTCAGGGAACATCCTATACCCAAGTTGATTCTTCATTATCAAGTTGCAGTGGGCTCTAGTCATGATGTTTATGGGTGATCTAAGGTCGATGTAGGCTTTCCACACATGCAAATGTCCGATGTTGCATGGTATGTTGAGATTAGAAGGGTCGCCTATTTCAATGATTGGTCTACCTAGGAAGTATGGTGTCTCGGGGTCATCGAATAAGTTTGTATGATATGCGCGCTCTTCCTTAGTGGGTAGCCTATTGAAGTAGTCCTCATCATTATCTACTTCCTCAATCTCACTTGTCCTAACTTCCTTATCAACCTCGACTTTCTTATCCTCATCCTTAGGTTCACTATTATCCTCATTCCTATCAATTGGTTTAATAGTGACAATGTTGACAAAGTGGACGTGTTTGGATGAAGAGGGGTCTTTTACTTGGGGTCCGCTATTTGTGTTCCTAGCGTCCTTATGTGGAGGTGATAGCACTTGGTTATTGAGGGCTTTCAACAAGTTGTCAATTTTGTTGGTCATCTCTGTTTGTTGTTGATTGAATTCGGTCTCGAATCTAGCTATCCGAGCTTCTTGAGATGCCATAAATTGGGAAATCAATCCTTCAAAGTTATTGGTACTACCATTGCCGGAAGGATTGTTGTTGAAAGTACGGTTCGAGTTGGAACCGCTTGATTGGAAACGATTAGGTGGGTTGGAAGAATTGGTTTGTTGCGTGTTTTGGTTTTGTTTCCACCTAAGGTTCGGGTGATTTTTCCATGAAGGGTTGTATGTATCACCGTAATGGTTTGGCTCGGGTTTGAAAGTGTACCACTTGTCTCCCGCTTCGTCGGTACGCGAGGATGCGTAGTCCACAAAAGCTTGTTCGGGGAGTTCCATGCAATCACGAGTGTCGTGGGGACCACTACATAATTCACATGAAGAAGTGATTTTGTTCACTTGGCTTGAAGGTTTAGGAGCCTCGTAGGATTTCATGAGAAACTTGACTTGGTCTTCAAGTTCTATGATCCTACGGTCAGAAGTGCTTGAATTGTTCGAAGGCAAAGATATTGCCTTGACCGTTTTATTCAAATCACGGGGATCACTCCAACTTTCGTTGTCATAAAGAGCAAGATCCTCTAGGAGAGCCCATGATTGTTCCGCACTTAGATCACGTAGCTTGCCACCGGCCGATTGGTCAATGGTTTGCCTCGTGGAGAGATTGATATGGTCATAGAAGATTTGGACTTGGAGCCAAAGTTCTATGCCATGGTGGGGGACTTTTTGGAGTAAGTCCTTGAATCGAGTCCATGCCTCGTAGAGAGTTTCGCCTTGACGTTGTTGGAACATCAAGATATCATTCCTTAGCTTGGTAGTTCTTCCCGGTGGGAAAAACTGAGCAAGGAAACGAGTGGTGAGATCATCCCAAGAGGTGATGGATCCTGCGGGTTGACGTTCTAGCCACTGACTAGCTTGGTCCCGCAAAGAGAATTGGAAGAGACGCAATCGGGTCGTCTCTCGAGTGGCAACATCAAGGTCTATAGAATCAACGATTTTAAGAAAGTCCTTGAGATGTTGATTAGGATCTTCAGAACGAAGTCCATGGAATGCGCATCCGCTTTGCACCAACCGGATGGTGTCGGATCGCAAGGGTGTGATATTGGCTCCTTGAGTGAGCTCAATGGTGTTTCGATAGCCATGGTGGCTAGGACGGGAATACTCTCCTAAAGTACGGGCTCTAGGAGGTGGTGGTGGTTGTTGTGGTGGTGGGTTGTGGGGGTTAAGGATATTACCATCTTCCATGATGTCGGACGGTAATGGTTATGAACAAAGACACGAAGAAAATAGATAGACTAAAGAAAACCTAGAAAAATAAAATAAAAATCTCACTAGAAAGGAATCTAGTGAGTAGACCTAATAGAAATAAAAATTCAACCTAAACAATAACTATTCCCCGGCAGCGGCGCCAAAAACTTGATTGCGTGGTTTTGCAACCTTACAACAGGTTTTACCTCTCAAGGGATCTTGAGAAGTTTGCAATCCCCACCAGGCAGTGTACCTGACCGATGTAGTATAGTGTAGTGGTAAGTACGGGGGATTGATCGTTCTCCACAGGGAATAGTGTTCGTTAGGTATGAAAGGCTACTCTAATTAGGTCTAAGGGTTGAGGAAGATTCTTTTTTATGTTTTTATAATTTTATGAAAGCAAGTAAAATCTCGGGTTTTAAAGAGTGGGCGGAATTAGTTGCTAGTCAACTAACCCAAATTACTACGAATGCAATAAAATTAAATAACTGAAAATAAAATGTGGTGAGAAACTTATGTGTAGAGAAATGTGTTTACTTAGATTTCCTTACTCCCTAACTACCTTTTACCGGTTAATTAGTGTGTATTAGTTGCGTGGATGACGGGTGTATTCCTTAATACCATTCGTGGGGTGGCGTACTTACTTCCCCAACTCTACAAGCTCCTACTTCACTCCTATGTCGAGCCGGCTAGGAAGCTCCTAACATGGGATCACTAGAATTCGCTTGTGCATTAAATACAACCATAAAAACCTTTAGTACGCGTTTGGTTCATGTTTCTTAAGACGTTCAAGCAAGTTACCGAATAGGAAGTTAGCCAGTTTTCTTAAGCCTAACATAGATAAACAATCATCCAATACAACTAACAACACACTAACAACCAATAATCAATAGCTAGGTTTCATTAGATCTAAGCAAACACAAGATAAATTTAGCCTAACATGTTAAACAAAAGACAAGAATAAGATAGAATCAAACAACACATAGACATATTGAATGATTAATTGATAACTTATCTTTCAATGAAACATGGAAGATCTCAAGGCAAAAAGCCTTGAAAAAGAAGTTGAATTCGTCCTAGGGTTTTATCCCAAAATTCCACACACTAAGCTCTCTCTTATGAAAAAAAATTAGAAAACTATATATAGATTTTTGGATCTGACGGCGTCACCTTATAGAGTGTGACGCCGTCACCTCGCCGCTTTTAGGGTTCCCGGATGACCTTCTTGACGCCATCCCTCTTTAGCTCTTCCAAAATCCATTCTGGCTTATCAAGGCTTGACGCCGTCGAACCATGAACGTGACGCCGTCCCCTTATGATTTAAGCCGTGACGCCTTCGATCAAGTTAAAGCGTGACGCCGTCAGAATTCACATGCTATTTTCACTGGCCCGTCATGAGTAAATTTCACGTCCAACTTTTCTTGCCAAGGCATGACGCCGTCTGGGGTTAAATGTGACGCCGTCAAAGGTGACTTTCAGCCGATTCTTGAGACTTTGCCGTTTTCTTCACTTTTATGCTCCAAAAACGTCCAAAATGCCTCCTTTTCCAGATTTCTCCTCAAAAGTACCTAAAATGACAAAAGAAACGATTTAGGGCAATATTTGATCAAATAAATACGATTTAAGGCTTAAATGACCCCTTAAAAGCGGTACACATTTCGCTTCATCATATATACAATCCATACTCAATTATTCTAACCTTGATAACTTTTGGAAGAAAGGAAGATATAGTTATCTTTAATTAAACAATATAACAAGAGTTTGATTTTACTAACTGAACGTACCATAAACATTATGTATTTCATTAGGATTAATATTGTAAGACAATCTTACAATATGTAAGATAAATATATTTTGTTTGGCTTATCTATTCACCAACTAAGTCAGCTTAATGGTATAATAGAATTTCCAAGCCAATTGCATGTTATATAACATAAGTACTTTTTGACCAAGTCACTTCATGTCCATGTCTTAACAAGAAGACATGAACTGTTATAATCCCAATTTACGTTACAAATCATTGATCAACTCAATGACTTCTTGTATATGTTTTAATTAAAAACATAACAAGTTAACGTCTTACTTTATTATAAGTCTTGTAACAATTAAAAGACTTCATATTTATATCTTTACAATAAAATATAAATATACATAACTAAAGTAATCATGAACACCACAATTTGGTTTCAATAGTATTTCAAGTTAATTTATTACTTCATATATTTATGACATTCCAAGAATACATAAACATTCAAATTTGAAGTAGTATTAGATTACTTCATTTATTTATGTCATTTCAATAATACATAAATATTTAGTTTGAAGTAGTCTTATTATCATATTGACACTTGTTCTAATAATTATCTAATTTAGAAACTTGCAAATTAACATAGTTTCATTACATCAGTTGATCTGCTAGTAATGAAAGTATGTAATTTACCTTGTCATTAATATCTATGTCAAGGTCTCACTTACGCTAGATATTAACTCCAAGTGTTCTATTAATTAGATGTGAATAAACCACATTAGAACATTAGTCTCTTACCTTGTAGTCAAGAGAATCCTTTAAATCATATTACTATGTGTTGTTCTTTGCACACAATAAAGATTTCTCCCACTTGTGCATGGAACAACATCATGCATCAGATAAACAACACGTCACGCGTTTGTTTAATGTGATCAATATGATTGTGTCATAGATATTAGTAGATATAGGACCACCTTGTCTAGTAAGGAAACGTACATGACTATCCTTAAACCCACAAGTGTCTACAATTGGAAAGTAATTATCTTAAGACATTCTAGAGATAATCTGGGTTACTACCAAGATAACAAGCTTGTAGCTCCCACTGAATTACAGATCATTACATTAATTCATTATTCAGTAATTACAACACAATGCTCCCACTGGATTTGACAACATTATAAGTGTTTCATAACCAGTAAAAGAAAATAGTGTGCTATTTACTTTCCTACACCTTTGAGAAATCCCATACGTAACAATTACTTAGGTACTAAAAGGATGTATTCTACTATGTAGATGATGGACTATCCATCAATGCAATTAACTTGGAAAAAAAATTGGGCATGCAATTTCTTCCTTAATAGGTCTACCATCCCCACAATGGTATGTAGCACCTTTAAGTGGTCAAAGCATAACAACTAGACAAAGTGTGCTAGTTTGCCTTTTACCAATTTTGCGGTAATCAGTCTAGCTTCTAACCAAATAACTCAGAAAATGTGCAATTTTCTTAACTATTTAAATTTGTTATGAGTTATTTCTTAGAATTTAGACAATTCTAATTATCCTATCTTACCTTTCTCACTCATGAAAAGGAATAGGATTAAGCCTCACTCTTCTCAAAGAAAGT
This sequence comes from Artemisia tridentata subsp. tridentata, assembly GCA_021014915.2. Taxonomy (NCBI): domain Eukaryota; kingdom Viridiplantae; phylum Streptophyta; class Magnoliopsida; order Asterales; family Asteraceae; genus Artemisia; species Artemisia tridentata. The sequence goes on along the minus strand of CP139508.1, from coordinate 490,915,606 downwards.
ATACTAGGTTTATTCTTTTAGTAAAGTTAACTCTAGCCAAAAACCCCTGCGGGTGTAGATCAATTTATCACTAAAAGAATGCCCCACGTTTAAGGTTTAACGTTGCATTAATACATTAAAAGAATTTACAAAATTCAATTTTAGTATTTTCGATAATACAATTTTTCAAGAAAAGAAAATTACCCAGGAAATATACATATAGCCATTTAATCTTCTTGAAAAACTAGGATCCATCTTTCCATAGTTCCACTACATCAGTTGATCTGCTAGTAGTGAAAGTACAAAAGATGATAACTTGTCGTACAATAATCGGCAAAACAATTTCCGACTCCTAGATCTTTATGGGAATTACATTTGCCAAAAACAATTTTGCAATGTAAGCATGTTTCTTCCCATCTCATACTTTAAGTTTCAAGTTCTCACTTACAACATAATTAAGTCGTCTAATTTAGAAACTGTAAATACTCCAACGCACGGTCTCACGTCATGAAAATTTACCTTGTCATTAATATTTAGGTCAAGGTCTCACTTACTGATGTGCTGCGTGTGTCGTTGCGGTTTAGCAGTTTTAATGCCTAATCAAGTTTTAAATTTATATTTAGCCGACTTATCAATAACACACACACCTAACGAGCAGTGTACCCGGTCAGTATGAATATAATGGTAAGTAGAGTGTCGATCACTAAGAGTGGAACGTATTATCTAGTTATTCTAATCAGTATTTTAATATATTAAGTTAGCTGTACAACCTACTCTAACGCAAGGGGGGTTCAGCCTGAGAGACTGGCACGATTTGGTTGCAATTAAATAATAAACTAGACCAATAGGCACGAATCAGCAAGTAGCACACACGTACACAGATAAATACTCGAGACAATAAGAGGGCTGTCCTTATGATAAGTAGTTTGTCACTTGTTTTATTGCTAGTGTTATATGAAGTGTATAGTTCGATGCAACGCACCGAGATTAAGTCCTTTCTCGTTGGTTCTAATCTTATCGGCGAGTAAACCCTTAATGATTACTTATGACTATCCCGTTTATCTTTCTCCTACTTTTCTACAGACCATAGAATACATAGGCATCTAATAAACAGGCGAGGGCAGCGGCATGGCGACCCGATCAACGCTCAGCTAGCCACAGAGGTTATCAATGCACTAATAAAAGTCACCAATGACACTAACATATAAACTTTAATTGATGAGAAAGCAGTTTTAAGGGAGTGCAACCTTTCCGTTGTCACGTTACACAAGCCACCAATCTTGATGAATTAAAGTTTACTAACACAATAAAACAAAACTACTTAATGAATTAAACACATGCAGCACCTTCTTACAGCTCTTGTATCTTTGATTTGGGTGTGTCTTGTGCTGCTGCCTTGACTGAATTCGTCCTAGGTTTCTGGTCTTCGGTCTCGTATATATTATATGTCACATCGAATTCGTCTGGTCTTGGGGTATTTATAGTTTATGTCTGAGGGTAAGATGCGGCGCATCTAGTAAGTAGATGCGGCGCATGTACTTAACTTCGCGTGGGGTCCAAGATTATAATATTCAGGAATATTCGTACACCGCCAGAAGATGCGGCGTATCTTCATCTTTGGATGCGGCGCATGTCCTCTTGTATCTTGGATCGTATCTGGTGAAATATTGATAGTGATGCGGCGCATGTAATGAGTGAGATGCGGCGCATCTGGAGCAAAACAAGTTGGTTATTCTTCGTTGACCAAAGTTTCATATGCGGCGCATGGGATAAATCCATGCGGCGCATTCTTCAAAGTCAGGCAGTGGTCTTCATTCTCTTCATTCCAACAACCAATTCCAATCTTGATCATTTTACTCCGTTTTTAGTCCATAATCGCTAAGTTTCACCAAATGCTTGTTTTTACCTGAGAATTACAAAAGTAAACGATTAAGTATCAATCCTCATACATAATATAGTAAAACAAGTCAAATTAATAGGATAAATGATAGTAATAAAATGTACTTATTTGAGTTCATCAAATATCCCCCCACTTGAACTTTACTTGTCCCCAAGTAAACCTTAGATTAAAACTTATGAAAATGTATCCTAAAAGATATTAGGATGTATTTTTATATTTAAGCATGTATTCGTTTTATCATAATCACACAACTAAACACTTAACGAATTAGAAGTAAAATAAAATATTTTGATAAAAGCAAATCTAATCGTTTAACTGTCCAGTCGCGACGAATATTCTATCATAAGCTTGGCAAGTATACACATCTCCACCACTAAAGCTAAGGAATAACAAGTCTAAAGCGGTAAAAAGGGTTTTTAGGCTTAAGGGTTAATTATTCTTAATCTCCATCGATCTCAAATTCCAGAAAAGGCGACAAAATCACAAATACATGATCGAATCCTCGAACACGATACTTGCAATTGCTCAAATCCTTAACTCGAATAGGCTAAAGATAGGTCCAAACTTCACCAATAATAATATATCAAAAAGGGCGACAAAATCATAAATACATAGCCGAATCCACGACTACGATACTTAAGATTTCTCAAATCCCTAATCTCAATAAATCAAAGGTTTGGTTGGATAAAGAATAATACAGGGTATGGATAATTTTTGGGATATAAATTGGTGTAAAATGAAAAATAAACAAAACAAATAAATTAAAATCCTAAGTGTGGTTAATCACTATCCCAACCATCCCATGAATAAGACTCATATCATTGAATAACTCACGCTTTAACACTTGAAACACATGCTTTAGGTAGACACGAATTATACTCAACAAGATCTTAATCAAAGAATAAACCTTAATTGGCGTTCCCATAACTGCCAACTCCCATTCAATCCATAGATATAATATACAACAAATAGTGGTGATATCGACCACTTACATAACTTTACATCGTTGGTTTAAAAATCTTCCAACTTTTTTCTTTTTTCTTTTTCTTTACTTATTTTTTCGATTTTTTTTTTTTTTTTTTTTTTTTTTTTTTTTTTTTTTTTTTACTAAGCATAAACATAGATGTGTAAAATTTCACCACATCACTATAACAATAATTCTGGATAATTTTTCCATACTTTTCATAACTTCAGAAATAACGGTAATAGTGAAAGTAGTAAACACACGAAAAATAAACTCAAAGATATACAATATTTACTTTCACTCCAATTGCATTGTGCAATTTCCCGACCTAACCAAAGATAATGAATTACGCACGCGAACACAGGTAATGTAAGGAAACACACTTTGCCTATAGCAATTAACCAACCACGGATTTTAATCTACAGGGTAGGCTAAGGTGTAAGGGTGTAACGAAACATTTTAAACATAGGTGTAAGAAACGAAAGGAATGGCTCTGAGTGTTTTTCTAGGGGTATCTTACTCTAAAAATGAGAGTAACAAAAGGGTTTATACGGGGGTTAACTAACCAGTGTAGTTAGCTAATAACACATAACATATAAAGGCTTTTTGGGTGTAATCCTAGAAATTTACCAATTTAGACAAGTCATTCCAATTATATAAATAATACTTATTATGGTGGTCTCGAATAGTATACAAGCCAAGTTCTAAAGTTTACAAGTCACCGGCACACTCATAGATTTGTGAATTTTGAAAAATCACAATTTTTGAAAATAACGTCATGTGTGCAGCTATGCAACTTAGACTTTAAACAAAAACATGCTAAAAATTTTAAATTTTGATATATTAAGCATATTTTGAAAAGTTTAGGACAAGTAAGTGTTAAGTGTTCTAATTCTCCAATCCCCCCACTTAAGTTAAACAACGTCCTCGTTGTTTGTATAAAAGGTTAAAAACTGGAAAATAAAAGAATTAGAACAGAAAAACTCCCCTGAGATTTGCTCGGTATGATCCTCCATTAGTATAAGAGCAAAAATCATCTTTCTTGTGGATTAGAACGTTTAAGCTTCATATAAGATGTATCCACAGGAAATGCAGGAATCTATAATACCACCAACACTTTAAAACACACCTAAGATAAGAAAGGTTCAAACTTGCATAATACATTAGTAGTTAGGTAAAAATAAAACATAAAAATTAAAAATGAAAATCATCAGGTCAGTCGATGCGCCGTATCTTATGGAAGAAGATACGCCGTATCGAGCCTGGAATAATTACGGATCAAAATAAAAGATGCGCCGCATCCTTAACCAGGGATGCGCCGCATTGAAAATAAACTGATAAAAAGTTTCAAATTCGAAAAGTAAAAAATAAATGCAGAAAAATAAAGATATGACCATTGCAGGAGATGCGTCGCATCTTAGGATGGAGATGCGCCGTATCCTCGGCGGCCTGACTGACTCGACACAAACAGAAAATTAAAAGATAAATCCGGGTTGTCTCCCGGTAAGCACTTGTCTTTATTCCAGAGTCTTCAAGTTAGACTCACGTTCAGCTCATCACTTAGTTCTTGTCACGGTCCATCCTTCTTCCTTCATCCGAAAGATGTTCCCGTATAGCTCTGCGAAGTTTTCCTCCGTTCGACTTAATCTAGTATAACTCTTGGTCGTCGTCGCAACATACTCTTCCTCCGGTCCCAAAGAATATTTGATGATTTTAAACTTTTCAGAAATAATCATGGGTGGCTTATTATAAGGGATTCCAAGTAGTTGACACTTTCTTTTGGTGAATTCTTCCTCGTCTTTATCAACAAACTTAAAGTAAGGATCCTTAATCAAATAGTCATCAAGTTCATTGATTAATGACTCATTGCTATCATCTTGAATTGCCTCCCATTCTCTTTCCAATTCCCATTGTAGCCGTCGACTAAGCTTCATGTAATCATCAAATTGTTCATGCACCCATTCCCAGAAAGTAGTATTTGATGTACCTTTAAGTCCTTTCAAGTATTCAATTCTACCCTTTTCTTGCAAAGCTTCAGTTTTTTGTGGGCAGTCTTCAACATTATCGTACCACTCATAATCTTCAAAGGTTACATCTTTTCCAACCCGTTTCATCCCAATAATACTTCCCCCATTACAGGTTCCGTCACTCTTATAATCACAGGTCGGCCAAACACTACTCCCATCCTTGAAAATGAAGGGTGTACAGGTGTGATTAATGTGCTCATATTCCCATGGTTTATCCCAAACCCATGGTACTTGGTCATTCCATTCATAGTACCAGGTATTTTTGAAATCGTCATAAGTCTTAAATCCTGGTAGATCTCCAGTAAGCACATCATCGTCGACTCGAAGAAGGTAGTTAAATTCCTTGAACTGCTTGCACAAGGGTGTCTCATAATCGAACACATCAATGTCAATTTTGAATAATTCTTCAATCCCCTCATTGACTGTAGAATCATGAAGTGACGACCCATAATCGCTTTCTACTTCTTCGTCTTCACCTCTTATCCAATATACCCATAATGCATCCTTAGTAGCTCGATCCATGCTCTTATGGTTATTAAACTTACCAGCCAACCATTCTGAAAAATCAATATCGTTGGGATCGTGGTTAACGTCAAAGCAAGTCTTTTCAATCATTTTCCTCTTTATCTCCATGAACTCGTTAAATTGCTCCCTAAAACTCCGTGTCAACCATGAAGTCATAATCTGCTTGACTTCATTTGCAGGGGCGAATTCTGGACTACCATATTTAAGTTCTAGCCAATCATTGAGGGAGAGGTCCATCAATCTTACCAACTTGCCATGAAATAGTAATTCCGCCACAGCATAAATTTTTTCATCGTCCAGACAGCTATCGTTCAATCCCCAGTGCTGTTCGGAATAAGGCATGTAAGAGATTTGGGTATTGCCTCCACCACAGCTTTTGTTGCTTGAGTCCATGTATGCAAGGTAGAATTTCCCATCATCTTCTTCGATAGTAGTCCAGTTCAATCCTTTGGATTCAATTATAGGCCATAAGAGCGACAATTCATCTCTAGTGTACCTCACAAATACATCATAAGAGAATACCCCTTTGTCAATGTTGCATAAACGCATGAATTCCTTAAAAGCAGCTTCAAGAGGGGTCTCCCAAGAGAATAAATCTGCATCGATCATGAGTACATTGAATGAATCTGAAAGCAAGCATTCCTTAGCAAGATATCCGTTAACTGACATGTCTTCCATAGCAAATCCTGTCATCAAAGGTAAAATCATCAGTAGGATTTGTTCGCTAGAAGAGAGATTAATGAATATAGAAACGGATATAAGAATAAAAATAACTGATATCTGCAGACGATGCGCCGTATCCAAAAAGTTGGATACGCCGTATCTTATAATCGTTAAAATTAAATCAGACTTTATTCAGAAAATTAGATACGCCGCTTTGAAATTTGAATGCGCCGTATCAATTTTAATAATCAAAAATCGATATTTATTTAAAATTAAATGCGCCGTATTAACAAAAGTTAATGCGCCGTATTTTTGTTACGTTTCAAAATATAAGATTTTTGATTCAGAAGATGCGCCGTATCGATTAAAATCGATACGCCGTATCTGTTTAATAATTCGAAAACTGTTTTTAATTAAAATAATAGATACGCCGTATCTGCAAGAGCAGATGCGTCGTATGGCGTTAACGTTTAGAAAAAAAATTTATCAAAAATAGATACGCCGTATCTTGGGGAAAAGATGCGTCGTATCGCTTTATCGCATAGAAAAAATTTCTTATTAAAAACAGATACGCCGTATCTTGGGGAAAAGATGCGTCGTATCGAATTAATTAAACGCGTTGTATTTTATAAAAAATTGAACGCAATACGCCGTATCTGAGGAATCAGATGCGTCGTATCGTTCGATTTAGCTCAGTACAACGATAGCAGAACACAAAAATTACGAAAAATAAAAACAAATAAAAACACACAAACGAAAATAAACACAAATAAAAGCAAACAAATAACACACAAAAACAGAAAATATGCAAAATAGTACAATGAATGCAAATTAATCTAATACACAACAAAATTAGTGGTTAGATAAAAAATTAAAAACCTAATTAAAATACTAATCAAATTAACAGATAATAACAATTCACTCCCCGGCAGCGGCGCCAAAAACTTGATGTGCTGCGTGTGTCGTTGCGGTTTAGCAGTTTTAATGCCTAATCAAGTTTTAAATTTATATTTAGCCGACTTATCAATAACACACGCACCTAACGAGCAGTGTACCCGGTCAGTATGAATATAATGGTAAGTAGAGTGTCGATCACTAAGAGTGGAACGTATTATCTAGTTATTCTAATCAGTATTTTAATATATTAAGTTAGCTGTACAACCCACTCTAACGCAAGGAGGGTTCAGCCTGAGAGACTGGCACGATTTGGTTGCAATTAAATAATAAACTAGACCAATAGGCACGAATCAGCAAGTAGCACACACGTACATAGATAAATACTCGAGACAATAAGAGGGCTGTCCTTATGATAAGTAGTTTGTCACTTGTTTTATTGCTAGTGTTATATGAAGTGTATAGTTCGATGCAACGCACCGAGATTAAGTCCTTTCTCGTTGGTTCTAATCTTATCGGCGAGTAAACCCTTAATGATTACTTATGACTATCCCGTTTATCTTTCTCCTACTTTTCTACAGACCATAGAATACATAGGCATCTAATAAACAGGCGAGGGCAGCGGCATGGCGACCCGATCAACGCTCAGCTAGCCACAGAGGTTATCAATGCACTAATAAAAGTCACCAATGACACTAACATATAAACTTTAATTGATGAGAAAGCAGTTTTAAGGGAGTGCAACCTTTTCGTTGTCACGTTACACAAGCCACCAATCTTGATGAATTAAAGTTTACTAACACAATAAAACAAAACTACTTAATGAATTAAACACATGCAGCACCTTCTTACAGCTCTTGTATCTTTGATTTGGGTGTGTCTTGTGCTGCTACCTTGACTGAATTCGTCCTAGGTTTCTGGTCTTCGGTCTCGTATATATTATATGTCACATCGAATTCGTCTGGTCTTGGGGTATTTATAGTTTCTGTCTGAGGGTAAGATGCGGCGCATCTAGTAAGTAGATGCGGCGCATGTACTTAACTTCGCGTGGGGTCCAAGATTATAATATTCAGGAATATTCGTACACCGCCAGAAGATGCGGCGTATCTTCATCTTTGGATGCGGCGCATGTCCTCTTGTATCTTGGATCGTATCTGGTGAAATATTGATAGTGATGCGGCGCATGTAATGAGTGAGATGCGGCGCATCTAGAGCAGAACAAGTTGGTTATTCTTCGTTGACCAAAGTTTCATATGCGGCGCATGGGATAAATCCATGCGGCGCATTCTTCAAAGTCAGGCAGTGGTCTTCATTCTCTTCATTCCAACAACCAATTCCAATCTTGATCATTTTACTCCGTTTTTAGTCCATAATCGCTAAGTTTCACCAAATGCTTGTTTTTACCTGAGAATTACAAAAGTAAACGATTAAGTATCAATCCTCATACATAATATAGTAAAACAAGTCAAATTAATAGGATAAATGATAGTAATAAAATGTACTTATTTGAGCTCATCACTTACGCTAAATGATTAACTCCAAGTGTCTCTTATAATTAGATAGCATGGACTTAAGTTTTAGGGTATTTATTTTGATGTGACAATCAAAATATGTATGAAGAAGCATGCACACAATCTTCGTATCATAAGTTTTTCAAAACAATTTTAATTACCAATTGACTAAGAGTTAAATCAACAAAATTTTAATTGAGGTATTGGGTTCACCAATCAGAGAATCACCTCCAATTATCACCCACTATATCCTACTGCTGCATGAGTCAAAAGACTCAAGTTATTCGGATAATTACCACAAAAGTGGCGCGTGGAATTGAGGTCAATTCACCCCTAAGATGATTTTGCACAAAAAAATAGTGGTACTTGGTAAGTCTAATTTGACGCACAAGCAACGGAGAGACAGAATGGAGTCTCTTTAAGGCCACAATTTAATGCGAAACCAACCTTATACCTACCTTATAGTTTGTCAAACTAGGTCCGCCATTCAACTATTGGTACAAAACTCATCATTCAATCAAAACTTTATGATTCTAAGTCTTAAAATTATATGTTATAAATTATAAAATTGCTAGTCTCACCTGGGAGCAAATTACCGTGTGAAGCGAACCACTGTCGGCACATAAGACTTGGCAATATATAATTTAACACATCAAAGTTTCATAGTTATTATGTCAATTTATTTCTTATTCCAAAAATCACCCTCTTTTTGCTTACAATTCAACAATAATTTAAACAAAAAAGACAAGTAATTTTAATAAAAATAAACACATAATAACGCATATAATCTTAACCATTAAATCATATAGCCACATGCAAACCTTTTGATAAATCCTATTAATAATATATATGTGAATTATTATGTATATAATTAGTAAGACTCCCATTGGTTTTCGAGCGCATTGTACCCAAAGGAACACAGACACCAACAAGTTGGTCGCGTAAGCCTTAATAATTACATACCACGTTGCACATAACGGATTCATTAATTTTAATAATTAGGTCTTCCCTAATTTTAGATTTATCTAAAACATGTAGCACATAAAACAAACTTTAATCCATGAATACCTTGCATGAAGTATCATGGATTAATCCGTAACCCTTTACACACATAAACACACATGTTCCTAATTTTAGGGTTACAAAACTATCTTTTTAATACAAGAGGGATCGAACCCCCCCCCCCCTTAAAATTAGATTCGATTTTTATTGTTCTAAAAAACCCTAAATAATCGACTAAATATGTATAATCCAAATCAAAATTTGATTTTTATGCGTTTCGGTAATACAATTACATGTTAAACGGCTCGTGATGTCACTGTTGGAATTAAGATATCATAACAATTATATAACTTAAATAAACACACATCAAAGCAAGTAGCGGAAGCAAGGATCATATATTTAACATATAAATTGATTAACTGAAAACTAAAGATAACCTACCTTGATCCTAGCAAGAACAAGGATCAAACTTCTCTTTTCTTCTCTTGAATTAACAATTGGATTAACGTGAAACCCCTTACCATTTTATTTCACAATCCAAGATGTGTTTACTAAAGTAAGTAAACTACCACGTCTTGTACACACGTATTATAACCAATCAATGCTTGATGCTAGTGTAAAGACACAAGAAAACCAAACAATTTGTTTACTTTGAAAACTATGGTTCGACCCACAAGAATGAACGTCGACCGGTTTTGAGCAAAGGAGAAGAAAAGAAATCTTAGGGTTATAGCAAGTATGCACTAGGTGAAAACTAATAACCCTTTGATTTGTATTTATAGTGAATGATTACTTGAAGGACAAGATGGGTCGATTTAGGGTTATACAACCCTATGCCGATCGGCTAGGCCCAACCATTGGGTTTCTAGATCCTTCTTGAGCTTCTAATTTCACTAACAGTCCTTCCTTTATTCCCTAACGGTCGTTAGTCACTTCCGTTAATTACTTAACGTCCGTTAGTCATCATTTCGTGTCCAAATAATTAAATATATATCACAATTATATATTAATTATTTACATTGATCATTCATACGTAAAGTGTGCAATCCCATGGTCCCGTGTTCAATTCTAGTCATACACGATTTAACATTTTTCCAAAACTCTAACACACCCTTGGTCCCCGATTCATAGCCTTGGGTGAATATAATCCAGTATTCTTGTGTAAACGTACGTAAACTTGTCAGGAGGTTTAGTTCGCTGTTATTCAACACATTAACTATTCACATATATCGTATACACATATGTCCTACTCATACTATATTTTAGCAGTGGGTTGTAAACATACAGGTTGCAAGTTTTGTATGGGCGGGACTTGGAACTGAGTGGATTTACAATGCCTTTGCTGTGGAAACTTTATTCAAAGGCTTTACATATACTTAACTCTATGAACTCACCAACCTTTGGTTGGCACTTTTTAGCATGTTTATCTCAGGTTAGTAAGGCGATAGTGGATACATGGATCTTAGATTCATTTGCATGCTTGGAGACTTATGCCTTTATCCTTTACCATTCGATACATCTTGAAAACGTTTATGTAACCATACACTTTGGGATCTCTTGTAGTAAATTTGATTTAAATAATTCGAATGGTAACATTTCAAGACGCTTCATTTAGAGGTCGCTTTTTATACCTTGTGTTCTATATTAAGAAGTAACATCCCATTGACACTATCGTTCCGCTGCGATATTTTGGGGGTGTTACAACATGCCTCCACACTATCATTACATGGCGCACAAAGAACCGAATCTAAATCAATGCCTCTTCTATCAAGTTTCACACATACCGGAAGTCTACCTTTACGCGCTCTCCAAATGAAAATATTGACCTTCTTAGGAACTAACTTGTTCCAAAGCGTTTCTTGAGCACCACCTTCCCTGTGAAAAATCTTCTCCTCGATCAAGCCTGTTAAAATTTTGACTTTGAAGCCTCCTCCTTCATCAAGTGCCCGCCTCCACCTATCCCTACAAGTATTAGAAACAACAACATTCTGCAATACCTCATTTATTTCATCAAATTCCTTACACACCCTACCATTAATGTTTCTACTCCAATCCCACACCCAAATTCACCCATTATTTACCCAAGTTCCCTTGTCCCCAACACTACCCTCTTTTCTTCTATCCAAGTGATACAATCTAGGAAATCTATTCCAAAGTCTCCTATTGTCTACCCATCTATCCTCCCAAAATCTAATGTCCCCCCCCCCTGTTAGAAATATAAATATTCATATGAAGACTCGGTCACCCCGAGTATCTATTTAGCATTTGTGTAGTTCGTAGGCTTATTAGAATTATTAGTATTATTAGTATTATTAGTTTAGTTAGTATAGTATTCGTGGAGTGGGTCGGGTCTTTACCCTCTGTCAGCTCACTCCACAGCCCACTCGAGGCACTTATGTCTTGTACTATAAATACCCCTTCCTTCACTTGGGAAGGGTTGGAGCTTCTAATCATACAACCATTTTCTTCCTCACTTTCTCTCTCTAGAACTCCCATTCTCTCATCTCTCACTCTCTAGAAATTCATCCAACATTGAATCCAAGTATGCATATATTACAATTGGTATCAAGAGCCATGGTTAGGTTCGATTGATTGTGTGTGCTTGGATTCGTGGTTTCTATTTTCTCGTTTTAATTTTTTTGGTTCGATCATTTGTTTGGGTTTTAACAGTTCACGGGGTGACTGATTTGTGTTCACATAACTGATTTGTGTCCACATATCATTATCCTACATCTTGGGTTACAAGTTGTTTTGAGTTTTGGGCTGTAACAGTGCATTCTTTTATTACCTTTGGTTTGTGGTTTTATTAGCTTTAGTTTAAGTGGGTTTCTATCTTCTTGTTTTATTTTTGGTTCGAACATAACACTGAAATCTGTCTACTTTTGGTTCGAGCTTATTTTTTTCTTTCCTGTTTTATTTTCTTTGGCTCAAACATTACTTTGGGTGTTAAGGTGACTGATTTGTACTTTCGGTGCACATAACATTTGTCTACACTTTGGACTACTTATGTTGTTGTGCTTTAACTGCTTGGAGTGTGACTTGTGAATCTCCCTCTTTGTGTATAAAATTTATGATTTGTGGCCTCTATATTCCTTTTTTTTTTAATTTTTGGTTTGAACCATTTTTTCTTAAATCTGTGTTGTTCAAGTGTTAAATTTGTTTTGGTCAAACCATTTTTATTAGTTCATATGTCACTTACTTAAATCTTGGGCCTTAACAGTTTAAGGTGTTGTTCTTGTTTGAGGTGTGATTTACATAACGATTTGAGGTGTGATTTAATAATATCACGAGTTGTTTTAGTCTGTCACAAGTTTGAAGTGAAAACACCACGAGTTGTTTTTCTTGTTTTTTTTTTGTTGGATGGTCTTGGCTTAGTTGTGGATTAAAGTGCATCTATGAAGAATTCTTCTTGGTTGCGACTTAGGTGTTTCTTAGTTGCGATTTGAACTGCAAAAGAAAAAGTGTGTTGCGTTTTTGGCTTATTGTATGTACTAGAACTTGGACAGTAGCTTAAATTGGGCATTGAGACAAAGCAAGGGAAAGTGACATTGGTACTTTCTTGAAAGTGACCTGCAATTTGGTTGTAGTGTTGCGATTTGATTTGTAGTTGTGATTTGACAGTCACTTGTTGCGATTTGGTGTAAAAAGGGAAAATTTATTGTTGCGATTTGCCTTGTTTGTTACTTACGTTTTAGACTTTAACTGTAAAGGGAAAAAGTGACAAACTCTGTGAAATTGACCACTTTGTCTGTTGCAGTTTGTCTCATTGTTTTTGCGATTTGATATAACCAGGTCAACTACGTTTTGACAAGCCTGCGATATGCCCTACTGAAGACCTTTATCTTGTCTAACTAAACAATATTCTGTCAAAACCGTGTCAAGTCTGGCGATTTGATATTATCTCATCACAGTTAAGTCATCAAGTGTGAACAAGAAGAAGTATCTAATCAAGTTTAATGCGAAACAATTACAAATTTAATCCGAAGCAATCTTATACAACAACCAACAAATTTATTCGAAAACCAACAACAAATTACAACAAATCCAGTCTCAAATTACAACTTCATTTAGTGTAAACGAAATCCAATTACAACCACATCATCTAATCTACATCTTCAACGTGTCTCAACAACAACAAACCCACTCGAAATCGCTTTCATTTCATCACGGATTAACAAAGCAAAAGAATGAATCCTTGTTATTTTCTGTCCGAAAATTACATGAAAAAGAATTAAGGTCTTCCTCTCCTTCATTTGGTTCATTTAACAAGAAAAAGATAAAAATTACCTTGACGTGATCCGTGTAGTTCGTTGTGGTTGTTTATTCAATAGGTTAAGTAAATTAGAAAGGACCTTAAAGACATCCTTGTGGTGTTCTTCAATTAGCCCAGCCATCAAAACATTTAAGGGACGATTTTGTTTCTTTCCTGTTTTATTGATTGCGTTTGAACACAAGAAGAGGGAAGAACAAGAGAGGCTACATTTTTTTTGAATTAGGAATTAGGGTTTATTTGACTTGTGATGTTCTTCGATTGTTCTACTGTTAAGAAAAGGGGGTGGATTTATTGAAGATTAGAGTTAGGTAAGAGGGATTAGGGGGTATTATATACCAAAAATTAGGGTTAGTTGGATTAGGTTTGGAGTTGTTAAATATTGGGCTTGGAATTCTAATTAGTGACATTGGGCTATTGATAGCTAACGCAAGGACGATCTTTTTTGTTTTGTTAGTTTATTGTTGGGTTAATTTTTTCTTTCACAAGGTTGAGTTTGTAGCTTGTGGTAACTACTTGTGGTATAATTTTGGACAACGATTTTGTTCGAGCGTCAAGATTCCGAGATTAACAATTATTTTGGGTTGAGATATTTTCGGGTATATTGGATATAGTGGTAAGCGAAGGGTTTTATTTGGATTTCAAAAACACGTGCATTGTCTGAAATTCACCATGACTTGTCTACCTCATCACTTAAACTTATTTCAACCAAACCAAATCATAATCATAACACACTCAAGTAACCATTATCACTTCACGGTTTATTCTTGATTTTTGTAAAATCCCGCGAAAGAATCTATTTCTCGTTTTAAATCTTAGAATTGTAAAATCCCGTGCACGTTTACATCATGTCTACTACTTCAGACTCCTTCATATCTGAGGTACTCAAGTTGTACGACACGTATGATAAACAAATGATTTCCAATTCTGGACAACAAATAAACGTGTGTGATTCTGATAATGCGAATGTGGAATCTTCGTGCTCAAATTCGCAAGAGAGAGAGGTGCTTCAGTCACTAATGTTGGATAATGCAAAGGAAAGTGGCATTGAATGTTTTCGATTACTTCATTCACATCTCAAGGGTCTCTTTGAACAGCCAGGATACTTGGGAGCATACAGACGTGCATTCGCATCACTCTTTGGTCAAGATGTTCAGACTTTCACAGTCAAGATGATTCTGTATTTGGATCAACTTGAACAACAACTTGATAAAGGAGATTTTTCTGAAGATAGATCCATGGCTGCTTTGGGTGTGATAAACAACCAACTCCAAGTGTTCATTGATTTGCAATACACTGAGGATTATGATGATGACAGTCAAATGGCGAAAAAGTGTTTTGCTAAGTACACTGGAACTGAGGTTGACGTGTTCAGAAGAACATTACTTCAACTCATGAGTAATGTTAAGGGGTTCATTAATGAAAGGGCTCAACATGTGGGAAATGGAACAGAATCAGACAAGCATGATGCAAGCAGCAGCTATGTGACTCATATCACACATGTTGTGGATGCTGATATCAGACCAGTAAATGACCAAGAGCCATTTGCTGAGGTACATGTAACTGTTCAACATAATGTCATTGCTAATGAACATCAACACACTGATCAAATTAAACCTACTTATGACACAAATCTGTTGGAAAAGACTGATAGCAATATCACCTCTGATTCATCAAATATGAGTCATAAGGGGGGAGAGATTGATCAGGATGCTGAACATGATGATGCGTCAAGTTCTTTGCCTACAGCTGAGCTTTTCAAATCAAACAATATGGTTGAAAAAGAAGTTTATAATGAACTTTCTAAAAGATTTTTACAGCTTGAAAAACATTGTATTTCTCTTGAAATCGCAATGCAACACAAGGAAGAAAGTTTTCAAACTAAGCTACCATGTAAAAATCCGGAACTCCCTGAATTCTGTGAATTCTTTATAATAAATGATTTGAAAGCTCAGCTAGAAGCCAAAAACTTAACGATCAAAAACCTGAAAAACAGTTTGGCAGAGATGCGTGATATGTGTAATGAAGTTAAGGCTAAACATGACAATAATGCTGACTTAGAACGTAAAGTGACTGAATTGTTTAAGGAAAATGAGACTTTGAAAATTCATTGCAAAGAACTGTGTGATACACTCAAAGAAACGAAAACTAAGACGGTAGAGCAAACAACCTCTTTGATTGCCAAAAATGATGAATTCAAAGCTCATCTTCAGGAAAAAGGTTTTGCAATTGCAGCGTTGAAAAACGAGTTGAGAAAATCGACAGGAAATAGTGTGAACACTAAGTTTGCAAAACCATCAATCTTGGGGAAACCACCACTTAGAAACCAATCAGTTGTTAGACAACCGACTGTGTTTAAATCTGAACGGCCAAAACTTTCAAAAACACGGTTTGCCTCCCAAGTTGATGCGAAACAAGTTTTGCCAAAACCAGTCACTTCACAGCCTAGATCTAATGAAAAGGAATGTACGCTTGCAAAACCTCATCATATGAGTGCATTTAGTTATTCTAGGATTAGTTCAACGCGTGTGTCATTTGTGACACCAAAGGAACATGTTAGACATAAAAACAGTGTTTAGAATCACAACCTAGAGGATGCTATGAAAAACACACATGAAAAGACTAGGAATTTGCCTGCTTCTAAGAGTAGTTGCGTATCGACTTAAGCGATTCCCGTAGCATATTACTCTAAGAATTCTAGATCTTTTTCTGACTCTAAACACTATATTTGCTCAACTTGTCAGAAATGTGTGTTTAATGCAAATCATGAATATTCTATAACAAAATTCCTGAAGGAAGTGAATGCTCGTAATAAGGTTCAATCCTCTAAGACTAGAAACTACAACAAGCCCGTGGAACCAAAAAGTTATACTCAGAAACCTGATAGGCAGATTGCTATAGGACAAAAGTTTTCTCTCGACAAGTCTTCCACTGTGCATGAGAAACAAAACACTCCTAGATCTTGTCTTAGGTGGATACCGACGGGTAGAATTTTTAAGATTGTTGGTCTTAGATGGATACCCATTAGAAAGATGTTCACTAAGTGCAAAACCAAGGTTGACAATGAAACCCCAAATGGTCTAAATGCTGATATCACTAACCCATATAAATGCAAACAAACTCTTAATGTCAGTGCAGGTAGTCCTTACTTAAGTGCAGGTACATCGTTCACGCATATTAAGGAAAGACTCAGGGTTTGGGTGCCAAAAAGATTGATATCTCATGAAGTAGGGGTTCAACCAATTCAAGCTTGATGAACATCAATGACAATGACGTATGTTCACATCAGTTCAGGCCTCGTTCTTCAACGACAATGACGTCTGTTCACATCAGTTCAGCCCTCATTCTTCATCGACAATGATGTTTGAACACTGCAGTTCAAGCCTCGGGCCTCAATGTCAACATAATGGCGTCTGCTGACAACTCTTCAGGCCCCGTTCATCAAAGAAAAGAGAAGTGTACGCTTAAGTGCGCTTTATCTACGGAAGAAGAGAAATCTTCTTGTTCATGACCATTCTTGTCAACAAGCTTCATGTTCTTCAAATGCTCATTCAGTCACCAAAGTGGATCAACGTATATTGATGGTATTCTTATTCACTCGTTCAATCAAAAATTGCAGTTGGCAGTCATATGCAATTTTTGAGGGGGAGAAGGGTGAATAAACTACATGGTGATTGAGATCTGAGAAATGGTCATACAACTCTCCTTGTTTCTGACTACTCTCATCAAAAAGTTTCATACTTGCTCCATGCTCGTTCAGACATCAAGTGGATCTACTTCCATCAGATTGGACGTTTATTCACTCGATCAAAAATGACAACTTCAAATGCAATTTTTGGGGGGGAGAAGTGTGAACAGTGGATCAACCTCACATGCACTTGTTCAATCAAAAATGGCATTCTCATATGCAATTTTTGAGGGGGAGAAGTGTGAACAAGTGGATCGACGTACAATTGATTGTTTGTTCACTCACTTGTTGGGCATCTAATTGTGACTATGGAGGTGATCAGGTATCACTTATTTGAGGTTGAAGTTGACTTTCTCAAAGGCGTGATCTTATTCTATCTTGAAGTCAGGGTTGGTTGGATGCATGACTTTCAATGATAACTTGCTCGTGCTTAAGATTTAAGTGGAAGACTTAGTTTATCTAGTTACCAGCAGTCGGGGTAAATGTTTGACGACCTGGTTAACTATCACTTAAAGGAGTTACGTTGTAGTACTCAGTCTCACACGCCGATGACGTTGTGGATAATCGCAAGAGGTGTTAATGTCTCATACTTTGGTTAGGTATTGAGTACTTAGAGATTTGCTTAGAGCATTAATTCTCTACACCGTTCTTCCAACATTAGTGCAAGTTTAAGTCACGAGAACGGGGAATTCTATTTCAGTGTCAAGTTTGGTATATCGGGTTTGTTCCATCAGTCATCTCGTCAAATAGCCTACTTAAGGGTTGGTGAAGATAGTCAGAGATAGTTTCGGTAGCGGTTAATTCTCACTTGATCCACTTGAGCCAATTTTGTTCTTCTCACAAGATCTCAAGAATATGTAAGTAAAATGTGTTGCTGATTCTGAGGTATCAAAACCAGCAAGGGGGAAGGAGACTGATGAGTGTGTAAATACTCATCATTTTATACCCATAATAGACACAAAAATGACCTAAAACACCTGAATTATACTGCAGATATCCTTGGTTTGTGTTTTATGTGTTTCAGGTACTGAAGGATTGAAAACGGAACGAAAACGAGCATTTTTGGATCGACTCGACAACAATTGTATATTTGATCAAGTGAAGACAAAAGTCAAAGACAGAGTCAAAGTCAACCCCCAAAATACCAAAATGACACAAATGGTCCCTGGAAATAGTTTTGATTTTTGGCAGCTTTAGTCCTTGGATTTTCAGAATTGACAACATTGGTCCTTAAAGTTAAATCCAAATCCAAAGTTAATCCTAAAAACTAACCCAGCCAATTCTATCCTAAATAGTAAAATCCAACCCAATCCCTAAAAACTAAACCCAGCACCAAAACAGATAACCCAGCCCACATTAAATCCAACCAAGCCCAATTTCCCAAAGCCCAATCATAAACCCGATCCAACCCACCCTTAGTTAAACACCGTTTGACCCTTCGGTCAAACCTTTCCCTCAAAACCGTTTGCCCGCCTAAACCATACCAGAAACCACCCTTCTCCACCGCCTTATCCCTGACACACCTACCCCCCTCCTCCTATCCCACTCCACCTAACAAGCCAAAAGCAATTAATGCTTCTTCCCCATTTCAAGTTATCAGAGATAGTGGATTTTTCCACTATCTCCTTTTTGGCGCCAAAATTAGTTTTGAAGGCTGAGATGATCTCAAGCTAATCCAAGGGTCAGAAATTGCTCAGAGGAAGATAATAGACACATCCCACTTTATTGTAGTATAAATAAGAGCCAATGTAGCCTTAATTGGCAAGTAGTTAATTTTATATAATCGTTTTTATTTTTCAGTCTTTACTTATTGTAATTTCAAGTTTCAAGCAATTAATTCAAGTTATTTACAAGTTGTTTACTCTATTTTAATTCAGTATATTACTCAGTTTTCAGTTTATTGAAAGTTTAAATTTTCTTATAATTCGTCTTCAGTTAAATGTTTGTTAAGAACTCATCACAAGCTCAACAATCACTCATATAAGCTTACATAAGCTCTCAATAGCTTTTTGTAAGCTTCTATTTAGCTTTAACAGGTTCTATCTAGAAAGTCAATGAAAGTCAACCATAGGGTCAAATAAGCTGTTCTGGGTCAAATAAGCAGTTCTGGGAAGCTTTTTGAGTTTCTAGCTTGTTGTTAACAAGCTAGGATTGTTTCTGATCCATTTTCATTGTTCTATAAGCCTCTTTTCAGTTGTAAGCAATTTCCAAGTTTTACTTAATTTTCTATTGTCACTGTTACATAGCTTATTGTTAGCTTAATTTTATAATTTTCAGCTTATTACTAGTTTTTAACTATATTTCATCAATTTCACTTGTTTTAAATAGCCTTCTCTTCATTTTACTTAAAAAACACTAAAAAAGCCAAAAATAGCCCTTATATAGATACTGCTTATTAACAGCTTATTTCTAATTTATAAATACTAATTAGTATATAAATAAGTTAATTAAATTTAGTTTATTAAAAATCTTAACTTAAAAAATCTTTTTCAGTTAAAAAAAAACCAAGACAATCCTTTAAAAAGGGTTATTTGGGTTGAGAAGTCAAATAGGTCAAACCAAGGTGTTACTGTACATTTGCATTAAGCTCAGCTTTGATCCAGCTTAATATAGTCCATATAAGTTGTTTGTAAGTTATAATAAGCCACTTTAAGAGATATAGTAGTTTTGTATAGTATGTTGTCATTTCAGACCATTTAAAGACCAAATAAGCCATATTAAGCCATAAGCACTTTTGGCCCTTAACCTTGGCTTCTCTAAGGTCCTTTCAAACCATTTAGAAGATATCAGAAGAGTTGGACTAGACTTGTGCCCTCTGCACAAGTCTGCACAAGTCTGCACAAAACAGACCATAACTGCAGCCTGCATAAGTTAAACTACCCCTCTTCTCAGCTTATTTGTGGCTTAGCTAGTGTTGAAAACTTTAAAGAACAAGAGAACTAACTACTTATAAGTTTTCTGATCGTTTATGGGCTTAAGGCTGTTAAGCCTTTGATCTAGGATATTGGTTATCACAACAAGGTTTTGTAGAATTCACCGTTTGTTATTACTCTTAGCCCCAATGTTACATGATCAATTATAACACGATTACACTCTAATCAGGGATCAAAGATCCTTGAGGCTCCTAACAACAATAACAACATTAGACCCCATGTCCAATGTTCATCAGACCCCACGTCTGATGTTCCCACACACACTCTTTAAGTGCTTTACATTTTAACACAACTTTGTGTTGTAATTTGAGAGTACTAAGCACTTTGGTGATCACTAATCACATAGTGACACACTTTTATCTAAGGGGTATGATCTTCCTTTTATAACATAAGGAGATCATTACAAACTTGATAAGTCTTTAGTCATCCACTTGCTTTTACATGTGTCAAGTCAATAAGATACAACTTGTATCTTGAGTGTTCAACTTGATGACTTGATAAATATCTAGATATTATATTTGTATAAACATGACTCATACAAAATAATATCTTCTTCGTTCTTATCTTTATAGCAGCAGAGTGACTCATTGATTCAGCAGCACCTTCATTTGAACTAGCAGCAGGTTGTTACACTAGCAGCAGTCTCATTTTGTACTAGCAGTACCTTGTTGTACTAGCAGTACCTTTGTGTTGAACTAGCAGTACCTTTGAGTTTGCACTGGCAGTACCTTGCTTGTGAATCAGCAGTACTTTTTGGTCTAGCAGTACCTTGCTCTTAGACCAGCAGTACCATAAAATACACTAACAGTACTTTTCTTGAACTGGCAGTACCATGTATTTTGCTTATCATTCAGTATTCTATATGTTTCATTCTTCTTGTTTTTGATCATCAAATCTATGGAATATTTAATTCCTTACAATCTTCCCCTATTTGATGATTACAAAACAAACACTTTCTTGTACGAATTTCCCTAGACGAAGTAGAGAAATTGAGATAACTAAATCTCACCATGAATGAAACTATACTGACTTCCCCTTAATCTATGCTATCCACCACGTCTCTTCCCCTTTTTGTTATCAAAAAATAGAAAAAGTATACAAATATGATTTTTACAACTACAAACTAATACTAATCAATAGTAGTAAGAATCAATAACTTTCCCTTGTGGTGTTGCACAAATACAATAAATGGTTATACATCTTTAACATTGAAGCTTCCCCTGAAACTAATATGTTAACCATTCGAATCTCCATTCTGTAGGCTTTTATGACTGATGAAGAAAAACCAACCATTACCAACTTGTTGATGAAGCTGAATAAACCAATCTTGTGTCCTATATCTTGTACTAAAACTGACTTTGAATCTTGACTAAATCCTCATTTCCTATGAGACACTGAGCGCGACAAAGCAACTCCTTTAAGTGATAGTTAACTAGGTCTTCGTCCATCCTCCCCTTGACCTATGAAAACTAGATTTAACAAGTCGTAATCATATGAAATTGTAGTACAAACAAGTTATCTTTTCTTCCAAAATAATGACAAAACACAATCTTGAAGAATACAACCTCAACTTCAAATAAGCAACAAATAACCTTTTTCACCAATAATAAATTGATAAACAAGCCTTTATATCTTTTAAGAACCAACTCTCTTCTGTGTGTGATTCTTCCCCTATGTGTGTGTAAACCAAGAAAGAAAAACCAAAAATTCGATAATACCTCAACTGTTTCTGCAGCAGTTTTCAACGATGCATATCTTGCAACCTAAGGCTCAGATTGAAGATCCCTCCGGTGAGAATCTACCTTGATATACCAAGAACCTTCAACAAAAATTTCAGCCCAATCCAACGGTTAACGAAGGAGTTATAGCCTTTGCAAAACTGCTCTGCAGAAAGTTGCGAAAAATTAAGCAAAAACGAATTTTTCTTCTTTCTTTAGCTAAAACCTTTTCTTTTCCTAAATCCAGAGCCCCCTGCTCTGATACCACTTGTTGAAAACTTTAAAGAACAAGAGAACTAACTACTTATAAGTTTTCTGATCGTTTATGGGCTCAAGGCTGTTAAGCCTTTGATCTAGGATATTGGTTATCACAACAAGGTTTTGTAGAATTCACCGTTTGTTATTACTCTTAGCCCCAATGTTACATGATCAATTATAACACGATTACACTCTAATCAGGGATCAAAGATCCTTGAGGCTCCTAACAACAATAACAACATTAGACCCCATGTCCAATGTTCATCAGACCCCACGTCTGATGTTCCCACACACACTCTTTAAGTGCTTTACATTTTAACACAACTTTGTGTTGTAATTTGAGAGTACTAAGCACTTTGGTGATCACTAATCACATAGTGACACACTTTTATCTAAGGGGTATGATCTTCCTTTTATAACATAAGGAGATCATTACAAACTTGATAAGTCTTTAGTCATCCACTTGCTTTTACATGTGTCAAGTCAATAAGATACAACTTGTATCTTGAGTGTTCAACTTGATGACTTGATAAAATATCTAGATATTATATTTGTATAAACATGACTCATACAAAATAATATCTTCTTCGTTCTTATCTTTATAGCAGCAGAGTGACTCATTGATTCAGCAGCACCTTCATTTGAACTAGCAGCAGGTTGTTACACTAGCAGCAGTCTCATTTTGTACTAGCAGTACCTTGTTGTACTAGCAGTACCTTTGTGTTGAACTAGCAGTACCTTTGAGTTTGCACTGGCAGTACCTTGCTTGTGAATCAGCAGTACTTTGTTGGTCTAGCAGTACCTTGCTCTTAGACCAGCAGTACCATAAAATACACTAACAGTACTTTTCTTGAACTGGCAGTACCATGTATTTTGCTTATCATTCAGTATTCTATATGTTTCATTCTTCTTGTTTTTGATCATCAAATCTATGGAATATTTAATTCCTTACAATCTTCCCCTATTTGATGATTACAAAACAAACACTTTCTTGTACGAATTTCCCTAGACGAAGTAGAGAAATTGAGATAACTAAATCTCACCATGAATGAAACTATACTGACTTCCCCTTAATCTATGCTATCCACCACGTCTCTTCCCCTTTTTGTTATCAACAAATAGAAAAAGTATACAAATATGATTTTTACAACTACAAACTAATACTAATCAATAGTAGTAAGAATCAATAACTTTCCCTTGTGGTGTTGCACAAATACAATAAATGGTTATACATCTTTAACATTGAAGCTTCCCCTGAAACTAATATGTTAACCATTCGAATCTCCATTCTGTAGGCTTTTATGACTGATGAAGAAAAACCAACCATTACCAACTTGTTGATGAAGCTGAATAAACCAATCTTGTGTCCTATATCTTGTACTAAAACTGACTTTGAATCTTGACTAAATCCTCATTTCCTATGAGACACTGAGCGCGACAAAGCAACTCCTTTAAGTGATAGTTAACTAGGTCTTCGTCCATCCTCCCCTTGACCTATGAAAACTAGATTTAACAAGTCGTAATCATATGAAATTGTAGTACAAACAAGTTATCTTTTCTTCCAAAGATATGACAAAACACAATCTTGAAGAATACAACCTCAACTTCAAATAAGCAACAAATAACCTTTTTCACCAATAATAAATTGATAAACAAGCCTTTATATCTTTTAAGAACCAACTCTCTTCTGTGTGTGATTCTTCCCCTATGTGTGTGTAAACCAAGAAAGAAAAACCAAAAATTCGATAATACCTCAACTGTTTCTGCAGCAGTTTTCAACGATGCATATCTTGCAACTTAAGGCTCAGATTGAAGATCCCTTCGGTGAGAATCTACCTTGATATACCAAGAACCTTCAACAAAAATTTCAGCCCAATCCAACGGTTAACGAAGGAGTTATAGCCTTTGCAAAACTGCTCTGCAGAAAGTTGCGAAAAATTAAGCAAAAACGAATTTTTCTTCTTTCTTTAGCTAAAACCTTTTCTTTTCCTAAATCCAGAGCCCCCTGCTCTGATACCACTTGTTGAAAACTTTAAAGAACAAGAGAACTAACTACTTATAAGTTTTCTGATCGTTTATGGGCTCAAGGCTGTTAAGCCTTTGATCTAGGATATTGGTTATCACAACAAGGTTTTGTAGAATTCACCGTTTGTTATTACTCTTAGCCCCAATGTTACATGATCAATTATAACACGATTACACTCTAATCAGGGATCAAAGATCCTTGAGGCTCCTAACAACAATAACAACATTAGACCCCATGTCCAATGTTCATCAGACCCCACGTCTGATGTTCCCACACACACTCTTTAAGTGCTTTACATTTTAACACAACTTTGTGTTGTAATTTGAGAGTACTAAGCACTTTGGTGATCACTAATCACATAGTGACACACTTTTATTTAAGGGGTATGATCTTCCTTTTATAACATAAGGAGATCATTACAAACTTGATAAGTCTTTAGTCATCCACTTGCTTTTACATGTGTCAAGTCAATAAGATACAACTTGTATCTTGAGTGTTCAACTTGATGACTTGATAAAATATCTAGATATTATATTTGTATAAACATGACTCATACAAAATAATATCTTCTTCGTTCTTATCTTTATAGCAGCAGAGTGACTCATTGATTCAGCAGCACCTTCATTTGAACTAGCAGCAGGTTGTTACACTAGCAGCAGTCTCATTTTGTACTAGCAGTACCTTGTTGTACTAGCAGTACCTTTGTGTTGAACTAGCAGTACCTTTGAGTTTGCACTGGCAGTACCTTGCTTGTGAATCAGCAGTACCTTGTTGGTCTAGCAGTACCTTGCTCTTAGACCAGCAGTACCATAAAATACACTAACAGTACCTTTCTTGAACTGGCAGTACCATGTATTTTGCTTATCAGTATTCTATATGTTTCATTCTTCTTGTTTTTGATCATCAAATCTATGGAATATTTAATTCCTTACAGCTAGTTAAGCTGAGGTCCTGATTTTTTGTTTACAATTAGGTTACATAACTAGCTTTTAGGGTATTATCTGGTATTTCACTTTAGAGCTTATTTAATAGCTTAATTTTTGTCTGCAAAAAGCCCATTTGGACTGATCTAAGTCTGCAACAAACCTCAGTTCTAACACCATCTGATCTAGGTGCAAATTAGGTTTTAATTGGGTTGTAATAATTAGGGCTTTTGGTTTTTTAGTGTAGCCTATAGTACTAGGAAGCTTTTGCCCCCATAAGTTTTCATTTTCCAGCTTATTTGAAGTGCTTATTTTGATCTGCAAGTAGGGGTCTTAACCATTGTTTCTGCCCTAATTTGTGAACCTGCCCAACTGCTTAATTGCTTATTCTGGATGATTCCTTGTGCTTATTCAGTTGTTTTAAGCTTCTAGTAGTGTGTTGACATATTGTTGAGCTTTTGGTAATTTTTGGTGCTTAAGTGCTTATTTTAGTGCTTATTTCCCAACTGCTTATTAGCCCATTTGCTTATTAGGGTTTAGATAGCTTCTGATTTTATTTTTCCTAGATTAAGAATAATATTTTAGATTTACCTTAAATTTTTCAGATTTTTCCCAAGTCTTTTGTTATTTTTTAATCAATTAAATCTTTTATTTTAGTTTTTAAATCATAATAAAAAATATAAAATTCAGAAAAATATAAATCTTTTTTCTAAAATTTTCTTTTATTATTTAGGATTTAAGAAAAATAATTTATCACTTGTAAGATTAGATTTCCTAATATTTCTGTTTTTAGCCCGTTTTTAGAATTCCCGTTTCGCGTTTTTATTATAATTTAGTTTAAACCTTAATTTTCCCATGAGAATTTGTTTCTCATTTGTTAAAATAGAATTAAAAAAGCAAAATTCCATATCCCAATCATCAGTCACTCTAATTCCAAACCTCAAACGATTGCCCATTCACACCTCGTTGGGACACGACCCGGGTAATCACTTACCTGGTATCACACATATCACAAACGTGAGTTTTTGCAAGTTAGCCTTTTTCCTAAAGGGTTAATTTGTCTTTATTCACGCGTATCCGTCTGATATTATTTATATACACATTTTAGCACGGATCAAATTTTGGCGCCAATATCGTTGAGATTTTTAACGATTAGTGACTTGAGATCCTTCTTTCAGAAGTTTCCACTTTCATAAACCCATATAAAATACAAAAATATTTTTCTTTTCTTTTTTATATATATTATCATATAAAAAAATAAAAACCCAAAAACATATTCCATTTTATTGTAAAATAAAGATAAAAGCAAAATCAATATAATATTCCTCAACTTGGGTATTATCATAATAAGTTCCCAAACATCAGATTAAAACTTGCCTTTGTGTCGCTTGCGAATTCGGCTCACCTTTGATTGATAAACAAACTCTAACGGAGGTTTCAGAAGGTTTGACATTAAATTGTCGAACCGAAAGGAGCGGGTTTTTAAGGAGCATTTATTGCCCACCTTTGCTTCTCCGCCACTCTGTGCGTTTTTCAGTCAGAGAGCTACCGTACGCTTGTTGATTTAAGGTTTTAAGTTCCTTGTGTTTTGCTTCGATCTTGATTTAATTGAATTATTTTATTTAGTGCATGCGCACTCGTTCTTCTACGTCGACAAGTCCTTTACGTGAACTCGTAGATATTCCGAGAAGACGTAATCGTAGACGTACTGCCCGAATAGTCAAACCCGAGATTCGTGCTGTTCCCATTGATAATATGGCAGAAGATCGAACAATGGCGGAGATGCTCCAAGCACCCACCGAGGGTTACGGAGATGCCATCGTTTTACCACCAATTGATTCTGATCATTTTGAATTGAAAACGCATTTGATTCAACTCGTGTCCACAAACCAATTCCACGGGTTTGAACGAGAAGATCCGTATGCACACATCCGTTGGTTCAACAAGTTGACCTCTACAATCAATTACAAGGATGTGCCGCAAAAAGTTATCAAATTGATGCTATTTTCATTTTCACTCGAAGGGGCAGCCCAGATTTGGCTGGATAAAGAACCCCCTCGATCCATTGAAACTTGGGAAGATCTCGTAAAAAAATTTGTCAATTATTTCTTCCCTCCATCAAAGACGACTAATCTGAAAAATGAAATTTCTGGATTTCGTCAAGGTTTCGATGAAAACTTCGGAGAGGCATGGGACCGATTTAAAGATCTCCTAAGAAAATGCCCGCATCATGATTTCACGGAGTTACAACAGATCAATACGTTTTATAATGGGTTGAATGGAAACGATCAAGATTCTCTTAACGCTGCCGCCGGTGGCAATATCTTGAATCGTCGACCTAAAGATGTGATTGAAATTTGTGAAAATAAATCAAAAGTTCCTATCACTCCTGCTTCTTCATCCGGTAACTCATCAGAGTTAGCCGCTCTAACGGACGCAATTCGTTGCATGATGAAGGAAATGAAAGAAATTAAGAGTGAAATTCATAAACCGGAACAAATCAAAGCCATAAACAAAGTGTGTGAAACTTGTGGTGGCCCGCATGCGTATTACGATTGTCAAGCAACCGATGCTTCTGTTTGCCAAGCTCCCGTAGCTGCAGTAAACCACAATCAAAACCGACCGCATGCTGAAACTCATTACCGAGCACCAAATGCTATGGTACCACCTGGTTTTCCACCCGTGCCAAATCAAAATAATCAAAATCGCTTTGTTCAAAATCAAGGACAAAATTTCAACAATTCTCAGAATTTCAACCAGAACCGTAACAATTTCAACCATCCTTATCAAGCTCCGAATCAACACGTTTATCAACAACCTCATCAAACTCCTTTGACTAATGATTTCATGAAAATTACTGAGTCCGGCATGCGTTCAATGCAGACTCAAATCAATAATATGAAAGTCGAGTTGAGAAAGGAAATTGATACTACGATGTCTCGTCAAACAAATAAGTTGAAGAATATGATGGGCAGTTTCATGAATATGAACCTGAACCAAGCTTCCTCATCTTCCGGAAGACTTCCGAGCAATACCATTACTAATCCTAATGCTGAGTTGAAAGCCGTCACCACTCGAAGTGGTAAGACGCATAATGGACCCTCGACTCCTATGCCCCCTCCACCGAGGGAAGTGAATCGAGATGCCGAGGTGAAAACGGACAAAGTGCATTTCTCAAGCCCACAAAGTACCGCACACGTCCAACCTCCAGATGTCCAAATTCAAGTTCCGGAACCCGATGTTCCGAAGACCAATCCTAAGCCTTCAATTCCATATCCTTCGAGGCTTAATGATCAGAAGCTTAAAGACAAAACGAATCAACAGATGGAGAAATTCTTTAAAATCTTCAGTGATTTGCACTTTGACATAGGCTTCGCAGATGCTCTCATTCTCATGCCCAAATTTGCATCTACAATCAAAAGTTTGCTAAGCAACAAGGATAAGTTGTCTGAGATGGCAAAGACCCCACTAAACGAACAGTGCTCGGCGGTGCTCCTCAAAAAGCTTCCCGAAAAGCTCGGAGACCCCGGCAAGTTTTTAATCCCATGTGATTTCTTGGGGATGGTTCAGTGCTCAGCCTTGGCCGATCTTGGCGGAAACATTAACCTTATGCCACTCTCAGTATGGGAGAAATTATCTCTTCCAAAGCTTACATCTACTTGCATGACACTCGAGCTAGCGGACCGTACTATAAAACGTCCGCTTGGAATAGCCGAGGATGTCGTTGTGAAAGTAGGAAAGTTCCATTTTCCTACTGATTTCGTTGTGGTAGACTTTGATGCCGATCCTCGAGTTCCACTCATACTGGGGAGAGCCTTCTTAAGAACGAGTCGTGCTAACATTGATGTATATGCCGAAGAATTAACCATTCGGGTTGATAATGAAGAAGTCACGTTTAACATTAATCAAGACTCTAAACCTCTAACCACCAAATGCAACGTTGCTACGGTTAATCAAAAATCTGATTCCGTAATTGCTTCCAAAAGAAGTGATTCGATGCTTTCAAGATTCACGGTTAAGAGTGTTTTTGACTACGATGAACAAGAATCGGAGATCACATCGGAAGTGGTGAAGATTGCTAGCTCTAAGAGCACACCACTTGTCCCACCTCCGGAATCGGTTTATCGTGTTGAAATTATTGATTCTGTGGATGAAACTAAAAATCCCACTCCTTATTCTGCACCAGTCATTTCCGACTCTTCCCATCCTTCTCCTCCGCTTGAGGGAAGTGATATCTCTATGGAAGAGCTCGAGGTTTTCTTGTTTGATGCTCCAATTTCGCTGGAAATTGTTGAGCCAGATTATGATCCGGGGGGAGATGCTCCGTTATTAGAAAAAATGGTATTTGATGAACCATTATTTTCCTTCCCCCCGATGGATGTTGTGAAAGATAAGCCGTTAGATCCTCTGGAGCTCGAGCTCGAGGATTTTGTTCCCGAATATGAGAGTTTTATCTTTGATGACAAAGAAGAAAGTAGTGGCAATCCCACTCCTCATTCTGATTTTTCTCTCCCGGCTTATGAAGCCTTTTGCTTTGATATCGATCATTCGGAAGAAGTAGGAAGTGGCAGTACCACTTCTCATTCTTATATCTCTCTTCCCGAGTATGATGCATTTCATTTTGATATGAATGATCTTTATCATGAGGAGTTCTCCAGTGAACTCTCTCATATTATATCTCCTCCAGAATATGATCATTTCTATTTTGATCCTGAGGATGATTCTAGTGTGGGGGGAGGTGTACGTAATCATAAGAATGTGCTTATTGATAAAATCATCCCGACCCTCCCTCCCGTTGAAGACAAATTTGCTTCTGATGATGAAGAGTTCTTCCTGATAATCATCATGATATTTTTTCTCTTCATCACATATGGTGTGATTTCTCTTTCCCTTTTCTCCTATGGGAATGAGGACACTATCTTTGACCCCGGTATCTTCCCTGATAGTTTCTACTGTTAAAATACCGTGGGTATCTCATCGGTGTGGAACTTTCTTATGTTTTTCCAAACACATTGAATGAAAGTCCGATGGAGATGGTTTCTTCCACTTGCTTCCCCATGAACCAATGAATTCGGGTTCGAGTCAAGCTAGTGACTCGGTTAACAAAAACATTAGCATTGCATGGGTAAACACCCATGTTTCTTACTTCTTTCTATTTTTCTGACACTAAGTGTGGGGGAATCCCACTGTGATGTGCTCTTTTGTGTTGTTTGCTCTGTTTTCAGGTTTCCCTTGGATTGTGATGATTGTCGCGCCTGTTTTCAATCCAGCCGCCCAATATCATATCCTTTTGCTAACGATTATATAGGGATATCTTTTTAATCCTTTTTGTGAAAATTGAGATTTCTTTCACACACTTGGCTATTAGTCTTACCCTTTTTACGTTCTAAGTGGCGGCATAATAGCCGGTACTTTGAATATTGAGGGCAATATTCAATTCTAAGTGTGGGGGGGAATTCTCTCGAATTTTGTCACATATGTACCTTCTAGTGCCCTAGTACCCCCGTTTTGGCCAAAATTTTAAAATTTTTTTCGTTTTTGAATAAGAAATTACATGAAAAATATTTGCTTTGCACCAAAAAAAGAAAGAAAAAATGGAAGTGTTTAGTCTTGATTAGGTTAGAACAAAGGGAATCCCAACTCTGCCAGAGTATTGATCTGGCTGCTTCTTTATCTATTAGACTAAGGTTTTACGATATGTGCAAATGAAAATGCTAAGCGTAGAATAATGGTTTTCTTTAGAGCTTATATAAGTAATCTATGGCTTTTCCTCCCAGGAGATAATTAATCTGACTTAATTAGTGCTTATTTTCAAACTTTTGAACACACAAAATCATTTTTCTATACGATTCTGAAAAATACTAGTTCAAAGCTTTATTTAAACTTCAGAACAAGCATATGTAATAATAATGTAAAAGTTAAGTAATAAATGTATGTGCTAAAAAGCTAAGGTTCAAGATCGGCCCTTGGATCCTTATTTTCGGAAGGCGTTTAGGTCTTGGCTACCCTCTTACACCGGCCCTTGGACCCTTAATTCTTAAAGGCGTTAAGGTCTTGGAACTCTCCGTTGTAACGGCCCTTGGATCCTTTATGCCGAAAAGTGTAAGGTCTTGGTTCCCGTGAAACTCCGTTAGTTTATATTGCACAAAGTCAAGTTAAAAAAAATGATAAAAAATGAAAAAATGAGAAAATAAAAATAGAATAAAATGGAATGATATTTGATGAACTCAAATAAGTACATTTTATTATCATCATTTATCCTATTTATTTGACTTGTTTTATTATATTGTATATGAGAATTGATACGTTAATGTTTACTTTTGTAATTCTCAGGTAAAAACAAGTATTATGTGAAACTTGGCGATTTTGGACTAATTATGGAGCAAAACAAGCAAGATGTTAAAAGTCTACTGAAATGTACAAGATCAAGATCATTCTGCTCCAGATACGCCGCAACATACTTCTTACATACGGCGTATCACTATCAAGATTTCACAAGTTACAATCCAAGACAGCAAAGGACATGCGCCGCATAGAGAAATGGAGTTACGCCGCATCTTAAGGCGGTGTACGTATATTCCTGAATATATTAATCTTGGACCCCACGCGAAGTTAAGTCAATGCGCCGCATCTACTTATCCTATGCGCCGCATCTAACCCTCAGACAGAAACTATAAATACCCCAAAGTCAGATGAATTTTGTGTGCAAGATACCATACGTACGAGTACCAAACCAGAGACGAATTCAGACGTATTAGCAGCACAAGACACACCCTGAACGAAGATACAAGAGCTGTAAGAAGGTCCTGCATGTATTCAATTCATTAAGTAGTTTTGTTTTATTGTATTAGTACACTTTAATTCATCAGGATTGATGGGCTGATGTCATGTGACTACGGAAAATCATGCGCACCCCTTAAAATTGCTTTCCCATCAATTAAAGTTTATATGTTGATGTCTTTGGTGACTTTTATTAGTGCATTGATAACCTCTGTGTCTAGCTGAGCATTGCTTGGGTCGCCATGCCCCTTCCTCGCCTATTTATTCTATCATTTCTAGGATAGTGGGATAGACATAAGTGATCATTAAGGGTTTACTCGCCGATAAGATTAGAGCCAACGAGAAAGGGTTAATTATATACACTTCATATAAAACTAGCAATAAAACAAGTGACAAGCTACTTAATTATCAGGACAGGTCTTCTTATTGTCTCAAGTATCTATCTGTGTATGTGTGTGCTAATCGCTGATTCGTGCTCATTAGTTTAGTTTTCTATTTAATCATAACCAAACCGTGCCAGTCTCTCAGGCTGAACCCCCTTGCGTTAGATTAGGTTGTTGATAGTCGCGCGAAACGCGTCACAAGCTAAACCTCTCACGAAGAAAAGTCAACTCGCGACGGTTTAAACGCGAAAATCGATTGTAATAACCGGATAAGTGAATACCCGGGTCGTAATCCCAACGAGGCGTGAAATTGAGGATATCGTTTGAGGTTTGGTATTAAAATGCTTGAAAAGACGAGGGTTGCTTGGTTACTAACATCTAATAAAACGAAAATTAAAAATAACGTAAACCGGAAACTACGAACGAGCATAAACGTAACAATCTATGAAAAATGAACCTACGGGTACCAAAATAATTTTCCTACGTACTAAATGACAAAATAAAATTTTGGAAAAAAGAATTATATTTTTTTGACTTTTGAATAATTTTTTATGAATTAAAAACTAAAATAAAGAATTAAAATGATTAAAAATAGTAAAACAACTTAGAAAATTATGAAATTTTTCTAGAAATTACTTTAACCTAATATTATCATAGGAAAAATAAGAAATCAGAAAATGCTTTTTGAAAATAAGCTACAATAAGCATAACAGTTTCAATAAGGCAAATAAATAAAATAACAAAAAGAAGGTTAAAAGATTTAAGAGTGAGAGTTACTACTGAAACAGTCCTAATGGGGGACTTTTAAGCCTAATTTTAAACAGCGAAATGAGTTCCAAATTCCTCAAAGGCTTACAATTCTTAAAGCTTATATACCAAAGGACTACCAAACTAAATTTAGGAATAAACAAAGTTGAAGTCAGTGCTTAAAGTTTTGCCAAAAAGAACACTAGTGAGACAATAACCAACTGATGCACAGGGTAGAAATGAGACAGATCAACCACCTTAGATACCCAAAACAAGTAATAAGCAAGCTGAGATAAGGCAAGAATTTAGTTAAATAAGATGGGAGAACTAGCAATCAACTTAAAAATGTTAAGATCAGGATTATTAGGTTACAAAATAACCCAAGAATGGCATTATGCAGACTAAATAAATCATCTGTGATAGACAGTTTGACCAAATTTAACTCATAACCCAAACACTCTTGTATAAACTGACTTAGCTATTTTAGAACTGGAACATGCCTAATTAACTAAGATCTTGGTGCAAAAGTACTAAATCACTTTCATTTTAACCTAATGAACTGAACTTACTAACAAATAAGCACTAAATAAGCTGGCACAAATAAGCAGTTGACTAAGTTTGACCAAGAAATAAAGACAAGAAAGATTAAATTTGCATTAACTCAAATTAAAATTACATTACTGGAAATAAAATAAAAAAAAGGCAATAACAATAAAAAGAAAAATTACCTAACTTAAAGCTATATAAAACCTATCTCTACAACTGCTACCAGTTGTATAGCTAACTT
Source organism: Artemisia tridentata subsp. tridentata (assembly GCA_021014915.2). Classification (NCBI taxonomy): domain Eukaryota; kingdom Viridiplantae; phylum Streptophyta; class Magnoliopsida; order Asterales; family Asteraceae; genus Artemisia; species Artemisia tridentata. The sequence continues at coordinate 490,881,628 of CP139508.1, read as the reverse complement.
AGAATATTAAAATACTAATTAGAATAACTAGATAATACGTTCTACTCTTAGTGATCGACACTCTACTTACCATTATATTCATACTGACCGGGTACACTGCTCGTTAAGTGTGTGTGTTATTGATAAGTCGGCTAAATATAAATTTAAAACTTGAGTAGGCATTAATACTGCTAAACCGCAATGATACACGCGCGCATCAAGTTTTGGGCGCCGCTGCCGGGGAGAGAATGTGATTTAAATATGAAACCTGATGAAAATGTGATTCTTTGGACTTAAAAGTAAGCTCTCCCATATGTGCTAAACTCTTTCGCATATCGATGCACATATTAAGGGGGAGCAAATGGTGTGTAATAGCAAAATGGATTTGGCATTTTAATGTGAGCACGATTCAGAATTCACCAATGAATTGACGAAACATAAACTGTCATTGATCGAAAGGATGCGTCCTGGCCGGGTAATAATTTCAAGCTGGTCTAACCAGTGATGTAAGCGTGTCTCGAAGAGGACGTATCTGAGTAGAGTGTACCGTTTCGAGAAACTTTCTGTAGACTTGACCAGGCCGGGTAATAATTTCAAGCTAGTCTAACTAGTGATGTAAGCGTGTCTCGAATCGGTCATGTTCACTGAAAGTTGATCAATTCAAAAAGTGCGAACTCCACCCAACATGTGCAAATTTACAATAAAATCATCCGAGCACATGTTGAGGGGGAGCATTTGAAATATATAAAACTCTCAAGGTGTTAGCAAAATGTGTTTCATAATCATAAACACTTTGAGAGATTTTTCAAGGATTTGGTAAATGGCAACATAGAATAGTCATGAAGTTATAAGGTGGCTAAGGTTAGGAAAACCGTCCTATGATCCGCCAGAGCCGGAGGGATCTACCCAGGGACAATACCGAATAGTTAGTATTAGAAAGTCCTTAGGTATGATCATGAAAAAAGGAGTAATATGAGAAAGGAGAAAGAAGGGGTTGAAGAATTAAAAAGAAATGAAATGAGAAAGGGTGAAAAGAAATAGCCCTCCAATTATTCAACCTTAGGGCAGAAACCGGGTTCAATTCATATGCTACTGGTGGTTACTAAGGTAACACCGGTATTGAAGACAAGACGTCATGGACCCAGTGACGCACTGCACTAAACCTTCTAAACCACTCAAGTTCTCTTAAAAGGACTTGTTTCATTCTCACGGGGAACCCTGCATAATCTATCGACCACTCATTACGAGTTATGTTGATATTGAAACAGGAGACACCGCTCTAGTCTCCGACTACCAAAAAATGCACTTATCGAGTCTAGAGCCACGAGATGCATCATAAGATCTCATAGGAACACTTGTTACTTCTACACTGGTCGTTCAACATTAAGGACACCAGTTGTAAACTTATGAGTCCTACGCATATCTTAGCAATCTGCCAGAACATTTATGAGGGAATTTACAAATGTAATTCTCAGTGATTGAATGGAAATTCCTGCCAGGGTCATCATCAAACAGCCCTGAAAGCAGGTCACTTCGGTAACTCCTTGTGGATTACGCTTAGTGGTCGCGGCGGTTTCAAACGGTCTACAGTCGTGGAGTGATCTCCAGCGACTCACCTAATCGTTGATTTACTACAGTAAATCTTTAAAGCCCTCTGTGGGTTTTCGATTTAGGAACGGCCTTGGTAAGGATTAGAGAAAGTTTTCACACTATGCTGTTAACAATCTCGAAGTCCGAACCTGTAAGTACCGGACGTTTTATTGCTAACTGTCGTATGCAGGAACACCTGGCGGTTGTAGCTGATTGCTGTTGCAGCTGATTGCGGTTGTAGCTGATTGCCGAAAAGATGCCAATCCATCACCACATGCTCACACTACACCTTCATCGTATTCAAAGAAGTCATGATAATCTAAAAGACCTTCAACACGGCTTCTGCAAACTCTGATGCTGAAAATCATGACCCAGAACAGTGTGAGCATGTCGGTTCAAAGTGCACCACATCACATGGAAACGTACTACTGAAAGATGACTTGGAGACATACGTTGGATGATGACATCAAAGAATCACCAAAGATCATCCAAGACAGAAGAACAGTCATCTAAAGTTCGCTGCTGAATGTACAAAGACTAATGACCTTGAAGAATCAAAGACTACGAGCTAGGAAGTCAAAATCATGTGATAGATGCTAGAATTCAAAATGTTATTTCCGGGGTGACCTCCCTTAGGGGGAGATTGTTAGGAATATAAATATTCATATGAAGACTCGGTCACCCCGAGTATCTATTTAGCATTTGTGTAGCTCGTAGGCTTATTATAATTATTAGTATTATTAGTATTATTAGTTTAGTTAGTATAGTATTCGTGGAGTGGGTCGGGTCTTTACCCACTGTCAGCTCACTCCACAGCCCACTCGGGGCACTTATGTCTTGTACTATAAATACCCCTTCCCACACTTGGGAAGGGTTGGAGCTCTTAATCATACAACCATTTTCTTCCCCATTCTCTCTCTCTAGAACTCCCATTCTCTCATCTCTCTCTCTCTAGAAATTCATCCAACATTGAATCCAAGTATGCAAGTATTACACCCCCCCCCTCCAATCACCTAGCACCCCCACACACGAAGAAGTAAAGTCAACCCCCACCCCATCAATCTCCCTACCAATCTTCACAATATCATTCCAAACCCCCCACCCCCTTTTGTCCGCCCCCCCCCCCCCCCACCATTTCCATCAGAAAGACCACCAAAACCCCCACATGCCCCATGTATACTCTTAATAACCTTAACCCATAAACCCCCACTCTCCGTCCTAAATCTCCACCACCATTTACCCAACAACGCCAAGTTTTTTTCCCTAAGAGAACCCACATTTAACACCCCCCCCCCGCGCGTCCCCAAAAGGAGCAGGAATCGAATTCCATTTGACCCAAGAAAGCTTTTTACCCTCCCCAATCCCACCCCAAAAAAAGTTTTTACTGATGTTCTCAAGATTTTCTAGAATACTCATAGGCACACGGAACATCGATAAATAATACAATGGCAAACTACCGAGGGCTGATTTTACCAATGTTAGACGCCCTCCAAACGACATCGTTTTCGCTTTCCAATCGGCCAACCGATTTTTGAATTTGTCAACCACGTATTTCCACGCGTTCACCCTACTCATGTTTTCACCTATAGGTAATCCCGAATATGTGAACGGGAATTCACCGATCTCGCAACACATCCAATTTGCCATAGTCCCCAACTCCTCATCACTAACCCCCACACCGTATAATTTACTTTTGTTGTAATTCACCCGTAGCCCCGATACCTCTTCAAAACATCTAAGTATACACATAAGTGATCTAGCATTCTCATTATTTCATTCCCCCAAAAAATGGTGTCTTCCGCATATTGTAGATGCGAAACCGTGACATGATTCGACCCAACCCTAACACCCCTAAAGACGCCCTTTTCCACCGCTTCATTCACGATAGCGTTTAACCCCTCTGCCGCCAAAATGAAAAAGAGATGAGCGAGGGGGTCTCCTTGTCTTACACCCCTTTCAATCCCGAATTCCTCCGACGGTGAACCATTGACGAGTACGGACATTGAGGATGATTTGAGGCACGTTTCCACCCACTTACGCCATTTATCCCCGAATCCCATTCTTTTCATGATACTCAACAAAAAGCTCCAGTTAATACTGTCATAGGCCTTCTCGAAAAAAATAAATCCTACATAGTGTCACCACCTGGAATCGAACTCTTAATGTACCACTATATTTGCATTTTTTTTTTTTTTTTTTTTTTTACCAGGATGAAAAATCCCTTTTGCCCATATATTTGCATGTTTTCAACTCTTAAATGTAGCCCGCCCTAAAGGCCATGTTTAGCAAGATCCATCACATTAGGTTTGAAATTGTACATGCAGATTTGAATCGAATCCAAAATTTGTCACTGAAAGGCCATAATCAAAAGCTTAATCTTGGAGCTGACGGTACTTTTCAATATCTTTATTATGAGCTATATATAGAGTTAATATTTCAATGATTATTTTTAAAATTAATGTTATTTATGTACAGAGTTAAAGAAGCAATTCAAAAGAAGTCTTGGGGGTGATGGTATGATTTGCTTCTTTCTGTTCAATATTTGTATTTTTTGTATATATCAATAATATTAATCTTTTGTTTTGTTTCCCAGGCTCCATGCCTCAGAAACCAGGGAAGCTGCCGAAAGCATTATTGGATGCTTATTGTAAAGGTTTTTCACCAACTGCCACATGTTGCTGTGGAGGACCAATGAACCATATATCCGGATCACAGTGGTGTTAACTTTTGGACTTTTCCCAAGCAAAAGGTGCATGTTTCGGTAAACATACTGTAATCAGTTAATAAATGTATGTACGTGTTATTCGCCCACAAAGAACTAATATGAATTTTATGTTGTTGTATATATAGCTTACTTCAGCGGCTGAGGATCCGACTCGCAAGAAATACTCTCCCTGGTCAAGGTAAGAAAATATAATTCTACTCCACCAGCAATGTGCAAGGATGATGCCAGCTCTAACTAGTCGACCTTTCTCAATGAGCAAAACGTTTGTGTGTTGCTTCAAAAACATTGATTCTAGTTTGTTGTTGAGTTGTATTCCCTACCAGAAACCTTGTATCTAATTTTGATGGTGTTAGTAAAGGAGGATATATTATTAGACGACACATGTCTTCGTGTGTTAACTTTATTTTGTGTATACATCTTTGATACCTTCTTCCTGTGTTCGTCTGACATACAACGAAGGTCCTCCCAATCAAGATTAACATAATTTCATGGCGTCTCTCATTGTATAAAAATTCCAACCCGTTGCAACATAAATGATCGTGGGGTGGATTTAAAATCAATTATTAGATGTCCTGTTTGTATTAGCGACAACTCGACACTTAATCATTGATTGCCCTATTGCACCTAGTATTTGGAATTCGATCACATCTTGGTGTGGGGGTTTGCTACTACCCGAAGACTCTTTCTAATCTTATATCGTTGTGAGATTCGGTAAACATACACAAGTCGATTAATAATAGCTTCAATATGGTCATTTAAACAACACTGTAGGTCATTAGGATTGAAACCTCCAAGGAAAGACTCTCGTTGCGAAGAGATCAAGGATCTCTCATCGTGGCTTCTTAAGAATGATGTTTTTGTGCCCTTCAGGTCTAAAATATTACTTGTCAATGCATATTCCACTTTTACAAACTATAGAGAGACATCTTATTGGCCAAGAACAATATTGTGCATCAAAACAGTTACTGTAATTAGTTCAACCCACATGAATCATTAATGTTTTTCGCATTAAAAAGATAAAGTATTTTTGGCCGAAGACTTTTGGGTAAAAATGTGCTTCAGATCAACACAACCCGATACATTCCAAACCTGCCCGTCCCACCCATTTTCCTTATCATAGAGATGGCACGGGGATTGGGAAAAATCAGTACAAGAATGGCAGTTCAGATCAAAATAGGGAAAAAAGCACATAACTTTATTGCATTACATAATTGGAATTAACTTTAAAAAAGGGAACCTTATAATTTACTCAGCGCTTCTCACCACATTTTAATTTTCTTAATAAACATTTAAATGGCTCAATCCAGTCGTCTCAAAGATGCTTTATCCAAGAGCTGTATTGACGTCAATTTTCTCACCACATTACAATATTTTCTCGAGCATGAAGTGAGCTTTCTCCGGTTCAAAAGTGATGTCCAATTCAAAACCAAATAGTACAGATGAAATGAGCAGACACAAAATGTCAACAAATAAGTTGAGACACAGATGCAAACTTTCTATGTAGAGGTGGCTAGATGAGTGGGTCGGGAGGGTTGTGTAATGGGCCAAGCGGGTTTATGTTGAAAGTGGTCGTATTTAGGTACACGTAAATTAGTCACGCTGGGTTGGGTTGTCCCGCTTACACTTTTTTGTCCCGAATGTATAAATAACTGTTGCCTTCATTGTTATTAAAGTGAAGAACTATTAGAACGATAATATAAATAACGAGTGAAAACACATATCATACAATGTCAACTATCTAGTACAAAAGAGATAACAGAAAAACCAGAGGTAAAATCTCACATGATGAGAGCATGACTAAAGCCAGCATAAGAAATGTGAGCATTCTGTTCCTGATCAGTACAGCCACACAAACGACACGATATCTAAAGAGAGCAAATTTTAGTAACTTTACACCTGTAGCATCTGAACCGAATTGATTTAACAGTTATAATTTGAGATATGACATGCTCATCTAAAATTAAAGATTGTTCCATATATAGGAAGGTGGTTAAAGAAAATAAGCTGGCTGATAACACATAAAATTCATTGCATGCTTCACTAAACCGGAACATCTTTATAAGCCAAGTCAATAATTAATAAGCACACACAAATATCTGCTAAAAACTTCCTCTCGCTAAACTTGCTTTAAACTATCAACTGCGGATTCATCACTCATGAATTACACCAACCTCCTGAAAACGAAGGGCTTTACCGGTTTGAGTCCATGTGGCAGTGAGCACAAACCTCATGGATTAGTTGGCCAAAAGGTTGGAAAACATGGTTACCCAAAAAGTGAAAAATAAAATAATAATAAATAGAAAAATCTGTGGCTGCAGAAAATATCTACCACATGAAGTAACATATGAACCTTTACGAAACTGGAACCCTGTAGCTTCCAAACGAGAGAGAGCCTACCAATGGAAAGAGAACATTATTAAATCAGTTCTTTGAATATAAACAAATTATAAACCCGTTAACAATAAGCAAACAAACCCGAATGGAAGAAGAAGGAAAAAAAAAAGACATACGGAAAATATTACCTCTAAGCAATTTTTATTTAGTGTAATCTCATTGACATGGCCAAGGCTTGTTAAAAGTCCTCTAAGCAATTCTTCTTCTATATCGAGTTTGTCTAAGTTTTTGCGCAAAATCGTAACTGCCCAGGTAATCCAAGTTAGCTTTGACTAAAGAAGACACATTTTCCAACAAAATCTTCTCCAAATACAACGTTCCTTTGATTGTTAGTGACAACATATAAGGAGCATTGATTTCAAGAGTATTACCCGCCCCAACGTCAAGTCTGCCATATTTAGAGAGCACCAAGTTCTTAACACTCTTTGAAGTAACATCAATCCGCCTAACACCATAACGGTTGTTCAACTCCAAAGTTTCCAAGCAAGGACTTCCGGATAATATTTTTCCTATTGAATCTTCATCTAATGTCCCATAATCAATACACAAAAAGTTAAGATTATACCAACCATTAGGAGGATTAAATACACAGCGAGAAAGTTTCATACTCGTAAATTTGAAATCACCGTCCCAAAACAACTCATCTCCATTGGTAAACCATTCGTAAATTCTCATATCACATGACAATCGTTCAACTACAAAGTTTCCAAACGAGGACTTCGAGAAACGCCTAGCAATTTTACAGTAGTCCAACTCCAAAGTTTCCAAACAAGGACTTCCGGATATTATTTTTCCTATTGAATCTTCATCTAATAACCCATGATAAATACAGAGACACTTCAGTTTATCCCAATGAATAGCGCCTTTAGGAGGATTAAATACACAACACGAAAGTTTCATACTCATAAGACATGAATTGTTGAAAAACAACTCATCCTCATAGCTAAATCCATCGCCGGATGTATTTTTGCTTATAGTTAAATCAACCTCTTGAACATTACAAGTAATAGCATGACGAATACAACTATTGACTTGCGACGTAACCCTACTATTGTATCCAGTTATAAGTTTAAACTTGTTAAGCTTCACATAGGTAGGACATTGAGTTAGGGTTTTGTTGATAAACGAAAAGTAATTAGTGAGATCGGTATTGTAACATAGGTCTGTAACGTCATCCTTATATATGAAAATTAGAGTAGGAATTTTAGTCCAAAATAGATTGAGTTTAATATGCAAATAAGGGTCGACACTTATTTGGATATTGACTGGACTAACGGGGGTTCCAAGGGGGCGTAGCCCCCAAACTGACCAGAGGGCCCATGCCGCCCGGTTTGGCTTTATGCCGGCGGCATGGAGGTGATTTTGGGGCCATGCCGGCGGTATGGGCCAGTTTTCCAGATTTCGTCGATTTTCAAAAATTCATATCTTTTAATCCGTAAGTCGAAACGGATCGTGCGACCTATCATTTCGAAGGTAATTGAATGTAATTTCATTTAAAAATAGCCTCAAGGGCTGAATGTTTATACATTTTTGTCAGATGTCACAAGACCGTTTGAAATTTACTCTTTATTTCTAATATTAAATGCCATGTATAGTCCTTGTGTCAGAAAACTTGCTACTCGTCTGCACGAGTAGATAACAAACGGAGAGCCACGGTAAGGAAGGCCGGTGTGGCGGCGAGCATCGGTAAGGCAGAACGGTAAGCAACGGTAAGATCACACCGTCTTCTCTAAAAACATAAAATATACGGAGCTGAAAACCATAAAAGATCAAGAGCGTTACACTTATGATAACTATAACTTATGTTTCATTATGATAGCAATAAGCTGTGTTTCGCTTAGGCTACTGCAGTAATAAGGCGTGTTTGGATTAGGTTACTACAGCAATAAGGAGTGTTTGGATCAGGTTATAGCAGCAATGAACAGTGTTTGGGTCAAGTTATAGCAGCAATGAACAGTCCTTATGGCACGACCACGGAAGTAATGAAAAAGAAAAAAAGTTATGGCTCATATTTCTGTTAACTGTTTTTTGTTCGGGTTTTAGTTCTTTGTTGACTTTGGGTCACTTTTTGGATGCAAATAGTTTCTTTTGAGGTTGTAGTTTTGAGAAAGAACCTATTTTAATGACGTGTTCCAAGTTAATCTATTTTGATTAGTTCTTTTGCAACGGACCTGTTTGTTTATTAACCTACTCGTACTTTTTGTTAGTCAAGCAAAAAAGTTGAAGTTTAAATTTTTTAAGTAAAGGGAATATGCTAACCTCAGTTTTCCAGATGCCACTACACCGCCACATTTCTTGGTCGAAGTTTTTGAATAGATTAACTTTAGAATAAATTACAAAGATGGTCCTTGTGGTTGGCGTTCACTTTCAGGTTTGGTCCTTGGACTTTTTTTTTTGCATTCCCGATCCCTAACTTTAGACCCGTATCCCAGGTGCTGGGACCCCATCCTAGATGAAGATGGATAAAGACTTAATATGATTGGTTGGTCAACGAAGCTACGTGAAAAAGTCAAACCCGATAGTCAAACTAATAGTCAAAGTATGACTAATATAGTTATATAAGGTATGATGTATAAACTAAAGGGACCTAGTTTGCCAAGTGTTATATGTGTTATAAGATAGTTGTGGCTAAAGTGAGAAGTAAGAGACTAGAAGGACCATTTTTGCCAAAAGCCCAAAGTTTACACCTAACAAGTTATATCTAGTTATTTCTAGACATTTCCTAAAATTATTGAGATAGAGTAGAAGGCCGGATTTTAGAGAGAAGAGAAAGAGAGGGAAAGTTAGATAATGATCCAAGAAGATGAAGATGATCAAGTCCTAGTGTTTATGGCCACCCTTTGCTATGATCATCATCAAGTAAGTATGTATGTTCTTAATGTTATTGAGATTAAAGATTAAGGGTAAAGTGGGATTTCATCATATGATCAAGATATGATCATATGATGATGTAGGAAGAAAGATGAATGTGTAAATGGGTCATGTTAACCCTTGTTTAAGTTATTGATTGTTATGTTGTTAGGTTTTGGTTAATTGTAGAAGATGATGATTATGATGGTGATGATGGTTAGAAGATGTTGTTGGTGGGATTTATGTTAGTAGCTTATCTTGGATTGAAGGTAAGTAGCTCTCCCTAAAACATGTGTTATATGTGTATTTATCATGTATATATTGTGGTTGTATAAGTGTATAAGAGTTGGGTTAGTATGGTTGTGAGCTAAGGATGGATGGCTAGTGACCTTGGATAGGAGTATGTTAGTTATCGGCTTTGGACTAGTCAAGGTATGTGGTGATTATGGTTGTGATGAATGAATGTGATTACGATATGAAGTTGGGTATGATATGAGTGGTATGTGGTAGTTTAGAAGCTTTTATGTGATTATGATGCTTATGTGAAAGTATGTGTATGATATATGTTTTATGTTGGGTTACTTACTAAGCGTAAGCTTACCCCTTTAGTTGTTAATGTTTTGTAGGTTTGTATGATGGTACTATGGCTTGGAAGAGAGCAAGGCTTGGATTATAGCTTAAGGATACGGAAGTGAATTGGGAAAGAATAAGCGTTAGGAGCTAGGTAGAATACCGCGCTCGAGTCAATGTTGTACCCCGAGAGTCTATTTTATGAGTCTTATAACGTGTGTCAAAGTCGGGTAACGGTTTGGGAGTCTAACGAGTTGTCAAGTGTGTCTAAGTGTTTTTAGTAAATGTTTAAGGGGTGTTTGGATTTAAGTGTGTTTATACCCATTTTGGATTGTAAACGGGTCAAGTATTGTTGAAACGTGTTGGTTATGTTAAATTAATGAAGTGGTTCAAGTTTGGTGTAAAACGGAAGTCGCATGGGTTGTTTATAGCGAAAACGGGATGAAAACGAAGTGTTTTTGGGAAGTTGCAGGTCCATGCCGGAGGTTTGGAGGCCAAACCCACGGCATGGATGAGTTTGGGAAACCCCCAAACTGACCAGAGGGCCCATGCCGCCCGGTTTGGCTTTATGCCTGATGCGTGGTTTTGCAACCTTACAACAGGTTTTACCTCTCGAGGGATCTCAAGAGGCTTACAACCCCACCAGGCAGTGTACCTGACCGATGTAGTATAGTGTAGTGGTAAGTACGGGGGATTGATCGTTCTCCACAGGGAATAGTGTTCGTTAGGTATGAAAAACTACTCTAATAGGTCTAAGGGTGAGGGATGATTCTTTTTGTGTTTTTTATATTTTTATGAAAGCAGGTAAAATCTCGGGTTTGAAAGAGTGGGCGGAATTAGTTGCTAGTCAACTAACCCAAATTACTACGAATGCAAATAAAATAAAATAACAGAAAATGAAAAGGTTGGTGAAAACTTATGTGGAGGAAAATGTGTTTACTTAAATTTCCTTACTCCCTAACTATCTTTTACCGGTTGATTAGTGTGTATTAGTTGCGTAGATGACGGGTGTATTCCTTAATACCATTTGTGGGGTGGCGTACGTACTTCCCCAACTCTACAAGCTCCTACTTCACTCCTATGTCGAGCCGGCTAGGAAGCTCCTAACATGGGATCACTAGAATTCGCTTGTGCATTAAATACAACCATAAAAACCTTTAGTACGCATTGGTTCATGTTTCTTAAGACGTTCAAGCAAGTTACCGAATAGGAAGTTAGCCAGTTTTCTTAAGCCTAACATAGATGAACAATCATCCAATACAACTAATAACACACTAATAACCAATAATCAATAGCTAGGTTTCATTAGATCTAAGCAAACACAAGATAAATCTAGCCTAGCATGTTAAACAAAAGACAAGAACAAGATAGAATCAAACAACACATAGACATATTGAATGATTAATTGATAACTTATCTTCAATGTAACATGGAAGATCTCAAGGCAAAAGGCCTTGAAAAAGCTGCCAAATTCGTCCTAGGGTTTTCACACACAAAGTTCCCCAATAAGTTCCACACTAATGACAAAAAATTGCAAAACTATATATAGACTTTCAGATCTGACGGCGTCACGTTATGGAGTGTGACGCCGTCACCTCGCCGCTTTTAGGGTTCCCGGATGACCTTCTTGACGCCGTCCCTCTTAAGCTCTCCAAAATCCGTTCTGGCTTATCAAGGCTTGACGCCGTCAGATTTAGGGGTGACGCCGTCCCTCTTTAAATTAAGCCGTGACGACCTTGATCAGATTAAAGCGTGACGCCGTCAGAATTTCATGCAAATTTCACTGGCTTATCATGAGTAATTTTCACATCCACCATTTTATTGCCAAGCTGTGACGCCGTCTGGAGAGGATCCTGACGCCGTCAAAGGTAACTTCCAGCACAATTTTGAGACTTTGTCGTTTTCTTCACTTTAATGCTCCAAAAACGTCCAAAATGCTTCCTTTTCCAGATTTCTTCTCAAAAGTACCTAAAATGACAAAAGGAACGATTTAGGGCAATATTTGATCAAATAAATACGATTTAGGGCTTAAATGACCCCTTAAAAGCGGTACACTTTTCGCTTCATCAATGCCGGCGGCATGGAGGTGATTTTGGGGCCATGCCGGCGGTATGGGCCAGTTTTCCAGATTTCGTCGATTTTCAAAAATTCATATCTTTTAATCCGTAAGTCGAAACGGGTCGTGCGACCTATCGTTTCGAAGGTAATTGAATGTAATTTCATTTAAAAATAGCCTCAAGGGCTGAATGTTTATACATATTTGTCAGATGTCACAAGACCGTTTGAAATTTACTCTTTATTTCTAATATTAAATGCCATGTATAGTCCTTGTGTCAGAAAACTTGCTACTCATCTGCACGAGTAGATAACAAACGGAGAGCCACGGTAAGGAAGGCCGGTGTGGCGGCGAGCATCGGTAAGGCAAAATGGTAAGCAACGGTAAGATCACACCGTCTGCTTTAAAAACATAAAATATACGGAGCTGAAAACCATAAAAGATCAAGAGCGTTACACTTATGATAACTATAACTTATGTTTCATTATGATAGCAATAAGCTGTGTTTCGCTTAGGCTACTGCAGTAATAAGGCGTGTTTGGATTAGGTTACTACAGCAATAAGGAGTGTTTGGATCAGGTTATAGCAGCAATGAACAGTGTTTGGGTCAAGTTATAGCAGCAATGAACAGTCCTTATGGCACGACCATGGAAGTAATGAAAAAGAAAAAAAGTTATGGCTCATATTTCTGTTAACTGTTTTTTGTTCGGGTTTTAGTTCTTTGTTGACTTTGGGTCACTTTTTGGATGCAAATAGTTTCTTTTGAGGTTGTTGTTTTGAGAAAGAACCTATTTTAATGACGTGTTCCAAGTTAATCTATTTTGATTAGTTCTTTTGCAACGGACCTGTTTGTTTATTAACCTACTCGTACTTTTTGTTAGTCAAGCAAAAAAGTTGAAGTTTAAATTTTTTAAGTAAAGGGAATATGCTAACCTCAGTTTCCAGATGCCACTACACCGCTACATTTCTTGGTCGAAATTTTTGAATAGATTAACTTTAGAGTAAATTACAAAGATGGTCCTTGTGGTTGGCGTTCACTTTCAGGTTTGGTCCTTGGACTTTTTTTTTTTTGCATTCCCGATCCCTAACTTTAGACCCGTATCCCAGGTGCTGGGACCCCATCCTAGATGAAGATGGATAAAGACTTAATATGATTGGTTGGTCAACGAAGTTACGTGGAAAAGTCAAACCCGATAGTCAAACTAATAGTCAAAGTATGACTAATATAGTTATATAAGGTATGATGTATAAACTAAAGGGACCTAGTTTGCCAAGTGTTATATGTGTTATAAGATAGTTGTGGCTAAAGTGAGAAGTAAGAGACTAGAAGGACCATTCTTGCCAAAAGCCCAAAGTTTACACCTAACTAGTTATATCTAGTTATTTCTAGACATTTCCTAAAATTATTGAGATAGAGTAGAAGGCCGGATTTTAGAGAGAAGAGAAAGAGAGGGAAAGTTAGATGATGATCCAAGAAGATGAAGATGATCAAGTCCTAGTGCTTATGGCCACCCTTTGCTATGATCATCATCAAGTAAGTATGTATGTTCTTAATGTTATTGAGATTAAAGATTAAGGGTAAAGTGGGATTTCATCATATGATCAAGATATGATCATATGATGATGTAGGAAGAAAGATGAGTGTGTAAATGGGTCATGTTAACCCTTGTTTATGTTATTGATTGTTATGTTGTTAGGTTTTGGTTAATTGTAGAAGATGATGATTATGATGATGATGATGGTTAGAAGATGTTGTTGGTGGGATTTATGTTAGTAGCTTAGCTTGGATTGAAGGTAAGTAGCTCTCCCTAAAACATGTGTTATATGTGTATTTATCATGTATGTATTGTGGTTGTATAAGTGTATAAGAGTTGGGTTAGTATGGTTGTGAGCTAAGGATGGATGGCTAGTGACCTTGGATAGGAGTATGTTAGTTATCGGCTTTGGACTAGTCAAGGTATGTGGTGATTATGGTTGTGATGAATGAATGTGATTACGATATGAAGTTGGGTATGATATGAGTGGTATGTGGTAGTTTAGAGGCTTTTATGTGATTATGATGCTTATGTGAAAGTATGTGTATGATATATGTTTTATGTTGGGTTACTTACTAAGCGTAAGCTTACCCCTTTAGTTGTTAATGTTTTGTAGGTTTGTATGATGGTACTATGGCTTGGAAGAGAGCAAGGCTTGGATTATAGCTTAAGGATACGGAAGTGAATTGGGAAAGAATAAGCGTTAGGAGCTAGGTAGAATACCGCGCTCGTGTCAATGTTGTACCCCGAGAGTCTATTTTATGAGTCTTATAACGTGTGTCAAAGTCGGGTAACGGTTTGGGAGTCTAACGAGTTGTCAAGTGTGTCTAAGTGTTTTTAGTAAATGTTTAAGCGGTGTTTGGATTTAAGTGTGTTTATACCCATTTTGGATTGTAAACGGGTCAAGTATTGTTGAAATGTGTTGGTTATGTTAAATTAATGAAGTGGTTCAAGTTTGGTGTAAAACGGAAGTCGCATGGGTTGTTTATAGCGAAAACGGGATGAAAACGAAGTGTTTTTGGGAAGTTGCAGGTCCATGCCGGAGGTTTGGAGGCCAAACCCACGGCATGGATGAGTTTGGGAAACCCCCAAACTGACCAGAGGGCCCATGCCGCCCGGTTTGGCTTTATGCCGGCGGCATGGAGGTGATTTTGGGGCCATGCCGGCGGTATGGGCCAGTTTTCCAGATTTCGTCGATTTTTAAAAATTCATATCTTTTAATCCGTAAGTCGAAACGGGTCGTGCGACCTATCGTTTCGAAGATAATTGAATGTAATTTCATTTAAAAATAGCCTCAAGGGCTGAATGTTTATACATTTTTTTCAGATGTCACAAGACCGTTTGAAATTTACTCTTTATTTCTAATATTAAATGCCATGTATAGTCCTTGTGTCAGAAAACTTGCTACTCGTCTGCACGAGTAGATAACAAACGGAGAGCCACGGTAAGGAAGGCCGGTATGGCGGCGAGCATCGGTAAGGCAGAACGGTAAGCAACGGTAAGATCACACCGTCTTCTCTAAAAACATAAAATATACGGAGCTGAAAACCATAAAAGATCAAGAGCGTTACACTTATGATAACTATAACTTATGTTTCATTATGATAGCAATAAGCTGTGTTTCGCTTAGGCTACTGCAGTAATAAGGCGTGTTTGGATTAGGTTACTACAGCAATAAGGAGTGTTTGGGTCAGGTTATAGCAGCAATGAACAGTGTTTGGGTCAAGTTATAGCAGCAATGAACAGTCCTTATGGCACGACCACGGAAGTAATGAAAAAGAAAAAAAGTTATGGCTCATATTTCTGTTAACTGTTTTTTGTTCGGGTTTTAGTTCTTTGTTGACTTTGGGTCACTTTTTGGATGCAAATAGTTTCTTTTGAGGTTGTTGTTTTGAGAAAGAACCTTTTAATGACGTGTTCCAAGTTAATCTATTTTGATTAGTTCTTTTGCAACGGACCTGTTTGTTTAATAACCTACTCGTACTTTTTGTTAGTCAAGCAAAAAAGTTGAAGTTTAAATTTTTTAAGTAAAGGGAATATGCTAACCTCAGTTTCCAGATGCCACTACACCGCCACATTTCTTGGTCGAAGTTTTTGAATAGATTAACTTTAGAGTAAATTACAAAGATGGTCCTTGTGGTTGGCGTTCACTTTCAGGTTTGGTCCTTGGACTTTCTTTTTTTTGCATTCCCGATCCCTAACTTTAGACCCGTATCCCAGGTGCTGGGACCCCATCCTAGATGAAGATGGATAAAGACTTAATATGATTGGTTGGTCAACGAAGCTACGTGGAAAAGTCAAACCCGGTAGTCAAACTAATAGTCAAAGTATGACTAATATAGTTATATAAGGTATGATGTATAAACTAAAGGGACCTAGTTTGCCAAGTGTTATATGTGTTATAAGATAGTTGTGGCTAAAGTGAGAAGTAAGAGACTAGAAGGACCATTTTTACCAAAAGCCCAAAGTTTACACCTAACTAGTTATATCTAGTTATTTCTAGACATTTCCTAAAATTATTGAGATAGAGTAGAAGGCCGGATTTTAGAGAGAAGAGAAAGAGAGGGAAAGTTAGATGATGATCCAAGAAGATGAAGATGACCAAGTCCTTGTGCTTATGGCCACCCTTTGCTATGATCATCATCAAGTAAGTATGTATGTTCTTAATGTTATTGAGATTAAAGATTAAGGGTAAAGTGGGATTTCATCATATGATCAAGATATGATCATATGATGATGTAGGAAGAAAGATGAGTGTGTAAATGGGTCATGTTAACCCTTGTTTATGTTATTGATTGTTATGTTGTTAGGTTTTGGTTAATTGTAGAAGATGATGATTATGATGATGATGATGGTTTGAAGATGTTGTTGGTGGGATTTATATTAGTAGCTTATCTTGGATTGAAGGTAAGTAGCTCTCCCTAAAACATGTGTTATATGTGTATTTATCATGTATGTATTGTGGTTGTATAAGTGTATAAGAGTTGGGTTAGTATGGTTGTGAGCTAAGGATGGATGGCTAGTGACCTTGGATAGGAGTATGTTAGTTATCGGCTTTGGACTAGTCAAGGTATGTGGTGATTATGGTTGTGATGAATGAATGTGATTACGATATGAAGTTGGGTATGATATGAGTGGTATGTGGTAGTTTAGAGGCTTTTATGTGATTATGATGCTTATGTGAAAGTATGTGTATGATATATGTTTTATGTTGGGTTACTTACTAAGCGTAAGCTTACCCCTTTAGTTGTTAATGTTTTGTAGGTTTGTATGATGGTACTATGGCTTGGAAGAGAGCAAGGCTTGGATTATAGCTTAAGGATATGGAAGTGAATTGGGAAAGAATAAGCGTTAGGAGCTAGGTAGAATACCGCGCTTGAGTCAATGTTGTACCCCGAGAGTCTATTTTATGAGTCTTATAACGTGTGTCAAAGTCGGGTAACGGTTTGGGAGTCTAACGAGTTGTCAAGTGTGTCTAAGTGTTTTTAGTAAATGTTTAAGGGGTGTTTGGATTTAAGTGTGTTTATACCCATTTTGGATTGTAAACGGGTCAAGTATTGTTGAAACGTGTTGGTTATGTTAAATTAATGAAGTGGTTCAAGTTTGGTGTAAAACGGAAGTCGCATGGGTTGTTTATAGCGAAAACGGGATGAAAACGAAGTGTTTTTGGGAAGTTGCAGGTCCATGCCGGAGGTTTGGAGGCCAAACCCACGGCATGGATGAGTTTGGGAAACCCCCAAACTGACCAGAGGGCCCATGCCGCCCAGTTTGGCTTTATTCCGGCGGCATGGAGGTGATTTTGGGGCCATGCCGGCGGTATGGGCCAGTTTTCCAGATTTCGTCGATTTTCAAAAATTCATATCTTTTAATCCGTAAGTCGAAACGGGTCGTGCGACCTATCGTTTCGAAGGTAATTGAATCTAATTTCATTTAAAAATATCCTCAAGGGCTGAATATTTATACATTTTTGTCAGATGTCAAAAGAGTGTCCATATGTCCATGAAAGTCAATCGTTTTTTGCGTTAAAAGTTTAAAATTTTAGTCTAAACGGGTACGGGGCGTTACAGAATGGAACAAGTCTGATATCGTATGATTTTTGTGTCTAGGTCTAGGATTGAGATTGTTTTTCATTTAGATTTGGTTGTGATGGTGTGGTGACGGGTGGTATGTAGGCTTTTTTGTGGCGTGGTGGTGATGGTGGTGGCGTGGTGCTAGATTTTGGTTCAGGATGCAGCAGTGGGTGTGAATCTGGTTGGACTTCCTACTTGGGACAATCACAGTATCTTTTTGATTCTGTTTATAATACGAAAAATGTGGAAGAAGATGACGATATGTCAATAGTTTCAGATGCATCTTCAGGTACACCACATGTTCAACAACAAGAACAAGAATGCAACACTGATGGTTTTGGTGTCTGCAAAAGGCAAAATGTTGTCAAGGAGTCAAGAAAGATAGTAAATGATTTTCCTTGTTTTCTTGATGACACTGCTAGTTCTCCATTCTTTAGCTTCTCTCATGTATCATTTTCTTGCTCTTGTATTGCAATTTGAGGGTGCTCTATATTCCGTTTTCAGTTTGCATTTAAAAGTGATTATCTGATTGTGTGTTGCTGCAATGGTGGGTGGTTGAAAGGGGTGGTGGTGGTAATGGTGGAAGAGAAGAGGTGTTTGGAATTGGAAATTAAAAGAGTAAATTACAATATAAGAGTGAATTACACATATGGTCCCTGTGGTAAAACATTAAAAGACTATTTTGCCCTCATGTGCAAGTCACATGAGTGGCTTTAACGGTCAAACTTGACGTCTGTTTGGTCAAGGGACCATCTGTGTTAATAGTTTCAGAGTTAAGGACCGGGAATGCAAAAAAAAAAGTCCAAGGACCAAACCTGAAAGTCAACGCCAACCACAAGGATCATCTTTGTAATTTACTCTTAACTTTATATGAAATATGGATAGTTTGAGGGTCTTTATCAAGTTTTTCCGAATTTTAATGATTTTTCTCTAGGCATAAAGAGTAGGTTATGGAGAATTGATTAGAACAAAAGTTGGTTACTGTTAGGATTTAAGAGGGATATTCATGGGGCAAAAGGGAAGACCAGCAACCCAATAGCAACACAAACCCAGAACAGGTAGCAATAGCAGAAGTTAACAAGTTGGGAGCAAAACCTGGTATTTCTATTAGCAAAATTATGAAGTACATAGATCTATATCTGCTATTGTTATATATAGAACAAATTAAAATTACCAGACTACCCTTAGAAAATAAACTAAACTATATTATGTGTTAGTGCAAATATTACGATATTTAAACTAAACGATTTCTTCAGTTTTAATAATGACAAACATGTAACTTGTAATACATAACGTAAAATGTGCAAGTTACTTGTAAACACAAATCATCAATGTATACTTACATCAACACCTCCCGACATCTCAAGTATGCTTCAACGAAGTCGTAGATTTCCATCCCGACATAAATCACTCAAGGTAAGAACAAACAAATCTACTACTTGACAAATGATCAAAGGATTATATTTTTCTAAACTTCACATTTTTAATGTGACAAAACATTTTTTCAAAAATATATTTTACAAATTATTTTTGAATTAAAAAGAAATGTTTTATTTTGAAAAATAAGTTTAAAAATCATAACAGCTATTTTTCCCTCCAAAAATCAGCTCCAACCTTCCCCAAATAAGTTTTCACCAGAAAAGACAAAATTTGGAGCGTCCTAGTCTAGGACGGCTCCACGGTTCCACTAAATTTAGTGGAGCCGTGGCATGTTTAGTGGAGCCGTCCGTACAAAATTTTCTGTAACGTTCAGATTTTCCTTGCCTATAAATAGTGGACCATTTCACACTTCCAACTTGATTTTTCCAGTCCTTTTTCTCTGGTCTAATCCCTCCTCACTTAAATGACTTTCTTTGATCATTTGGAGAGTCTTAGTTTGTTTAAGAGTGATCCAATCCTCCATTCAAGTGATCCTCTTCATTCCTCTTGATTAGCAAGAGAAGAACACAAAGTATCCAAGTAGATACAAAGTGTTGTCATCCCTCTTGATTAGCAAGAGAAGAACACAAAGTATCTAAGTAGATACAAAGTGTTGTCATCCCTCTTGATTAGCAAGAGAAGAACACAAAGTATCCAAGTAGATACAAAGTGTTATCATTCCTCTTCATTTGCAAGAGAAGAACTCAAGGTATCCAAGAAGATACAAGAGTTGTAGTTGTTAGGTCTTGTAACATTTGTTACACTCTTGATTGTATCATAGCATACATCAAGATTATCTTTCTTTTGTGAGAGAGTGAGTCAAGATCATTGTGATCTTAAGAGATAGTGAAGATCTCTTGAAGCCATTGGGCTTGTGTGATTGATCATGTGGATCAAGGGTAGATCGTGGTAGATTGGTGCTAGCTAAGATTAGCACTCGACATCTAGCTTAGTGTCGGAAATAGGATAAGCGACGTGTATGGTGTAGATCGGGTAGATCGTGGTAGATTGGTGCTAGCTAAGATTAGCACTCGACATCTAGCTTAGTGTCGAAAAACAAGTTAAGCGACGTGTACGGTTTTCTCCGCCAGAAGGGAGTTTGTTGATTAGTGAAGTAACTCTCGAGTTGGGTACTCGGGGAGTGGAGTAGGGCGAAGAGGAGCTTCGTGACCGAACCACTATAAATCACCGTGTCCGGTTTGCGCCTTCTTACTTATCTCTTTACTTTCATTTCATTCTTTATCGCTTTATATTTGCATTGCGTTTTTGCTTGTGTGGCTAGTTGCTTATGTTATGTTGATTATCTATGTGTCGTGGTTTGATTGTGTATATGTTGTAGTTTACTATATTCATCTCTTGATGCTATATGATCATAGTTGACACTTTTCATATCACATCACACTTGATCGGGAGTTTGATACAAAAGTTTTAAGTTTTAAATGGAAACGTATTCATCCCCCCCCCCCTCTACGGTTTCCACATTATGCCAAAATTACTGAAATACCCTTAGGACTACAAGTCAAAACATCTAACAATCTCCACCTTGACTTTAGCTCCTAAGTAGCACCATATTTCCAATTATCGATATTGAGCAAATCCAAATAGTGACGAAACTTGCTCAAAGGAATTGATGGTTGTAATGTAACTTTCCAACTTACAACTGAAATTTCCAATGGTGAAAAACATAGGATCTTCTAGCATCAAGATCCGCAACATAATCCAAATTTGAGTAGCCGGCAACCAAATATTCACGTTCACCACCGTAAATGAGGCCAACATCACAGGTCCTGAGTTAAATTCCTCCACCTGCTTCAAATCAAATTCAAAGTTCCAAAGGCTAGAGATACTAGCCAATTTCAAATCAAACGATCGATTCCCAAAAGCTATCCGAAACAAATTCAATCCAAAACAAATGCCGATGACTTCAAAACGAACAATCAAATGTTAGCCGACAAATTCAAAACGGCCAACCAAACAAACAAATCGACTCAAACGATCTTCACTAGAGACAATCAAATTCAGGCAGCAAACTTCAAAAGCCCGACAAACGAAGATCCAAATTTCCAAACTGACAAATTCCAAACGATCGAACAAATTCCAAACGACCTAATAATCAAGTCTCCAAACACCAAATCGATCTTCAAATGAAAACACCAAATTCAAATTCCTATGACCCACTTATTTCATAAGGATTATGGTCAAACATTCAAACTTATTATCCAAGTATCAAACAAATTCAAGTTAATGAATAACTTGACGAACGAGCTCTAATAATTCAAATGCCCCAATACGGATAATAATTCCAATGACCCACTTATACAATAAGAATTACGGCTCATAACTCAAAACAAACGAATACAAAGATCACCAAAGAAACAAATTTCGAACATGTTTAACAAAACCAGAAGTTATTTGTTACCAAATCAACAACGAATGAGTAAATACCAAATTGCCATTCACCAAATCTAACTAAACTTTCCACCGACCCATTCACTAAGAATCACCCAATCAAAAGTTAGCATATTTAAATACTAATTCAAACAATCGGCAATATCTATGAACGATCGAATCCAAAAGCAAATCGACAAATACAAAACCCAAACCCACGTACAAACTCGATTCTTCAAACCAAATTCAGATTATCCTAAATCCCAATCAACTAATCGATCCAAAAAAAATAATAAATAAATAAAATTATACAATCTCTACATAAACCGATCGATTCAACATACAAATTCTAACTATCCCTAATCCCAATCAACAAACACCTTCAACTTTTCAAATGAGCACAAGCAAAAATCGATTGAACAATAACAAAACAAACACACCTTATGTTTCCAAGATTAATCGACAGCAACCACCAAACACAAATCAAATTCAAACGATATCAAGAAACTAATTCTTGAAATCAACCAGAAGGAATCAATCCGACCAATACAAATGGTTGAATAACCCAAAACAGTTGCATGCAGCTTGCTTCAAATCGATCGAGTGGCTCTTGATACCAATTTGTTAGGATTTAGGAGGGATATTCATGGGGCAAAAGGGAAGACCA
Organism: Artemisia tridentata subsp. tridentata; assembly: GCA_021014915.2. Taxonomy (NCBI): domain Eukaryota; kingdom Viridiplantae; phylum Streptophyta; class Magnoliopsida; order Asterales; family Asteraceae; genus Artemisia; species Artemisia tridentata. The sequence continues at coordinate 490,859,385 of CP139508.1, read as the reverse complement.
GCAACCCAATAGCAACACAAACCCAGAACAGGTAGCAATAGCAGAAGTTAACATGTTGGGAGCAAAATCTAGTATTTCTATTAGCAAAATTATGAAGTACATAGATCTATATCTGCTATTGTTATATATAGAACAAACTAAAATTACCAAACTACCCTTAGTAAATAAACTAAACTATATTATGCCAAAATTACTGAAATACCCTTAGGACTACAAGTCAAAACATCTAACAGTTGGTTACTTTTTGTATGCACTTTCTGTTTATTTATATCCATGTTGCAGTCCATCCATGATTTATTTTTTTATTTTCTCTTAATAAGCAGATATGTGCTGGTTCTGTGGGGCTTACCGATAGTGTCTTTTGCCTCATAATCTATCCATTTCTTACTCCTCCAACTTACCAGCTAACTTTTGTAAGTGTTACATATTCGCTTATTTACGATTAAGCTTCATACATTCATTCTGTATAAGCTTATAGATTAATACTGTAATATAGTTCTTTCCATATTATTTTGAGAGTTATCTTATCTTTCTTTGTTACAGTTGCATGTCAGCATGCATTCAGTCAACGCTGTTCTCCTCCTCATTGATGTGTTTCTCAATCGCCTAGTAAGTTATATTTCTTTCATGGACCATTTTCAATTGTTTTTATACAGAGTATAGATCATATTTTGCGTGTTTGTGCTTATGCATATTGTAAGCGTTATGTTACTCTCTTACTGACATGGCTATCATAAATTCGTTATCAGCGGCTTCCACTACAAAATAAATGACATTTGCTCACTAAAAGAAGTGTGAGCATAAGATAAGAAAACAGTCACTAAAAGCTAATTTCTCTACTCCCACTAAAGAAAAAAGAGTAAGTAACAAAGAATTTCTCAACTCCCACTAAAGAAAAAAGAGTAAGTAACAAAGGGATCACTAAAAGTCTTTTGTCACTAAAATTTTAGTGACGAAAAGTTCAAAATATTTAGCGTCTAGAATTCTTTAGTCACTAAAGGGTACACCACCTTTCTATAAAAACACTAAAATGACACATTTATAGCCAATTTCAGTCAGCAAAAGATGACTTTGCAATGTACAGATACATGCCTTTCTGGCAGAAATACAAATTGCATTCTCAAATGACTGCATTTCTCAACAAAACAAAACGAGGATTACTTCGCGGCGTTTATAACAAATTCCAATCTCAAATGTACAAAACGAGGTGTTTATACCCGCGCTCGGCGGCGGGGTGTTAGTCAACAAAAATATTAAAATCAGTGTATAGCAAGTTAACGGAATTACAAACCAAATGGCAAATTTCCTAAGCTAACAGATACTGTTCAATCGCAAATTTCCAAAAAGTGTAATTTCAGACGCCGGGTACTTCATCTCAGACTGTTCTCTCGCCAATGTTGTGGAGGATGCCAATGAAGTTGGAGGTTCCTTCTTGAGCAGCAAGTGCAGTTCCCTGAGACCATATATAACAATATAAGCCGAATGCTTTCGACAGGTGTTTTTTATGTATAAAAAAGCTAAATTAATAAACTACTGGCTATTACTCAAACAGATTATCGAATGTCACAACCTTAAGCGTTGTAGCTGGTATAAAACTAACTATCCAGCACTGATTTGCGTAATAAAATAATCAAAAGCAGAACTTGTTTTTTTCAGACAGTAAGAAGACACTATTGCAACTGCAAGGCGCCAATAATCAGTTTAAAAAAACATCCAAAGCACCCCTAAATAACCATAAAAGACGCTCTATTAATAAGTAGTGAGACATACCAGTTTTTCTCTTGTCTAAGCCGTGTATTCTCAATCATAATCATTGGAGGCCACACAATCAGCTTATGGTTCACCACATCCTTCAATAATGCAACATAATATTTCTTTCTTTCCTCAAGGCTTTTAGCATAAGAAGCATCATTGTAACAATTCGCATTTTCAGGTTACTATCCATTCCCGAATTTTTACTATTCATTTTTACTATTCACTTTCACTATTCATTCCCAAAATTTTTATTTCATATTCTCGTAAGTTAAGCTATTTTCATGATAACCCGAGAGTTTGACACTCGTCGGATCATTTCTGCAAAAATCACGAAACCGTGTCTGAGAATTACTTTAAGGTTTAAACGTCGTTTAGGCATCCCGATATGTTCCCACAACATCACAAACAAGAGAAATATAAGTTTTTCACCTTCCGTGACATTCTCAGGAATTTTAGAATTTTACATTTTCCGAATCTGCGTTTTACGCGTTTTAGACTTGCGTTTCCAGCGTTTTCGCGACCCATTAAACTTATCACTCATTTTTATAAGATAATAATGAGTATATTGACAAGTTTAATCATTTCTATTAGTTTCGTATTTTTACGATACCCGGTTTTACGTTTCATGACTTAACGACTTACAGTTAGCGATTACCGGGACAAAACTGACTCCGTAAAAGCAAGATAATGCAAGAAACTTATCAAGCTTCTCATGAAAGCCTCATGAAGCTTATCAAGGAAGGAACCAAGGGCATGTGTCTTGATCTCATGGCTTGGTCCTTAAGATGATTACATGTGTTCAAGCTTCCTAAGTAAGCTTTCTTAAAGTCTTGCAAACTAACCTCCTCATTAGCCTATAAATACCCCCCCCTCTTCATTTCCAACGTCCACACACACACACATACTCTCTCCATTTGCTAGTATACTTCAAGAGTTATTCAATAAACACAAGCTCCATATCAATTCCAAAGCTCTTGTTAAGCTTTGATTGATCCAAGTTCTAGTTTCTTCCATCCTTTGGTGATCTTCCATCCACACAAGAAGTGTTCTAGTAGAAGACTTCAAGTGCCTTCTCAAGTAGTCACAAGTTGGTGTCAAGAGCTTAGAGAAGTTGGAAGCTAGAGATCCTAGTTCTTGTTCTAGTTCTTGTCCTAATTCTTAACCTTTGATTCCTTTCTTTAGAAAGCCAAAAGTTGTAAGAAACCTTAACACACTCTCTTGCTCAACATCATTTACATGCTTCTTATACTTTATTTATGCTATATATGGTCTTTATATTATGTTCATGATGTACAAAAGTCTTTAAAACAAGTTAGGATAACTATATGTTAACTTATGGTAAGTAAACAAGAAAAACTAGTGACATATATTGTGAAATACGACCAAAATAGTATAACCATGATATTAGACACTTACCTACTGTTAAAGAGGACTTTACAAGGAAAACATATCAATTTGAATCATCGAAAACGAGTACACGAGTCAAAAGATACGACCAAAAGACGTTAGCGAAACTAAAAACCCAAATCTGCCAAATTACCTACTGATCAAAATCCGGATTTTTTTCGAGGCCTTCTGGTCCGTTTCATCAAAAAGTTAAAACACGAAAGTTGTCCGGAACGACGTTTTCCTTCAATTACAAAGAAGCTCGGGTCCTGAAAACACATAACGAATGATATTTTTCTTCAAATTATTGGATGATGCAGTGGAGGTTATACGGTGGAGGTGAGATTTGAAATTGGGTAAGATTTGGGAGTATGTGAGATTTGGTGATAAAAAACTGTCACAAATTTTATTTACTTCGTTTCTTTTTTTTTTTCTTTTTTTTTTTTTTTTTTTTGATTTACTTACTTTTATAAGTTTTGGGTAAATTGCAAATTTAGTCACGCAAAAAATACACAGAGACAAAAAGTTGTGCAAAAACGACATTAATGTTTCATTTTTTGTAAAACAGTCACCGATAGCTACTTTTTACTAACTCCCGTTATTTTCCTCGTTAAGTGCCACATCACCGAGGGTGGTATCGTCATTTCATTGCTTTAGGGACAAATTTTGCAATTTAAGTTTTGTCTATTTATTTCATAGCCGCCACCACCACTACCCTCTACCACCACACAACCAACACCACCCTATAAGTAAATCAGTGCTGCTTGTAATAACTCTGATTTAAATAATCTACCATCGGAAATATAAAAGTCATCTCTTCTCGTCCAGTACCGTTCAAAGAATTTATTAGGTATAAATTCTCTCCTCGTGTCGAAAAATCTCACTAAATCAGCGAGATTTATTCGTAAAATCCTCTTAAACTCTAATGACGACTTAAATATTTCATCCGAAATATTTAAAGTATATTTAATTTGCGAAATGCAATTAAATGTCATTTTTCGCTCTCGATTAACGTTCATCGAATCCCGTTGGATTCATTCATAAAAGAATTTATTCGGTATAAATTCCTTTAATCTAAGGTCCAGAAAAATCACAACATATGTGAAATTTCTTTGTTCAAAAATCTAATTCTGGGTCAAAACTGACCTCAGCAGATCACGGTACCGTTAAATTTAACGGTACCGTAGGACCGTTGTCTGCTGAGACAGTTTATTTCATCTTCAATTCTCACCAACACTATCAAAACCCACTCGATGTAGTCTTGAACCAGAACCGTCTCCTATCATAATAGATTCTGTCTATCTTCTGATTCCTTAGATTTTTCCCCTTTCACTTCCGCATGGTACTGAACACACCATATGTATGGTTACTTCCATATCCATTATCTTCCCAACTTATCTACACCTTTCAACCTTAGTTCTACACTACCAATGCTTCCGTATCCCACTCACCTTCCACACACTTCAAGCGAAGAACCGCTAGGATAAGTTGAGATAACCCCACTAGAACCTTATCACTAACCTCACAACCCTGAAGATTTTATCTTCTTAACCCTTAGGATATCTCCAAGTCATCACATGCCTCATCATATAAATATTCTATGAATATTCACAATGATTGAGAAGAGCTACATGACTTCAAAGGTGAAGTTTATCGTATGCTATCCACCACTTGTCATGACGTTACTAAGCTCATCGCTTCCGTCAACGTTTGTTTTCCTCTTTATCTTTTACATCTTGTCCGGATGGTCATAGATTAAGGGGGAGCGAAAACACACTCATATAGTCTTTCACCAAACACTCTCAAGAACACACAAATGTGGTTCTTATTCCCTAGGAAACTTCCCTTTAGCTGCCCAGAACGAGGCTGCACAGGAAAATTCGTGACTTCCAGGTCACGGTACCGTTAAATAGGCCACGGTACCGTGTAGTATTTAGTGGTACCGTGCCTATGTTTGACGAATTTTCACTGTTCCCTCCAGATCCCTGCATCCCTAACCTCAAACCTGTAAAATTTTGCAAACTCACATACACCCTAGGATTCCCTCACTACACCATAAGACTCTACCACCAACTTTAATTCGAATCCCACAACTCTTGCCTATATAAGGCATCACCATTGCAAGCTTACCTTGCATCTCATCTTCAAACCTCACATTAACATCATTCCTCATCACACTCAACCCTTATAACTAAACTTCACACTCTTGACAGTGATAGTTAGTCTAAAGAACCTTCAACCCATCGATCATCACACTCAAATCTTACAACTATTTCTCACTTTGGATAAGTGATAGTTAGTCCACCAACCTTCAATCCTCACAATCACACGAAACCCTTCATACACCAAATTATCTCTAACACACACCTAGGATCATCCAAACTAGAAATCTAGAACTTCATTACCTCAACCCCGTTAGAGATATCCACCCCCAATCCTGTTAGGATCACATGCACATTTTTTTCTTATGAAATATATCATGCATCTCATTGTCAGTGCAAACGATATATTAATCTAAACCATCCCAACACCAATCATCTTAGGTAGATGATTATGTTGTTCAAAAGGTTTGTCAGAACTTGCCTTCCTAATGACAACTTGGAAGAAGTCATTTTGTGTGTCAGTCAACGAACAAATATCGTTCTTGTTAGTGTGATTGATTGAACAATTACACCTTAGGTTGTCAGTCGGATTGTGACACTTACGTGTTAACATAGTTTAACCCTTGCATGTCTTGCTATGTGTATTATATCCCTATAATGTTGCTCCTATTCTTTTATATATTATGTTGCACGAAGCTAACCCTTGATGTAGGAAAAGCCTTTGTAAAATTTGATCCATGGATCCGCTAGATACTAAGGTAAATAAACAAGGAGATTAAGTCACCATAGGGGAGCATTGAGCTAGGGGGAGCTCGAGAGTATTTGAATACATAGCACGGAGTCTTTCTAATGGTGGTGATAGAAGACTTCACTGGGATGATACAAGCTCGCCTTTCTAGGGAGAATGGAAAGTAGTGTAATAAGGGGGAGTAGGGAGTGAATTCAAGGAAGCGCTCGAGGCAACTACTTTTTTGATTCGACAAAAGGGGGAGAAGGGAGTGTAAACAAGTAACTTTTACATTTTACTATGTGTTACGGTTTACATATTTGTCATCATCAAAAAGGGGGAGATTTTTAGTGCAAATATTACGATATTTAAACTAAACGGTTTCTTCGGTTTTAATAATGACAAACATGTAACTTGTAATACATAACGTAAAATGTGTAAGTTACTTGTAAACACAAATCATCAATGCATACTTACATCAACACCTCCCGACGTCTCAAGTATGCTTCAACGAAGTCGTAGATTTCCATCTCAACGTAAATCACTCAAGGTATGGACAAACAAATCTATTACTTGACAAATGGTCAAAGGATTATATTTTTCTAAACTTCACATTTTTAATGTGACAAAACATTTTTTTCAAAAATATATTTTACAAATTATTTTTGAATTAAAAAGAAATGTTTTAGTTTGAAAAATAAGTTTAAAAATCCCAACAGTCAATTTTTCCCCCAAAACAGCTCCAAACATTCCCAAATAAACATTCCACACTAAAAACAAACGGAGGAGCGTCCACGGTACCAGTAAAGTACCGACGGCTCCACTAAATTTAGTGAAGCCGTCTGACAATTAGTGGAGCCGTGCCTCTGTAACGGTTAGTTTTCCCTTTGCCTATAAATAGTGGACCATTTTACACTTCCAACTTGATTTTTCCAGTCAGTTTTCTCTGGTCTAATCCCTCCTCACTTAGAACACTTTCTTTGATCATTTAGAGAGTCTTAGTTTGTTTAAGAGTGATCCTTTCAATCCACCAAGAGATCATCTTCATTCCTCTTCAAGTGCAAGAGAAGAACACAAGGTATCCAAGTAGATACAAAGTGTTGTCATTCCTCTTCAAGTGCAAGAGAAGAACACAAGGTATCCAAGTAGATACAAAGTGTTGTAGTTGTAGGTAGAGGCACTTGTAACATTTGTTACACTCTTGATTGTATCATAGCATACATCAAGATCATTTTTCTTTTGAGAGTTTGTGAGGGAAGATCATTGTGATCTTATAGAGATATTGAATATCTCTAGTAGCTATTGGGCTAGTGTGTTGATCAAAGGTAGATAGGGTAGATTGAGTCAAGTGAGGGTTGATCATTGTGATCTTGTCGAGATCTTGGAGATCTCTTGAAGCTTGTGGGCTTGTGTGATTGATCAAGAAGATCAAGGGTAGATTGGGTAGATCGAGTCAAGTGGGAGTAGATCATTGTGATCTTGTTGAGATCTTGGAGATCTCTTGAAGCCATTAGGCTTGTGTATTGATCAAGTGGATCAAGGGTAGATCGTGGTAGATTGGTGCTAGCTAAGATTAGCACTCGACATCTAGCTTAGTGTCGAAAATAAGATAAGCGACGTGTACGGTTTTCTCCGCCTGAAGGGAGCTTGTTGATTAGTGAAGTAACTCTCGAGTTGGGTACTCGGGGAGTGGAGTAGGGCGAAGAGGAGCTTCTTGACCAAACCACTATAAATCACCGTGTCCGGTTTGCGCCTTCTTACTTATCTCTTTACTTTCATTTCATTCTTTATCGCTTTATATTTATATTTGCATTGCGTTTATGCTTGTGTGGCTAGTTGCTTATGTTATGTTGATTATGTATGTGTCATGGTTTGATTGTGCTAGTGTTGTAGTTTAATTTATTCATCCCTAGATGTTATATGATCATTGTTGACACTTTTCATATTACGTCACACTTGATCGGGTGTTTGATACAAAAAGTTTTCAAGTTTTTAAATGGAAACATATTCACCTCCCCCCCCCTCTACGGTTTCCACAATTGGTACCAGAGCCACGTCGCTCAAATTTTTAAAACAAATGGTTTTCAAAATTGAGTACGATCCATGTATCAAATTACCCATGAAGGTGATAAAATATGAAAAGTATTTACTTGCTTAATACTTACAAGCATTGTTGTTAAGTATACTTTGTCATACTAGCTTGAAGGTTTTCTTAAACCACTAAAAGAATAGAGTTAGTAAGTGTCCGGTCATGTCTATAGAACGAGTCGTAAAGTAATGTGCTTGGTTTTGTTCAAAACTGTAAAAACAGTCACGGTACCGTTAAATATAACGTACAGTACCATTAAATATGGACGGTACCGCTAAATTTAACGGTACCTTCATCTGATTTTCAGAATTTGGTAATTTTCAAAAATTCGTATAAAATCAACCGTAAGTCCGTAGGAGTCGTGCCACCTATCGTTTTAAACATAATTGAGTCGAATCTCATTTAAAAACACTTTTAGAAAATGATTGTAAAGTAAAATTTACTAAAGTCTTTGATTCGTAACAGAGAGTCTTTTTCGGTCCATATGATTGTAAAGTAAAATTTACTAATGGTATCTAGCACTAAAAATGAGTGCTAACAAAATGGGTCCATATGGGTGGTTAACTAACCGATGTGGCTAGCTAATATATCATTAGATGTAAAATGGAAGGCCATTTGGTTGAATCCTAATGTTGCCTCTTATCACACGAATACACTTTCATCACACGAATGTGATCTCACTGCGGTCTGGTAATGATTTGCAAGTACAAGTTCTAGAATAAATAAAACCACCGGCACACTCATAGCAAAAAGATCAAGCATAAAATATGTATGCTATGTAAGAATAGGCTCAAATCCTCACAATTTTTGGTGGAATGGGCTATAATTGTGCTAGCAATGTTATCGATCCCAAAAATGGATTGCAATGTCAATCAGGACATATCTCGAATTTTCAAAAATTACATGTTTTATTAGTGGATTGATCTAGCTATTCTAATATAAATTATCCTAAATGTGCGGAAACAACTAGATCATAAGGGCAAACAATTTAAAACTAGGCTAAAAAATATAGAAAATTTAAAATCCAGTTTCATTTTCCTATTTCCTCCCCCCACACTTAAGTTTGACATTGTCCTCAATGTAAAGAACGATGAACCATAGAAATAGGGAAATGGAACATAAAAGAAATGATACTGCCTGAGCCTTGGAATCTAGATCGAGCTCCAAATGAGATATTGAGATCGAACGATTCCACATCTTGGAGATCAAGCATCGTAACCTGCAGTAATCTTCATATATAAGACAAACAAACACACAAAATGCAAAATATTTTTGGATTTTTTTTTATTATAATGTGACGCCCCCACACTTATGGTGAAACCATCGGGGCATAAAAATAAACAAACAATTAAAAACACACGGGTTACCTCCCGAGAAGCGCTTAATTTATTAACGAGTCATCAGCCTGACTCGATCTTCCTCACTTTCGTGGTTTATGTTTGGGATTCTTTCCCAACTTCTTGGGAATATAAACCACATTTCCTTTCACTATCCCTTTTCCGGTTTTATCAATATCATGTAGCTTTGCGGTATCGCAAGTTCTAGGAAGAACATCCCAGATGAATCCGGTTTCCGCAGCCCATGGTATTACTTTTTTATAATCTGCTGGAAAAGGTGCCATGAATGGAATAGCAGTGTATTTCTTTTTATCGAGCAGTTCAAGTGGAATTTCCTCACTTGACATTTCATTCAGTTGCTCCTCATCATGATAAATCTTGATACGATGTCCATTAACAATGAAACTTTCACCATGCTTGTCATATAACTCGACATATCCGGATGGAAAACCATGTTTTACCACGAATGGACCATACCATTTGGTTCTTAGCTTAGGAGCTTTGAATTTGTACTTAGAATTGAACAAAAGTACTTTGTCTCCGGCTTTGAATTCTTTCCGGATTCTGAGTTTCTTATCATGGTACGCTTTTGTTCGAGCTTTGTACAACTTGGAATTCTCATACGCTTGGAGTCTTAACTCATCGAGTTCATGCAATTGCAAGAATCGTTTTTCTCCAGCGATTTTGAGATCGGGGTTACATTGCCTCAACGCCCAGTATGCGCGGTGTTCAATTTCAAACGGCAAATGACAAGTTTTTCCATATATGAGTCTATACGGAGTTGTGCCAATTGGAGTTTTATATGCCGTTCTTAACGCCCATAGAGCATCATTGAGTTTCCTTGACCAAACGGAAGGATTATCCTTAACCGTTTTTTCAAGTATTCTTTTTAAAGCTCTATTGGTGTTTTCAACTTGACCACTGGTTTGAGGGTGGTATGCTGTAGCGAAACGATGATGGACTCCATATCGTTTCTTAGCTTTCTCCATTTGATAGTTACAGAAGTGAGTTCCTCTGTCGCTTATCAAAGCTTTTGGAATTCCGAATCGAGAAAAAAGCTTTTTCAGAAAATTTACAACCACTCGTGCATCATTTATGGGTAAGGCTTCCGCTTCGGCCCATTTAGAAACATAGTCAATTGCAACGAGGATGTATTCGAACTTATGAGATTTAGGAAAAGGACCCATGAAGTCAATTCCCCATATATCAAAGATTTCATAAACTTGTATGCTTTTTTATGGCATTTCGTCTCTACGAGAAAGACTACCAGACTTTTGGCAAGCATCACAATTCTGCACAAGCGTATGAGCTTCTTTAAAAATTGTCGGCCAATAAAATCCCGCATCAAATATTTTTTTCACGGTTGTAGATGGACCGTAATGTCCTCCAGTTGGGCCGTGATGACATTCATCGAGAATTTTTTGGGTCTCTGAACCGTACACGCATCTTCTAATTATCCCATCGGGACACATTTTAAATAGATACGGTTCATCCCAAAAATAGTGTTTTAGGTCTGCGAAAAATTTACTACGTTGAGTATGAGTTAGACCTTTTTGTAACACTCTTCCGACTAAATAATTTGCAAAGTCTGCAAACCATGGAACTTTTTCATTTTCAATTCCCATAAGAGTTTCATCGGGAAAATTGTCATCAATCTCATCTTCACCGAATTCATCTAAATTAGGATTTTCTAATCGAGACAAATGGTCTGCTGCAACATTTTCCGCGCCTTTCTTATTTTGGATTTCTATGTCAAATTCTTGAAGAAATAAAATCCATCGGATAAGACGTGGTTTGGCATCTTGTTTGGCAAACAGGTATTTAAGAGCTGAATGATCGGTGAATACAATTGTCTTTGACAAAACAAGATAAGAACGAAATTTGTCAAATGCAAAAAACTACAGCCAAAAGTTCTTTTTCAGTGACCGTGTAGTTTTGTTGAGCACTATTCAAGGTTTTGCTAGCAAAGTAAATAGGAAGAAAATGTTTTCCATCGCGTTGTCCTAATACTGCTCCAACGGCAAAATCACTTGCATCACACATAAGTTCAAATGGCAGCGACCAATTTGGTGAAACCATAATCGGTGCATTTGTTAACTTATTTTTGAGCGTTTCGAATTCCTTGATGCATTCTTCATTGAAATCGAAAACTGAATCTTTCTCGAGAAGCTTCGTCATAGGACGAGATATTTTCGAAAAATCTTTGATGAATCTGCGGTAGAATCCCGCATGCCCCAAGAAACTCCTAACGCCTTTGACGTTAGTCGGGGGTGGTAACTTAGAAATAGCATATATTTTTGCTCTGTCAACTTCGATTCCCTTGCTAGAAATCTTGTGACCAAGCACAATGCCTTCTGTCACCATAAAGTGACATTTTTCCCAGTTTAGCACGAGATGAGCGGTTTTGCATCTTTCAAGCATTTTATCAAGATTGGAAAGGCATGACTCGAATGAGTCTCCAAATACCGAGAAATCATCCATGAAAACTTCCATGGAGGTTTCAAGCATATCTTGAAAAATAGCAATCATGCACCTTTGAAATGTTGCTGGTGCGTTACAAAGACCAAAAGGCATACGCCTATACGCATATGTGCCAAAAGGACACGTGAATGTGGTCTTTTCTTGATCAGCTGGATCAATTGGAATTTGGAAATAACCGGAAAATCCATCGAGAAAACAAAAGAATTTGTTCCCCGCAAGTCTTTCCAACATTTGATCCATGCATACTCGCCAACCAGTTATGGTTCTGGTAGGAACAAGTTCATTACGTTCATTAGTTACAACGGTTGTTCCTCCTTTCTTAGGAACACAGTGAACAGGACTCACCCATGAACTATCCTCAATGGGGTAAATAATACCAGCATCAAGAAGTTTGATTATTTCCTTCTTAACAACTTCCTTCATGTTTGGGTTGAGTCTTCGTTGTCTTTGAACAACGGGTTTGGAATCGTTTTCGAAATTGATTTTGTGTTTGCAAAAGTTTGGACTTATTCCACGAATGTCAGAAGTTTTCCAAGCGAAAGCTTCTTTATGATTTTTGAGCATAGAAACAAGACGTTCTTTTTCATCGGGTTTGAGTGCTGAAGATATGACAACCGGAAGAAGAGATTTTTCTTCCAAGAATGCATATTCCAGATGATCGGGAAGAGGCTTCAAGACGAGATCCACTGGCGGATCTTCAATTGAGGTTTTGATTTTCATTTCATCATTGAATTCCAACTCCTCAAAGTTGGTTATTTCTTCCTCAGAAATTTCTTCGGTGTTTATCTGCATAAATTCAGCGAATTCTCTGTCGAGATCTTCATCACTTATTTGTCCAGATGTTTTATGAGTCTTAATTCTTTCATCAAGCAACTCATCGAATGTTTCCTATGTAATTTCATCGATAACATCAATGCTATAACAAGTGTCATCATTCACATGAGAATATTTCATGGCTTGATTAATTGAAATAGAGATTCTTTCATCTCCAACTCCAAGATTGAGTTCTTTCTTTTTGACTCGAATGATAGCATCGGCGGTGTTTAGGAAAGGTCTTCCTAAGATCAATGGAACTTTGCTATCTTCCTCCATCTCGAGGTTCACAAAATCAACGGGAAAAATGAATTGCCCAACTTGAACAAGCATGTTTTCAGCTACTCCAATAGGATATTGGATAGTATGATTTGCTAAACGTATACTCATTCTTGTGGGTTTCAAGGTATCGATCGAAAGCTTCGCATACAATGAGTATGGCATAAGATTGATACTTGCACCGAGATCGGCTAAAGCATCACAAGTGATTGAATTTCCCAAAGTACACGGGATGAGAAAACTTCCAGGATCACCGAGTTTTTTCGGTAGTTTGTTTTCAACAATGGCTGAGCAATCTTCATTCAAGAAGGTAGCGGAAATGTTTTCCATTTTGCTTTTGTTGCTCACAAGTTCTTTCAAAAACTTCCCATAATTGGGCATACCAGCCAGGACATCAACAAGAGGAACGTTGATCCTAACTTCTTTGATTAAGTCAATGAACTTGCCATATTGTTCTTCCATCTTTTCTTTCCTCAAACGTTGAGGATATGGAATTCTTGGTTTATATGCTTTGAGCTGTGGAGTGGGTTTAACGACTGGTGTAGGAATTGGTTCGTTATCTTTTGGTTCCTCCTCTGCTTCATCCTCACTATCATCATGAACGATAGTGGTTGTTTGGTTTGGGTTTGGTGGTGGATCATAAGATAGACCACTACGAGTGAATACAACATTTACATGCTCATTTCTCGTTTGAGGTGGACGATAAGATCCAGATGATGATGGTTTCGGGTTGGATTGAGTATTGCTTGGCAAAGTACCCGATGGTCTAGCAGCAAATTGATCAGAAATACGACCAAATTTGGTTTCAAGGTCTTGGATAGAAGCTTGATGGTTCTTTTGACCTTGTTCGACTTTGGTTTTGAGGATGAAGAACTGATTTTTCATAAATTCATTCGTTTGCTTTTGAGCATGCACGAATTCACGCATGGTTTTTTCGAATTCAGATCCTTCATTTTTCTTCTCAGGTGTTTGTGATGATGAACGGTTATCATCACGAGACGATGTCTGACGGTTGTCGTCACGAGGTTGGGAACTACGATTATCATCCCTCGGTGGACGATCTTGCCAATCTCTAGAATTTCTACCGTAGTAGTTTTCATGATATCCTCCTCCTCGATATCCTCCATAAACATAATTGGCTTCGGCTTCGGGACCTCCCATGGGTTTGTCATCACACTCGGATGATGAATGGTTTCCACCACAATAGTTGCATCCATCGCGCATATCTTTGATCTCTTTTTGGATACTTTGGAATTTAGAATCGATTTTGGTGGTGAGATCTTTGAACATGTCCATGATTTTGGAATTTTCATTCGTTCCTTCGGCGAATGCTACGGTTTTTCATTGAGGTTTGGTTTTGGCATCCTTAGACCAATCGAGCTTAAGAAGTACACGGTCTTCTAGTAAAGTGTAAGCTTCGTTAGGGGTCTTATAAAGGAAAATTCCTCCGGCATCAAGGATACCTTGAGTTGTGTCATCAAGACCATGGTAAAAGATTTGAATGATATTACCACGAGACAAACCATGTCCATGACAACTTCGGAGCATGTTTTTCATTCGAATCCAAGCTTCGACAAGTTTTTCTCCTTCCTTTTGAGTGAAACTACGAATTTCACCTAAGAGACGATCAAACATGGCCGGTGGAAAGAAACGTCCAACAAATGCTTCTCTCATTTGGTTCCAAGTTGTGATCACTCCGGGGCTTAATTCGTTATACCAAATTTTCGCTTCCTCCGGTGAGAGACGATGGAAAGAGTTTAAGGCGGATTGCATTTGCATCGGTATTTCCATAACGAAACATGTCACAAATTTCAAGAAAATCGGTGATATGTTTGTGTGGATCGGATCTAACTCGACCATCAAATTGATTGTCTTTAATCATCGAAAGATGATGACCTTTGATAGTGAAGTTATCTCCAAGATTAACGGGAACAATGACGGCCTCGGGTGTAGGAGCTACAACCCTATTGGTGTCCCACATTGGTTGATCGTCGGCCATTGGCAATGGGAATTCAAGAAAAAGATCAACGATTGGATGAACTTCGGAAAGATTATCAAACGGTAGGTTAACGGTTCTGGGTTTTCTTTGATTATTTGGAACAAATGGGGTTCTCTTTTTGCGAAATAAACTTTCGAGGTTAGACAATGGTGTACTTAATCCTTCGTTAGAAGAACGAGTAGTCATACACGAGAAAAACGAGCCAATCGGAAAAGATTAAAAACTAAAAAGAAAATTAAAAGAATTTTTTATTATTATTATTATTATGAACAGTAAGGTCTGAACCGGACCTGTTCAATATTGGACCGGGTGGTTGGATTGAACTGGGTTCACAGAAAGATGCGAACCGGACCGGTTGAAAACTAGACCGGTCGGTTGAGTAGGTCAGAAACAAATGAACCGATTCGGTTGAAAACTGAACCGAGCGGTTGGTTTTGGTCTGGTTAACAGAAGGGTCTGAGCCGCGGCGGTTCGGATCTGAATCTGCGGTTTGAGTCGACAGAATATTGTGAATCACTTGGTTCGGGTTTGAACTGCGATTTCCTGGGTGAAAATTTCAAAGAACTTTTAAAGAACAAGCTTAGGAACAAGAACAAAGCACAAAAATTATAAACAAAAACTCACAAAAACGTGATCAAATCCCTGGCAGCGGCGCCAAAAACTTGATGTGTGTTGTCTAGAGTGCAAGTTTTAAATTTATAAACACGATCTACCAATGACTCAAACGAAAACACATACGAGCAAGTATACTCTTCCGTGTGTAGCAAGAGGTTATATGGTAAGTCGAGGTCGTTCACAAGGATTTGTTTAGTTTTTATGAAACGTGAGTTGAATATAAAATCGAGCTTTATCAATGATTCTAATAGCAAGCAAATAATGATGATGATGTAAATTCAATATATTAAAACTACACTTGCCTAGACTAGTTTGCACAATTCCCTTGATATGATTATGACAATGGTTCAAATCGATTATGATCAATAAATTAGATGGTGTTCTAATTTGATTAGTTGGTGTACTAATCCTTTTGTTTCCAACACTTTCAATCCTAGTCAAGATTTTAAGACGACAAAAACAATATTAAGTTTTGATCAAACAAGACTAACACAATTCAATCACTTGATTCGCTATTAATGAACTCAAATAAGTACATTTTAATATCATCATTTATCCTATTTATTTGACTTGTTTTATTATATTATGTATGAGAATTGATACTTAATCGTTTACTTTTGTAATTCTCAATTAAAAACAAGCATTTGGTGAAACTTAGCTATTATGGACTAAAAATGGAGAAAAATGATCAAGTTTGGAAAAGGTTGCTGAAATGAAGAGATTGAAGACCATTGCCTGACTTTGAAGAATGCACGCATGCAATTCTGTCATGCGTTGCATATGAAACTTTGGTCAACGAAGAAGAACCAACTTGTTCTACTCCAGATGCGCCGCATTATACTTCTTACATACGGCGCATCACTATCAAGATTTCACCAGTTTCGATCCAAGATACAAGAAGACATGCGCCGCATACAGTTATGAAGATACGCCGCATCTCAAGGCGGTGTACGAATATTCTGGAATATAATAACCTTGGACCCCACGTGAAGTTAAGTCAATGCGCCGCATCTACTTATTCAATGCGCCGCATCTTACCTCAGACAGAAACTATAAATACCCCAAGGCCAGACGAATTTAAAAGGACTTTTGACGTACGTGCCATATATCCCTAGACGAGCGAACGAATTCAGACGAATAGGCAGCACAAGACACACCCGAACGAAGATACAAGAGCTGTAAGAAGGTCCTGCATGTGTTTAATTCATTAAGTAGTTTTGTTTCATTGTATTAGTACACTTTAATTCATCAGGATTGGTGGCTTGTGTAATGTGACAACGGAAAGGTTGCACTCCCTTAAAACTGCTTTCCCATTAATTAAAGTTTATATGTTGATGTCTTTGGTGACTTTTATTAGTGCATTGATAACCTCTGTGTCTATTAGTGGCTTGTCGTATGTGACTACGGAAGATCATATTGCTCCCACGGTTATAACTAACTTGATCACTTAGGAATAACTTTTAGACATAAGTAATCATTAAGGGTTTACTCGCCGATAAGATTAGAGCCAACGAGAAAGGGTTAATTACATACACTTCATATAAAACTAGCAATAAAACAAGTGACAAGCTACTTAATTATCAGGACAGGTCTTCTTATTGTCTCAAGTATTTATCTGTGTACGTGCGTGCTTATCGCTGATTCGTGCTCATTAGTTTAGTTTATTATTTAATTGCAACCAAAACGTGCCAGTCTCTCAGGCTGAACCCCCTTGCGTTAGATTAGGTTGAATAATTAACTTAAGATATTAAAATACTGATTAGAATAACTAGATAATACGTTGCACTCTTAGTGATCGATACTCTACTTACCATTATATTCATACTGACCGGGTACACTGCTCGTTAAGTGTGTGTGTTATTGATAAGTCGGCTAAATATAAATTTAAAACTTGAGTAGGCATTAATACTGCTAAACCGCAACGACACATCACGCGCATCAAGTTTTTGGCGCCGTTGCCGGGGAGTGAATTGTTATTATCTGTTAATTTGATTAGTATTTTAATTAGGTTTTTCTTTTTAATTTTTAGATTTTAACCGCTAACCGTGTTGTGTATTAGATTAATTGCATTCATTGTATTATTTGCATATTTTCTGTTTTGTGTGTTATTTGTTTTCTTTTATTTTTTGTTGCTTTTCGTTTGTTTTTATTTTTGTTTTTATTTTTCGTATTTTCTGTATTCTGCTATCGTTGTACTGAGCTAATATAAACGATACGGCGCATCTATTTTCTTAGATACGGCGTATTGCGTTTAATTTTTATAAAATACAACGCGTTTAATTAATTCGATACGACGCATCTTTCCCCAAGATACGGCGTATTCCGTTTTTAATAAGAAATTTTTTTCTAAGCGATAACGCCATACGACGCATCTGCTTTAGCAGATACGGCGTATCTATTATTTTAATTAAAAACAGTTTTCGAATTATTAAACAGATACGACGCATTGATCTCTGTCGATACGGCGCATCTTCTGATAATCAAAAAATTTATATTTTGAAACGTAACGAAGTTACGGCGTATTAGTTTTTGCTGATACGACGCATTAAATTTTTTATAAGTATAACTAATTTTTGATTATTTAAACATACGGCGCATTTGATTTATTGAGCACGGCGTATTGCTTTTCTGAATAAAAGTCTGATTTATTTTTAACGTATTAAGATACGGCGTATCCCATTTATAGGATACGGCGCATCGTCAGCTAATATCAGCAACTTTTATTTTACTTTGATTGTTTCACTCTTCTTTTGCACGAGTAAGTTTTATTTCAGGAAGATGGACGATCCGGATATTACAATGGAAGAATACTTGTTACTGGAAATGGTTAAGTCAAAGAAAGAAAGAAACAAATTGCCATTTCAACACACTTGGTGTATGTCAAATGATGATGAAGAAGATTCATATACCGTGAAACCAATTCCGGCAATTGTTATTGATAGTACTTTTTCTCCGGAGATTGCACAAGATGATGTGTATACGGAACCTTACGTTGAAGAATATTCTGCAATCGTATTACCACCATTAGACAATCCAACGGATGAAGATGAAAAGTATTCTAATTTTGATTTCGAACCATTTGACGCCATAGTTTATGATGACATACCTCAACCAGATTTTGACCCAACTAGGGATTTTGAAGAAATCTGGGATTACTTATTTAAGGATGAAATTCGGGACGATGCTGAAATTGCAAGACCACTTGTTGAAGATGGAGATTCACAAGATGAATTGGAGTCACTTACGACACAAAGTGGTACAAATTTATTTAATATTATTAATCCCGTTACTAATAATCTTGCTAGTTTTCCTAAACAGGTTGCAAAACAAAAAGATGATGAGGTGAAATTTATTACACTACCTATTGAAGCACCTGTGATCAACCCGTATTTGCTAGAGCTCGAAGAAGAATTTGGTGATGAGCTCTTAAACATTGCTATGATTGATGAAAATGATGATTTGGACCCTATGAAGGTTATAGAGGAACTCGAACTTCTACTTGCCAAAGACCCTTTCTCATCTTCTGCAGAAGTCAAGGGACGCCTTACTACCAAAGAGACTAACCAAGAAGAAAGGAGACTCATTTTTCCTCAACACACTACTCTTTCTGATGGAATGGTCAAGTCATCCAATTTATCAACCAAACCGGGTAAGAATAGGAAAGATGTACATATATTGCCAAGGTATGATCTTTATGTATTTCTTCCATCTTTAATAGCAAATTTACACTCTTTTCGTGTTTATTGCTACTACCACCCGCACTTGATTCCAAGTGGGGGGAACAACACCCTATTACACAGTAAATAAGGGTGGAGTCAGGCTCGTGACTCGAACAAAAACAAGCGCTTCTTGGGAGGCAACTCATGCTTATCTTTTATTTTATTTTATTTTCTGATTTTGTATTGAGTCAGTCAGGCCCGCAGAAGATACGGCGCATCTCAATCCTGAGATGCGACGCATCTCCTGCACTGGTCATATCTTACTTTATTTTTCTGCATTTTTACTTTTGACTTTAAAAACTTTCTGTCAGTTTATTTTAATGCGGCGCATCCCTGGTTAAGGATGCGACGCATCTTCTATTCTGATTCGTAATTATTCCAGGCTCGATACGGCGTATCTTCTTCCATAAGATACGGCGTATCGACTGACCTGATGATTTTCATTTTAATTTTTACATTTTATTTTTACTAACTACTAATGTATTATGCAAGTTTGAACCTTCTTAACTTAGGTGTGTTTAAGTCTTGATGGTATTATAGATTCCTGCATTTCCTGTGGATACATCAAATATGAAGCTTAAACATTCTAATCCACAAGGAAGTTGATTTTTGCTCTTATACAAATAATGGAGGATCATACCGAGCAAATCTCAGGGGAGTTTTTCTGTTCTAATTCTTTTATTTTCCGGTTTTTAACCTTTGATACAAACAACGAGGACGTTGTTTAACTTAAGTGGGGGGATTGGAGAATTAGAACACTTACTTGTCCTAAAATTTTTCAAAAATTATGCTTAAAATGCGCTTAATATATCAAAATTAAAAATTTTTAGCATGTTTTTGTTTAAGATTTAAGTTGCATAGCTGCACACATAACGTTATTTTCAAAAATTGTGATTTTTCAAAATTCACAAATCTATGAGTGTGCCGGTGACTTGTAAACTTTAGAACTTGGCTTGTATACTATTCGAGACCACCATAATAAGTATTATTTTTATAATTGGAATGACTTGTCTAAATTGGTAAATTTCTAGGATTACACCCAAATAGTCTTTATATGTTATGTGTTATTAGCTAACTACACTGGTTAGTTAACCCCCGTATAAACCCTTTTGTTACTCTCACTTTTAGAGTAAGATGCCCCTAGAAAAACACTCAGAGCCATTCCTTTCGTTTCTTACACCTTTGTTATAATGTTTCGTTACACCCTTACACCTTAGCCTACCCTGTAGATTAAAATCCGTGGTTGGTTAATTGCTTTAGGCAAAGTGTGTTTCCTTACATTACCTGTGTTTACGTGCGTAATTCATTATCTTTGGTTAGGTCGGGAAATTGCACAATGCAATTGGAGTGAAAGTAAATATTGTATATCTTTTAGTTTTTTTTTTCGTGTGTTTACTACTTTCACTATTACCGTTATTTCTGAAAGTATGAAAAGTATGGAAAAATTATCCGGAAAGAAAGTGATAGAAAAGTTGTGAAATTTCACACATATATGTTGATGTAAAAAAAAATATATATATATATATATATATATATATATATATATATATATATATATATATATATATATATATATATATATATATATATATATATCGAAAACAATGAGAAAAGAAAAGAAAAAAGAAAAAGGAAAAGTTGGAAGCTTGTTTTAACCAACTTATGAAAAGTTCTGTATTAAGTGGTCGATATCACCACTATTTGTTATATATTATATTTATGGATTGAATGGGAGTTGAACGTTATGGGAACGCCAACTAAAGGTTATTCTTTGATTGCGATCTTGTTGAGTATAATTCGTGTCTACCTAAAGCGTGTGTTTCAAGTGTTAAAGCGTGAGTTATTCAGTGATATGAGTCTTATTCATGGGATGGTTGGGATAGTGATTAACCACACTTAGGATTTTAATTTATCTGTTTTGTTTATTTTTCATTTTACACCAATTTGTATCCCAAATATTATCCATACCCTATATTATTCTTTATCCAAACCTTTGATTTATTGAGATTAGGGATTTGAGCAATCTTAAGTATCGTAGTCGTGGATTCGGCTATGTATTTATGATTTTGTCGCCCTTTTTGATATAATATTATTGGTGAAGATTACTTGGTCCTATCTTTAGCCTATTCGAGTTAAGGATTTGAGCAATTGCAAGTATCGTGTTCGTGGATTCGATCATGTATTTGTGATTTTGTCGCCTTTTCTGGAATTTGAGATCGATAGAGATTAAGAAGAATGATTAAACCTTAACCTATAAACCCTTTTACCGTTTTAGACTTGTTATTCCTTGGCTTTAGTGGAGGAGATGCGTATACTTGCCAAGCTTATGATAGAATATTCGTCACGACTGGACAGTTAAACGATTAGATTTGCTTTTATCAAAATATTTTATTTTACTTCTAATTCGATAAGTGTTTGGTTGTGTGATTATGACAAAAACGAATACATGCTTAAATATAAAAATAAATCCTAATATCTTTTAAGATACATTTTCATAAGATTAATTCTAAGGTTTACTTGGGGACAAGTAAAGTTCAAGTGGGGGAATATTTGATGAACTCAAATAAGTGCATTTTATTATCATCATTTATCCTATTTATTTGACTTGTTTTATTATATTATGTATGAGAATTGATACTTAATCATTTACTTTTGTAATTCTCAGTTAAAAACAAGCATTTGGTGAAACTTAGCTATTATGGACTAAAAATGGAGAAAAATGATCAAGTTTGGAAAAGGTTGCTGAAATGAAGAGATTAAGACCATTGCCTGACTTTGAAGAATGCACGCATGCAATTCTGTCATGCGTTGCATATGAAACTTTGGTCAACGAAGAAGAACCAACTTGTTCTACTCCAGATGAGCCGCATTATACTTCTTACATACGGCGCATCACTATCAAAATTTCACCAGTTTCGATCCAAGATACAAAAAGACATGCGCCGCATACAGTTATGAAGATACGCCGCATCTCAAGGCGGTGTACGAATATTCTGGAATATAATAACCTTGGACCCCACGTGAAGTTAAGTCAATGCGCCGCATCTACTTATTCAATGCGCCGCATCTTACCTCAGACAGAAACTATAAATACCCCAAGGCCAGACGAATTTCAAAGACTTTTGACGTACGTGCCATATATCCCTAGACGAACGAACGAATTCAGACGAATAGGCAGCACAAGACACACCCGAACGAAGATACAAGAGCTGTAAGAAGGTCCTGCATGTGTTTAATTCATTAAGTAGTTTTGTTTCATTGTATTAGTACACTTTAATTCATCAGGATTGGTGGCTTGTGTAATGTGACAACGGAAAGGTTGCACTCCCTTAAAACTGCTTTCCCATTAATTAAAGTTTATATGTTGATGTCTTTGGTGACTTTTATTAGTGCATTGATAACCTCTGTGTCTATTAGTGGCTTGTCGTATGTGACTACGGAAGATCATATTGCTCCCACGGTTATAACTAACTTGATCACTTAGGAATAACTTTTAGACATAAGTAATCATTAAGGGTTTACTCGCCGATAAGATTAGAGCCAACGAGAAAGGGTTAATTACATACACTTCATATAAAACTAGCAATAAAACAAGTGACAAGCTACTTAATTATCATGACAGGTCTTCTTATTGTCTCAAGTATTTATCTGTGTACGTGCGTGCTTATCGCTGATTCGTGCTCATTAATTTAGTTTATTATTTAATTGCAACCAAAACGTGCCAGTCTCTCAGGCTGAACCCCCTTGCGTTAGATTAGGTTGTATAATTGATTTAAGATATTAAAATACTGATTAGAATAACTAGATAATACGTTCCACTCTTATTGATCGATACTCTCCTTACCATTATATTCATACTGACCGGGTACACTGCTCGTTAAGTGTGTGTGTTATTGATAAGTCGGCTAAATATAAATTTAAAACTTGAGTAGGCATTAATACTGCTAAACCGCAACGACATATCACGCGCATCAGCTATCGTTTCACAAGTAATTAACAACTACACTTTTAGTTTTCTAAGTTTAACCAAGTTACCTATGAAATGGTAAATACATAAGGTAACACCTTCATAGACAAATGTTTACAATTGATTTAATAACAATGTCTCTTTCGACCTATTACACCATTAATAATCAACCAAACTTGATAACTCTTTTGTTTATGAAAACTTCAAAAGTACAATTCGATCTTAGTATTAACTTTTCATTGAATTAGAACCATATAGTCATAATCAATCAATATTCATGTAACAAACATCATCTAGGCAAGTGCACAAGGCACTTAGCCGCTCATGGCAAACAAAGAAATAACCACAGAAAATTTATCACTTGAAAACATGATTAAGAAGTCTTACAAAACTTGTAATGATGATTACAAGAGTTAGGAACAATTAGGAGATGATAAACAATGATTCCTTTGATGATTACAATGATGAATGATGAATGTAAGCTAACTTCTTCTTGCGTTTTCTTCCCTTGTAGCCTTCTTGAGAGAGTAAATTAATTATGAGATTAGTTCTATATGAGTATGTGGTCTCCCAATAGTTGTTGATGATGATAGATGATATCTTCTCTCTAACCAAGCATACTTATTAATAGAATGACTCCCTTTGGCCACCAAGAAAGTTTCTTGGGCACTAAGTGTCATTAAAAATATGGACTTGAAGTAAATGTGGTGTAATGACTACCCACATAAAGAGTTAGTTCATTAAAGATAGTCATTAAGTGTGTCAGGAGTTGCACCAACCCAAGGTTGAAGTCTCAACCTGAGGTTAAGATTCCAACCCAAGGTTTGGAGTAAGGTTGGCATGGTAGTTTGAACCTTGGGTTGAACTTAAGCCTTAGTTGTATTTCTTGAACCTTTGGTTGAAGAAGCAAGCTATAATTCATAACAAACTTTGCACGTAACTTCTCATTCATTTCATCAACACTTGATCTTTTCTTGAGCTCGGAAGTCTTTGTAACTTGATTCTTTATCTTTGATGATCTTCTCGAGGTCTTTATTATGGGTAGAATCTTTCGTTGTGCATAAGCTCTTGATTTAGCGACTTTTCTCCATCTTTCTCTTTATTTCCTTCAACATAGTTGTACATGAACCTGAATACATCTTTTATACCTTTTAAGCGTAAAATGTTCACAAATACAACCAAATACAATGTACAAACATAGAAATACTAAAACATGTACGAAATGAACGTTATCAGGCATCACTAATTACATTAGCAGTATATAGTTGCCATTCAAGATCCAACTTTAAGCAATCTTCATTGATTAAAAAATATTCCTGAAAGTGGGATGCAACTTAAACCAATTAGTTTGATATTAAGAACTTTGAAAACTTTGCACACTTCAAGATTACATGCAATTAGAAAATAATAAAGAGCATAAAAATTGCAACTAATGAAGAATATGGGTACAAAGACCATTCATTGAATAGGTTGCGGCCTAATAACTTTGGTTAAACCAACTCAATGATGAATTGAATATAACTCGATTCAATAAAATGGCTCACGTAAATTTGAATACTTACCTTGGATTAACCGAAAGTGATCACCTTGATCTCTAGATTTTTTAATCACCAACTTCTTTCTGCAACCAAAATATGAAACCGTAATTAACAACCAACAATCTTGACACCAACATTTGTTTGCAAATTCAAAACTCAAATTAAAAACATAAATAAACTTTAAACAAAACAATGAAATGGTAAAAATTAGAATAATAAGAACAAAATATAGAACTTAAAAATAGTTCCTATATATCAAGAAAAACCTGTCAGTTATGAACATATTAACAAAAATAACATAGAAGGCTAATTCAATACTAATTCTTAGCATAAGCATTGGTTCCTTCACATGAGCAAAGATTGCCTCCAAACCACTATGCCATACATAATTATCATCAAAAATTATAAATTTAACTTACCCAGCAATGATATCCTTATAGTATAAATCAACCAAAGATATTTTGACAACCAAAATCAAGAATCCTAAAACACAACCTGCAAAAAAACAAAAACAACAACCATATGAACAACATGATTAAAAAAAATTAGTGCCCAATCAAAACTGATATCAGAAATAACAAATTAGTTCCGAAACAAAATTAACTTTAGCCATTGCGTATACCACATTGAACACTCATAAGATCATTAGCCCTAAATATATAATAATAATTATTCAAACATTTTACTCAAAAATTTTTAAAACAATCATACATAAATAGTATAATCATTCAATAATTAGCATAATCATTCAAACATATAATATATAAAAACAATTTAATAAAAAAAATATATATAAAAAACAAACTTACAATCGAAACCAAAAATAGATTTTGGTTTGTATCTTATAAGATCCCCAATTTTAGGGTTATTACATCAAAGATGATTAATTTTGATAGGCTTCGTTGCGTTTTTTTGAAGTGGTTTTGAATTGCTCAATTGCAAACATAACAGATGTGACAAAATGATGTAAACAAACAAAAAAAATTACCCGTCAGCCACGTTGGGTAGTACTACTTTGGGCTTAAGGTGTTACATTTTGAATTGCTCAATTGCTCATTCTGCAAAAAAAAAAAAAAAAAAAAAAAAAAAAAAAAAAAAAAAAAAAAAAAAAAAAAAATCAATAAAAGATCAAAATTGATGAAACATTATAGACAAAGATCGGATGTTATTTTGAAGGTGTATTGAAACTAATTTGAATTGGTATTGAAACTAATTTTGAATGGTTAATAATATTTAATATTGAATCGAAATTGCCTTTGAAGAAGCGTATCAAAGAAGAATGAGTTTGATGAGTTAGCAAAAATAGCATAATGGTGTTTTGAATAGGAGCATTTAATGTCACATACCGAATGAAGCTTTTAAAGAATGGCATAGATGTGTTGCACAATATTAAATCATCGACCAATAGGAGAAGAGACACATCAGCGCATTAATTTCATTTGCTACTTCATGGGGTTGTAAATTATTCACGTTTATTAGTATGTATAGATTATTTACATTGACCAGATTTTTATAATAGTAAATATATGAAACCTTAGAAACCTTGAAGTACCTAAGTCCACAAATGGGCTCTGTCTCTAATCTTCATCTAATGCAATCAGGTACTTCAAGCTTATACAAGCCTAGATAACCTTGTATGCAACGAGGCTACTGTAGCAACTGGCATTTTTAGGGCAATACTTGTTTATGAAACTTGAAACCAGTTGCGGCAAACGATGATTTTTTTTCCAAACTTATTTTAATAATAAATTTCATTTATTATGACCTAATATATATTTCCGAGCTTTTTGGACTTCATTTGGTTTGAAAACGAGAAGACATCACGCAAAGCGTGAAAAACGGCGCACAACGGGTACCGGCACAACCGTAAACCTAATAAACGAATTAATATGATTATTACATTATATGTGGGATACTAGTCGTGTGAATACCCGTTTTGATTGGAAAAATTATTCCGGACACAACGGTGTAAATTTCGTGTCTTGAATCGGACGTTTACTAACCTAAATGAGCCCCGAGCCTAAATATCACAAAGTTTACAAGAGTTACGACTTTGGTCCCTGTGGTGATAGTTACAAACGAGCCCCTCATCTTTTATAAACCCACCACTTTGTTTTTCATATTTTCTTTTTGGTTATAAAAAGGGTTCATTTAGGGTTTCATCTTATTGTGATAACCAAACCCTAAAAATATTATACTCCCCCCTCTCCCATAATCAGCCGCCGCCGCCTGCTACTCTATCACCACACACCACCGACCACTTTCACCATAAAATAAACACACCACCATCATCACCATCAAGCACACACCCTTGTTTTGTTGTGCACGCGCCTCCAACACCCCTCACCGCCGTGAGCCACCACAGCCGCCGTTCGTCACTGTCGACGACTTGGAAATGTTGTACAAACGGACGCGTCATGCCGAAATTTATAAAACTTTCTAAACTTATACCTTTAATTCAAAACCTTTTATTCTTATAAAACCCGACGAGAATCTAAATGTATATTTTGTTAAATCATATTATTAACTATGATATTCTTATAAAATCTAAATGACTTTTCTAGACTTAAATTATTTTTCCAAACTATTTAGCTGACTTTTCTAAACTATTGGGGATTATTGGGTAAACACCGAAACTTACCATTGATTTGTTCTTTTCTTAATCTTCCTATTCATTTTCCCTTGGTCAGGTCTTTTGTTTATTCTTTCACTTATTCCTATTGATTTGTTCTTTTCTTAATCTTCCTATTCATTTTCCCTTGGTCAGGTCTTTTGTTTATTCTTTCACTTATTCTTGTTTGGTGTGAGTTGTATTTCGAGTCGGTGTTTCATACCACCACACGAAACACTTTTACTAAACTTCCTTTCCACATTGATAATGATACGAGCATTCCACGAAAACTAAAACATGATAACTTTTGAAAACCCATATGCGTTATGTTATTTTTGTGGGACACTTTCTGAGATAAGCTATAAATTTAGGTTGTGCCGATCGTGTACCATTGTGCCTTACTCCTGGATACTATTTGTGATACTTGGTTCATCATCTGCTAAGGTGAGTTCTTGTAGCCCCTTTTTCATTATGTTTTTCCTTGGGGGAAATGGTACTCAAATGATATTTTGAACGGTTTTCATGCTGTGATACATCGTGGTTTTCATGCTTTTGGACATATATGTGTGATGATGCGATTATGTGCTACTAAATGATTTGACTGTGTGTACATGAATGCGCAACTGTTAACTCTCTTTGAGAGCCGAAGCATTATGATAGATCTATCGGGGTAGCTCCCCTCTGTGTGTACTGTTTATGTGTGTAACATTGTGATAGGTTCAGTTGGCGCGACACTATTTCTGTTTGGATAACGTGTTCATAATTGGTATTCATGTGCACTATTGTCCTACGCTATTATTCACAGCTTCGTGGTTTAACTTTCAAACCTATGAGCTCACCAACATTATGTTGACGTTTTCTAGTACCATTTTCAGGTGGATCATTACTAAAGTATTTGAAGGCACATTTATGGGAGTCAGACTATTTGATACTTGCTACTATGTTGTCAAGATGTCAAGATTTCAAAAGAGACATGTTTCCCTCTTAAATTTGGTCAAAGAATGTTTTGTAAACTATTATTATAATAATTGTAAGGTATGAATCTATGATGTTATGCAATGTGCCTTTCTCAGTTACATCCCGTATTTCCGCCTTTGACGGGGTGTGACAGCTACATAGGCTATGTTTGGTAAAAGTAGCAGTAGTAGTGAGCAGTAGCTGTGAGCAATAGCCGTGAGCAGTAGCTGTTTTTTAAATAAAAACGTTTGGTAACATAGCTGTAGCTGTATTTATATATATGAAAAATGACGTAAAAGGACATATACATATTTCAATAGAAAATTCTCTAAATAAATAATAAAGTTACGTTTACATGCTGGACATTTCATAATACCGTTATACACTAGTAATGTAGTATCGACGACATGCATTTCATACTGGTACTGTACCGAACCTGCACCGTTTGGGTGGTACCGACCATTTTCCCGCCCAAAAATGAAGGTACTGTTCCCGGAACCGAGAACATGTCCGGTTCCGGTACCCGGTTCGGGATTTCGGGTGCAGTCCCGTTCAAGAACCGATTTGCTAAAAAGAAAGAAATATATTATAATGTTTTGTTTAGTCATAGACTCATTGTTTCTCATGAATTTTACTGAACTTTATGTTATGCAGATAAAATGCATGCATACTACAACATGAGGTTTGTTTACGTTTATGCTAGTTATTGTAGGCATGTTGTTGGCTTCGTAAAGTACCACAGCTTCAACAAATTATCTTAAGTTTAATTAATAATATTGGAAGAGATGCATGAGTCTGTTAAATGTGTTTCTTCGATTGTCAACATGTAACAAAGGATTGGCAGATTGATTTAAAATAAACAAATCAAGGTTGCCATTAAGATGGCCATGTGCTAAGAAGAGCGATCAGAATACATCCAAACAATGTTTTTTAACGGGTCACTATTGCAACAACAATATTTGAAGCATTGATAACAGTTAGTTAGGGATGGGGTAGGGGGTATTTTAGTCATTGAATATACCCACAGCTCTTGTAAATATCCATAGCTTCAAAAGGAAGCATTAAGAAAAAAGCTTTCCTAAAAAATTACTACAACTCATTGCTCTCTTACCAAACGAACATCAAAAATAAAAAAGCTCATTCTCACCGCTCATTGCCCCAAAAAGCTCCAAAAAGCTCCGCGCCAAACATAGCCAAGTCACACAAAGTAGCAAGCGTGTTTATTGCTTCGAAACTCCAAATGATTTTTATCTTTTATAATTCAGATTATTTTTTTTTCGAAAAGAAAAACATTACGCGTTTCTCTAAAATGTGTAAATCGGTGGGAACACCCCGATCGCATGCATCTTTTGATGCTAACCGATCCTTATCCAAGGACACGGCCCCACGCAATGAACTTCTGTCCTAGCGACCTAATTACCCAAGAGTTTGGTTCCAACCGTGGTCAAGCTCCAAATGACCCTCTATGACTGGTCAACTGAGCATTTGCAGATGAATAATGATACCACTAGAGCCAGCCACAGTTGGTAACATTATACGTTTCTAATTTTTATCCAGACTCTTAGCTAAGAAACATGTTGTTACACCCCGTGCCCACTTATACTAAAAACTTTGACTTTTGACGCAGAAACATTTGACTAAAACGGACTCATACAAATTCTTCAATTACTGACCAGAACTTATAACATTTAACCCTTTAAAAATACTTGTAAGAACATATACTCAAAAACCTTTCAAACATTTCACACAATTTTATAACACAACCAAACAGCCCTTCTGTGACCAACGATACGCCGTATCCTTTTGAGGGATACGCCGCATCACATCTGAGAGACCATGCGCCGTATCAACCTGAGTGATACGCCGCATCACCTTAAACCTCTGATACGTCGCATCTAATATACTAGATACGCCGCATCACCTTAACTTCTGATACGACGCATCTAATATACTAGATACACCGTATCTACCCATCCGACACAGAACATCAGCAGGAAAACCTGCATAACTCAACACACCACACAAATCTACTTTGACACCTCAAAACTTGACCCGACTCATTACTTTAACATATATAACATGTTCCAATACACACTTGACCCATGAATAACCCAAAATGGGTAAAAACAAGCTTATGCCAAACACTCCTTTAACTTTGACTATATTCACATGAAACATACTTTGACCCATCAAACAACTACCAATTCTTCATACAACACTTGGCATACAATTTGCCACTTGACTACACTTTAATAAACATTACTTGACTCACGGGGGTACAACGTTGCTCATGAGCTCGGAATACTACCTAAGCTCCTAACTAAACACTACCCTTAGTCTTGCTAATCCAATCTCTTAATCCACATATCCAAGCCTTCCACATAAACATGCCAACCTACAAAACGGTTAGACAACTAAACCGTAAGCGATAACACTTAGTAAGCAAAACGACTATAACATACCATTATACTTCAATCCACATAATGCATCATATACATAAACACTTACATCATGGCTTACATACTCAAATCTCATCTAGCACATAACATCAACATATCTCATAGCATCATCTCATCACATAAGCCATAAACATGGCATCACATAAACATCAACCAAGCTCATCTTCTCAACATAACATACATAACACAATATGATAGAAATTCATATAACATATGCTATCATCATTTTACTTGCCTCAAACCAAGCTAAACAATAACAAAGATCATCATCATCATCATAATCTCCTTGAATCAATCATCATCATTCTTCATAAATAATAAAAACCTAACAACATAATAAATAATAACATAACAAGGGTTATCAAAACCCATCAAAACATAATCATCTTTCTAATCAAATCATCATATGATCATACCCACATCATATGATGATTTCCCACTTGAATCACTAACTTGAGAGGATACTTACTTAATAATCATAGCTAAGAAAGATGATAAACATGGGTCCTTAAAAGCCATCACCTAACTCTATCTTCCCTCCTTTTCTCCTTGGCTCGACATTCACAGGCAACACACTCTCTTTTACAGGAGAGTGTGGAAACTTATAGATAAATGGGGAAGATTCTAGCTACAAGGGCAATTTTGTCATTTCTGCTTATTTAAGGTCGATGCGCCGTATCTATCTGCATAGATACGCCGCATCCATGCTACCCCTTATATACGCCGTATCTCATTCTCCAATACGACGCATGGACTATAACAAGTCGGTTCTATTTTCCCTTTCTACCATACGCCGCATGTACTTCCTAGATGCGCCGCATCTAGGCTATAACAGACTAACACTTAACACTATAATCATTTGCCCTTAGACAACCACATGCTCTTAGTCAAACATACTTAAGCTCGGGTCAACTTCATCTAGGGTGGGGTCCCACTACCCGGGAAACGGGTCTAACAATTCTACCCCCCTTATTTAGATTTCGTCCCCGAAATCTCTCGTCTAAAACTATCCAAAACTAAAATTCACGACATAAACATGTCCTTGTTCTCATGCTTTCTAGGCCAATTCCGTGCAACGATCTAAATTAACTTGCAAGTTCTAAACTCACTATACGCAATCATAATTCATAATCCATTATAATCAACACTTCTCATCACAACTTTTCTAAGAATTCCTACAATTGACGACTTGTCACATGGAAAATCTACTACTTTGACTCTATATGAGTCAAACTTCAACACTATAACACGGCATACGCCCATGCACTAACCATAACATAAAATCATTTACCGGCTAATTTCGCATTCTACATAGTACTAACACACAACTATACCAAAAACCGGCAACTTAATTCAGACTATACAAGATACCATACAAACGACACTCATCAGTTTCGCAAACTTTCTTATCAAATTTATGGGAATACTCACAATTTAACTTCTCAACTTAATGTACAATTCATTTTAGACGTCTATTTTAAGGTTTCACACATTACCTTAACGCCACTATAAGTTTTATTTGTATTTATCTTTTCTTATGACGTCTAACATGTTTTAGTTTTTACTATCTCATATCACTATTCGTACTCATGTCATATCGGTTACTCATAAGCCCACTCATTTGTAATTCTTCATTCACATAAAAAGGCGTCCCGATCTATGTAAATCAAGAAATACAAATTCATGGTTCGGTGATTTACAATTTCTTCATTCAAATGAAAAGGCGTCCCAATCCATTTAAATCAAGAAACCATAAACCATCCTACTTATACGCTTCCGACCTAACACTCGTACTTATCTACTTCCCATCTTTTCTAGCCTTGGATCCAATCTCACTAACTTTCCATCCATGCCATAAAGGCAAGCTAACCATCATGCCGTAAAGGCAAGCTGACAACCATGCCATAAGGCAAGCTAACATCATGCCATAGAAGGCAACTTAACCTCGTGCCATAATGACACCTTAACATCGTGTCATAAAGACACCTTAACATCGTGCCCTAAAGACACCTTAACATCGTGCCATAAAGACACCTTAACATCATGCCAATGATATAGGCAAACCATGCCGGTGAAGGCAAGCTAACAATCATGCCATAAAAGGCAAGCTAGGCCATCCCAAAGGATGCCAAAACTAGAGCATTGGATCCAAGCTATATCTATCTTATCATATCTACTCATTTTATCTTTCATGCACTTTTATAATTAGGCACACACTATCATTTATTCAATTTTCATTGCCTTACGCAATCTCAACATTCACTATCACACTTTCTATCATCTAGGCAAGTTTCTATATAACACTTGCACATTTATTATCATCGCATTTTCACAATGCCACTTATCTTTCACCCGTCAACCCCATGTTGACTCACACACTCTCTATGTGTCATTTTTATTTCAGAAAATTTATATGTAATGCTTATTCATTACAACTTACACATCTCTACGTGTTCTTACAACACACTCTTACTATTACCCGTCAACCCTTGTTGACCATATTCTCACTTCATACTGTCACTTCATTTAGTTTATTCAACTTGTATGCATACAAACCTTACATAGGTTTATTCTGTAACACTTTCTTTAATTTCATCTTTCATATTCAAATATATTAACATGATCACATTCATGTTTTACAACTCTTTCTAGCGCACTTCAAGTCACCTATGACTTCTAGCGCAATCTATATTTTATTCGTCACTTTGACTCATCATACTTTACCATATATCACTAGCACTTTTTCAATTTATCATATTTTATATGTAACATACTCTCATCACTTCTTAACTTTACTCTTTAACTTTCTCATTTAGTTTAGCATATAAGAACTCATGCTTCTCAAAACATCAAGCTATAAACATACTTCGCTATTCGCTTCTTCCTTATCTTTATCTTTTTAAGCATTTATGCTTTTTCAAATTATTAGCATGCTTCTTAACTCTTTTCACATATCAATGTTTTCTTTTTAGCTTTACCGACCACAACCAGGTCAACACATAACACGCATTCTAATGCATCTATCGCAACTCATACATTCCAATACAAACGTGCTCTCAAGCATTTCATAAAACTTAGACATACCATAACTTACCATAGACTTAATCGCCGCATAACGATAACACTTAACATCATATAAACAATCATATCATAACACTTAACACTTATCCAAAAAGTGTTAAAACATTCATAAACAAAATCAAATCACATAGTCTATGGCATCATATATCACATTGCATAACCAAGCAATGTCCAATCATCGACCTTCTAACTAACCACAAGCAATAGCCCATCTTATAACTAAGGTATCATAAACCTTAGTTCACTTACTAACCCGTCTCTAATACCTCTTAGCATTGCTACTAGCAATCCATCACTATAGCTTTACTATACCTTCACATAATAGCAACACAAACACCGGCACCAACCGAGGTGCACGGCTAACTAATCATATAAACATTTCAAGTCCTCCATGGACTTACATCACATAATCACAATACCAACACCGGCACCAACCGAGGTACTCGGCCAACTAATGATCTAAACATCTCAAGTCCCCATGGACTTGTATCTCATACTCAACAACACTATAACATACATACATCCCCTATCATCAATATGATCAACTTAATATAAAACATAATTCGTCTAACGCTTAGCAATTAGTTTCCGCGCAATCTAACACTTACGTCCAAGGCTTCTACGAGTGGTTTAAGACTAGGCACCCTATAGTGGAAACCTAATTCACTTAAACCGAAGCTCTGATACCAATTTGTTACACCCCGTGCCCGCTTATACTAAAAACTTTGACTTTTGACGCGGAAACATTTGACTAAAACGGACTCATACAAATTCTTCAATTAATGACCAGAACTTATAACATTTAACCCTTTAAAAATACTTGTAAGAACATATACTCAAAAACCTTTCAAAACATTTCACACAATTTTATAACACAACCAAACAGCCCTTCTGTGACCAACGATACGCCGTATCCTTTTGAGGGATACGCCGCATCACATCTGAGAGACCATGCGCCGTATCAACCTGAGTGATACGCCGCATCACCTTAAACCTATGATACGTCGCATCTAATATACTAGATACGCCGCATCACCTTAACTTCTGATACGACACATCTAATATACTAGATACGCCGTATCTACCCATCCGACACAGAACATCAGCAGGAAAACCTGCATAACTCAACACACCACACAAATCTACTTTGACACCTCAAAACTTGACCCGACTCATTACTTTAACATATATAACATGTTCCAATACACACTTGACCCATGAATAACCCAAAATGGGTAAAAACAAGCTTATGCCAAACACTCCTTTAACTTTGACTATATTCACATGAAACATACTTTGACCCATCAAACGACTACCAATTCTTCATACAACACTTGGCATACAATTTGCCACTTGACTACACTTTAATAAACATTACTTGACTCGCGGGGGTACAACGTTGCTCATGAGCTCGGTATACTACCTAAGCTCCTAACTAAACACTACCTTTAGTCTTGCTAATCCAATCTCTTAATCCACATATCCAAGCCTTCCACATAAACATGCCAACCTACAAAACGGTTAGACAACTAAACCGTAAGCAATAACACTTAGTAAGCAAAACGACTATAACATACCATTATACTTCAATCCACATAATGCATCATATACATAAACACTTACATCATGGCTTACATACTCAAATCTCATCTAGCACATAACATCAACATATCTCATAGCATCATCTCATCACATAAGCCATAAACATGGCATCACATAAACATCAACCAAGCTCATCTTCTCAACATAACATACATAACACAATATGATAGAAATTCATATAACATATGCTATCATCATTTTACTTACCTCAAACCAAGCTAAACAATAACAAAGATCATCATCATCATCATAATCTCCTTGAATCAATCATCATCATTCTTCATAAATAATAAAAACCTAACAACATAACAAATAATAACATAACAAGGGTTATCAAAACCCATCAAAACATAATCATCTTTCTAATCAAATCATCATATGATCATACCCACATCATATGATGATTTCCCACTTGAATCACTAACTTGAGAGGGATTACTTACTTGATAATCATAGCTAAGAAAGATGATAAACATGGGTCCTTAAAAGCCATCACCTAACTCTATCTTCCCTCCTTTTCTCCTTGGCTCGACATTCACAGGCAACACACTCTCTTTTACAGGAGAGTGTGGAAACTTATAGATAAATGGGGAAGATTCTAGCTACAAGGGCAATTTTGTCATTTCTGCTTATTTAAGGTCGATGTGCCGTATCTATCTGCATAGATACGCCGCATCCATGCTACCCCTTATATACGCCGTATCTCATTCTCCAATACGGCGCATGGATTATAACAAGTCGGTTCTATTTTCCCTTTCTACCATACGCCGCATGTACTTCCTAGATGCGCCGCATCTAGGCTATAACAGACTAACACTTAACACTATAATCATTTGCCCTTAGACAACCACATGCTCTTAGTCAAACATACTTAAGCTCGGGTCAACTTCATCTAGGGTGGGGTCCCACTACCCGAGAAACGGGTCTAACGAACATGTTCCTACGATCGATCCACAATATAGGACTTTTTGGAATGGGAATAGATGAAGTGGGTGCAGGAATTAACATGATCAACTCATCATGTACATTGTTGTTGTTGAAGTCATCATGTTCATGATCTAAGGACTACAAATCGTGTCGCCATTTTGGTCCCATTTGGTTTATAGATAGAACTAGTATTTTAAATGAAAGTAAAAGAATAAACACAATATATTCGGATATTGAGATAAATAGTAACATATAACGGTGCAACTTCTATTCGAATATTACATTGTCACAGCGTATTGAAACTCAGTGTAAATGAACATATGAATAGTATTGATTAGAAGGGTATAAATGCATAAGTAACGATTAAAAAGTTTGCCTGATTATCTTTGTAACTGAAACCATGACAAACTTTCAAATCC
Organism: Artemisia tridentata subsp. tridentata; assembly: GCA_021014915.2. Taxonomy (NCBI): domain Eukaryota; kingdom Viridiplantae; phylum Streptophyta; class Magnoliopsida; order Asterales; family Asteraceae; genus Artemisia; species Artemisia tridentata. The sequence continues at coordinate 490,822,522 of CP139508.1, read as the reverse complement.
CATACCGGTCAAATAGAAGAAATGGTGCTACCAATATACTACAATGTTTTATAATATCGTTAAAGTGTGGGTCAAAAGATGTTTTATAACTTGAGTGATGAAAAAAAAAGTGCTTTTAGATTAATCTATACCTAAATCTATATTATATATATCTAAACTACTTATAAAGAGAAAATGGTCAAATGGAAAAGTGAAAACAGAATTTTTGGTCAATGCCCATAATGCCCTTGTAAAATTGAATCGGTCAATGCCCTTATTGCTCATGCGTTTGAAATGTGCAATGTGGCATGTGTTTGAAATTGCAAAGGAAAGGAAACTATGACTATTTACAAAGGAAAGTATTGAAACTGTTTAAAGAGTATAGTATTTGCAAAGGAAAGTATTGAAACTGTTTAAAGTGTACATATTGAATGAAGGAAACGCTTGGCTGTAATCGGCTGGGCTTTGAAACCTAAAACACAAAACACACAATGGACAAGTATATATATGGTCTCTCTCTTTATATTTCTCACACTCACTCTTAACCTAAAACAAACACCACCACCCCTCTTTCTCTTAATTGCTGCCGCCACCACCTAGATCTTGTGAAACCTCCGTCGCCGGCACTACCTCTCTCTCTTACAATTCCTCCATCAACACCACCACCACAACCCCACCTCCAACACCACCGAGACAACCACCATAAAAAACCACACCATCACCGAGCCCTATCACCACCGTTAACCAAACCACCGAGGCCTGCCACCACCTTAGATCTCGAAAGGTTTTTCAAGCTGTGAGGTTTTTATGTAAAGATTTATGTATTTCTTAAGTTTTGAATGTTTATTTATAAATCTATATATTTGTTGAAGCAATGAATTTCTTGATATTTCTTTTGTAGATCCATTGTTACTGTAGGTACCGGATTTCTGCCATCGCCAGAAAAAGTTACCACTGTCGTCGGAAAAAAATTGTGGACGACGAAAAAATTGTATTGCTGCCGGAAATTGTTTCTATCGCCGGAATAGTATGCTTTATTTCTAAATTTTTTGTTAATATTTGTTATAGTGGTTATTGTTGTTAATATTTATAGTATGCTTTATGTCTAAGTTTGTTATTTGAAAATTTGAGATCGGTTGATATTTTTTATGATGTATATTGCTAGATCTATTTATTTGTTATGTTTAATGTGGGATTTGTGTATTTCTGATGTTTAATGCTGTATATTTTTTAGTTTGTATACGAGATTTATTGGTCCCCATGTTTGTCGAAGACACATATGTTTTGAGGCAAGTGTAAATTTACATGTTCAAAGGGTTGTAGATGGAACGACTTTGATGTTTCATGAGTTTGTGTAAGAGCTGCGTTTTGCTTAGTAAAATTGGAAGATTTTATTTTGTTGAGTTTTATTTTTCTTTTTCACATTACAAGAAAAATAAAGTGAATGAATCCTCTTGCTACTTCAAGAAAAATAAATATGTTTTTTTTATATCTTTGCGCATTGGTAAAACTTTTCCAGTATTATTTTGAGAACGATTGAAATTTGAAAATCAAAAGCCTTTGAAAATCAAAATCCTTTCATAAAGGCTATCATCCCTAGAATTTTAACGCATATCAAAAGGTGATTTTAGTGTTTCAGTTAGAAGTAATAAAGCATAAATGTAGAAAAAGTAAATGTTGCATATGTATTTTATTATACCTTCAAAAATATATAGCCTAAAATGTCTAGCTGTTGATATCTCTAAAATGACTCGATGACCATAGTACCAAGCCAAAACAAAATATGATTAGCTTTTAAAAGAAAATGATACTCAAGTATATAACGCGAAAATTGATAGACAAATATTTTTCATACGGGAATTTATTTAAAAGAAAGTTGGTAGGTTGGATTGGAATATATAATCTCATTTGTAAATGTTGTAATATGTGACGCCTGCTAAAATATTGAGTTTATTTCAATTTAGTATTTTGTATATGTCGATAATTTTTAACCACGACTAATTTTGTATACATCGATAATTTATAACCACGACTAGAAACTATGCATAAACCATAGTAGGAGAACTCACATGAACCGTCGCACCAGACACAAACCAACACATCAAACTTATGTTGAAAACTAAATTACCACCATTGGAATTATGTCTGAAACTAGGCACCGCCGCCACTAGGCGCGGGTACTCGGCTATAAACTATTAATGTTGAAAAGTTGAAAAATGAAATGTTGAAATGCATTGCAGTCAACTACTATTGCAGGCAACTAAGGCAACTATTAACTAGCCATGCGTTTGAAAATATAGTCAACTTTGTTTGAAAATTTCAAAAACCTCGAAATCAATTTAAAGATATTGCAAATGGTGAAAATCAAGGAAAGTCGTACAATTAATTTTTCAATTAGTGTGTTACCGTTTTCCATATGGTCTTATAATGGGCTGAGAAAAGAAATTTGTTAACCGACAATTATCAATTAATGACTTACCATTTTGCATTTACTACTTGGAGCAATAATTACGGAAAATGAGTAGTACAAATTATCCTTCTCTTCTCCATCATTTTCATCAACTCTTGCTATAATGTCTGAAAACAAAAAACAAGACATTTCGGCAACAAGTCCAAAAGGAAACTATTAATACACATTGGAAACCGGGTTGACCTAGGACGCTTCAAACCCAGCGGGTTGACCTGGTATAAATTGACCCGTTTTTCGACCGGAACGGCTCAACCGGTTGTACCACCCGGGTCGAACCGGGTTTCAAAATATTATGTTTAATCCTCAAATCCTCAAACTTTTATTATTTTTCGTTTATAACCCGTAAACTTTTTTTTATCACTAAAACTATCTGCCGCTATAAAATCACGTTGCTGTACACTGGTATTCGTCTAGAGTTGAATTATCACATGTTACAACAATTTGCAATTACATTTTGATCTTTTTACGTTATATTTTGAACGTTATACAAAACACTTACCACAATATCGCATATTATTAATTGTCTGCTGCTAGGAACCGTTGCCGCTATGCGCGGGTACTCGTCTAGTTATGTATAAAGGAAAAACCAAAAAATGAAAGGTGAAAACTTAAAACTAATTTAAGAAACTATTTTGTTATTTTACTCTAATAGAATGCCGAAAACTAATTTAGAAAACTTAAAATTAATGTATCCCAATTTTTGAATATTAAAATTAGCTATTAAAATTATTATTTTAATTAAAATCATTATATGTTACAATAATTTACAGTTTTTTTACGTTGTATGAATAAATGTTATACGAAACACCTAACCAAAATATCACAATCATAATTATGAGCCGCGATAAAATTCCCGTCTAGTAAATTAAATGGCAAAATGCATAGTTGTCAGGATCCCGATCCTGATCTTAGGATCTTACGATTTTACGATATTGCAAAGCAAAAACGATCCGGATCGTACAGAGGATATTTGCAAGCTTAAGATCTTATAGGATCCCGATCTTGACCTTACGATCTTAAAAATCTAATCCGATCCGATCTTACTTTTCTTGGATTACAAACTAAAAAACTATAAATTTTTGGGTTGCTTTTTTGTATAATTCAAAAAACAACATGTTAATCCTTTTAAACATTTCATAATCATAATTTAGGACGATATTTCTATCAAACATTCATGATATTTTGTGTCTAGACGACTCTCCATGGGCCGTTAGTCGTCTTCTCGAGCCCTGATTAGACCTGTCAACAAAGAGAACCCGTTAGGAGTGGACCCGAGGCCGTAGCCCCGGGATCCACCTCCGACGGTCAAGTTAGTCATGGTGTGATATAGCGTATGAGAGTTATTAGGTTTAGGATAACCTGTTATAATCTGATGAAGAAGGGGATCCTAGCCTTGTATTTATAAGGCACGGATTAGGGTTTAGGCGTAGAGTGGGCCGCTGTCTGCCGGACCTGGCCCATGTAGGGTCCAGTCCAGACTATACGTCCACAAGCCCCCCAAGTTTAGTATGACATAGTGCATGGCTATGTTATGCTAAACTTAAGTTCTGTTCGTGGCCGCGTAGGCCCAACCAACTATGACGGCGTGACCATAACGCGCAGCCCAAATGCGACAGTGCACCCTTGGTCTGTAGCGCAGTGCGTGGTGACCATGTTGGCGCGTCCTTGTAGGCGCGAATTTGTAGGCGCGTCCTTGTAGGCGCGAATTTGTAAGCGCGACCTGAATAATATTGACATTGCGATTGTGATTGTCTCACAATGGTGAAGGTGTCCGTGGTGAAGGTGGATCCCACATGCTGCATCCTGGGTAAGGGCGTGCCTTTTGTACCAGTAGCGATGCAGCATGGTGCGACAGAAGACGTGCTTCTGTGGCAGAAGTGTGCTTTGTCCGCGACAAACGTGCGCGTTGTCCGCGACAAAAGATGCGCGTTGTCCGCGACTAAAGATGCGTGTTGTACGCAACAGAAGTGCGTGCTGTGTGCGAACATTACATTCGTCTTTACAAACGACAGAGGACGTCTCCCCTGCGGCGAGATGGTGCGAATTTTCAAATTCGTCTTTGTACTGGGCTCGCGATACCTCTTACGTACGATCTGCTTCCAAATATACCTGCGTGATGCGTACTCACACAGTGCGTATCTTGGTAGCCCCCCAAGTTTGATGGTGCTACTCATGTAGGAGCATTAAACTTACTTATTCAAATTCTGAAAAAAAAAAAACTCAATACAAATATTAGAAGTACATGCTGCGCATCGCAACATATAAAAGATAATGAAATAAAAAATTAGCGCATAGCATATATATAGCACGTAGCATGTAAAATTAACACATAAGAGAAGTAGTAGTGCGAATTACACCTATCGTGAGGTTTTACAAACTACATAAAATAAGTAGCACGTAGCTAATCTACGAACGCAGTACGCTCATGATCGTTTTCTTTTTTATTATAATAAAAACAATGGCGCGGATGGATGTACCATGACCGCGACTAATAGTTTCAATTGCACGCACAGACGCAGATAGATTTATCGTGACCGCATAGACTCTAACGTTTTGTGGATGATCGCAGAGGACCACGGCTTTCGTCCAGTGCGCTCATGGCGATTGACTAGCATCGTGGTGCGGTGTGCGCAGCATGTAGCTAATCTGCGAAGATCTCTATACGCACGGCCTAACGCGGGTAGATTTATCGTGACTGCGCTGTTCGCGTCTAAAAGATATAATAGGTCCGATCGTGCGGACTTAATGCGCTTATGGTAAAATCGTGTTTACCAAGTTTAAAAGATTTATGTAAAATCTTTTTAATATTTAAAAGATATTTATCCATCACCGAATAATATTTATCTTTAAAAACCGATTTAATGGATCGGTGCGCTTTGCTACCTACTAACAAATATGTACAGTAAATAGAAGATATGGACTTGTACGCATATTAATTCGTATTAAACAAAGTGATATGGAAAAAGTGGCTTGTGCGCACAGTAAAGGATAACATAGAAGATGGTGACCAATCAAATCGTGTTGACTTAATAATTAATGAGATACCTTTTGTAAAAATCAGTACGTGACCGATAATCGAATGTACGATAATTGTGATATCTTTTTATTATCAATTTAAAAAGATTAAGAGTACCGGATTTTGAACTCGTGGTCGTTTTCCAGTGATTGTGAGAACACGAAACGTGTCGCGTCCCACGGATGGCGCCAATCTGTTGATACATAATCTGGCGCGGACTGATTAGACGACTCTCCATGGGCCGTTCGTCGTCTTCTCGAGCCCTGAGTAGACCTGTCAACAAAGAACCCGTTAGGAGTGGACCCGAGGCCGTAGCCCCGGGATCCACCTCCGACGGTCAAGTTAGTCATGGTGCGATATAGTGTATGAGAGTTATTAGGTTTAGGGTAACCTGTTATAATCTGATGAAGAAGGGGATCCTAGCCTTGTATTTATAAGGCACGGATTAGGGTTTAGGCGTAGAGTGGGCCGCTGTCTGCCGGGCCTGGCTCATGTAGGGTCCAGTCCAGACTATACGTCCACAATAATGTATAATAATTTGTAGATTTGTATAATATTACAAAAAGTATTAAGAAATAACATTAGAGTAGGATCTTAAAATCCTAATCTAATCTTACAATCACGATCTTGCAAAGACGAAAACGATGCTGGATACGATCCCGATCTTGAAAACGGAAAATGCAAATTTGTTACCTCAATTTGCAAAAAGAATTATTCGAATATTACTGATGGGCACCAAGTGCTCTAAAAACATTGGGCTATCATTTCATCTTATTCCTATCCCAGCCAAACAGTGTGTAAATAACGATAAAAAAAACACACACCTCGTCATCTTTTAGGGGAATCAATCAATCAATCCACCTGTCTTGAGACACACAGTGTGTGTGAAGGGATAATAATAATAATAATAATAATAATAATAATAATAATAATGGTACGGATATTACCGATGACGTCAGCCATTCGTCCATCTTTCGCCGCCGTAACCACCTCTCGTTTGGTCGCTAACTTATCGCCATCTTCTTCGCGGCTCAATTCGGTTCACTTTGCTTCCACTGGTACCACTTTTTTTTTTCTTTTTTTTTTTTTTTTTTTTTTTTTTTTTTTTTAATTTTAGGGTTGTGAATATATAGATTTGTTGATTGATATAATCAGGTCAATTATTTAATATTTTGTAACTGTGATAAGGGGGTGTTTGTTTCGGCTTATATAGCCGGCTTATGGCTTATTTGGTTTTCGGCTTATGTTTCATAACTTAAGGGGTGTTTGTTTCGGCTTATATAGCCGGCTTATGGCTTATTTGGTTTTCGGCTTATGTTTCATAACCTCACTTTTTGTGGCTTATTTTCAAACTTTTCGGCTTATAATCATTATATAAGTTCATTATGTGGACATAATGAACTTATATAAGCCGAAAAGTTTCAAAATAAGCCAAAAAAAGTGAGGTTATGAAACAGAAGCCCAAAACCAAATAAGCCGTAAAGCTGGCTATATAAGGCGAAACAAACACCCCTTAAGTTATGAAACATAATCCCAAAACCAAATAAGCCATAAGCCGGCTATATTAGCGGAAAAGTTTCAAAATAAGTCAAAAAAAGTGAGCTTATGAAACATAAGCCCAAAACCAAATAAGCCGTAAAGCTGGCTATATAAGCCAAAACAAACACCCCCTTAAGTTATGAAACTAATCCCAAAACAAAATAAGCCGGCTATATAAGCCGAAACAAACACCCCTTTAGTTTTCCCAATTTGTACTTTCTCTTATTATATGAAAGATGTTGAATTGGTGATATCACTCCCCCACTACAAACGTCCAGTTGACCCGTTAAGGAGGGTTTGAATTTGCTTAATTAGGTTTAGATTGATGGTTTAAATGTTTGCCGTTCACGAAAAATATCAAAGATTCAGTTTCTCGGGACTTCTCGTGACGGCGTCAGGATGCCGGTCACGACTTGAAACTTTTGTCTTTTTTTCGTCAAAATGAGCCCAAAAGTTGTATGTCTCCAGCAAATGCATAGTCCAAGGCCTAAAAACCAAATAGGAAGGATTTTAAGCAATAAAATGTGGTTTTGAACAATTGATGAGTTTTAGGGCGCATTCAATTAGGTTTACATTTATTCTTAAGAAGTGATGACTTTTGGCGCATCTATGTGATATTGTGGTTGTAGGGATGAATTTGAGCTGCGTTTTGGTAAATTTTGATAAGGCCAAGAGCTTCAGATTGAGCTTAAGGATAATTTGGAATCAAAGCCTAAAGAAGCTTGAATTTAAGCAAGTGAATCAGACAAAACGAAGATATATTAAACCGAGAAAGTAGTAAGAAACAGAGAGATATAACAACTTAATACACCGGGTGAGCACAAAGTTTATAAAGCACTCAACTGGCTTGGGTACAACTGATTGAATTGAATACGATGGGCCTCATTTAGATAGGCAAGCTAAAAAGCCATGAAAAAGAGAGATTCTGATATAGCAAACGTGAGACAACTGAAAAAAAAAACAAAACAACAACAACAAAGAATACCATGATACTCTAACCACCCGAAAACTGCAACTCTTGAATCTAACATGATATAGCCTAGAGTTAGATATGTAGATAAGTTTAATATATTTGTACCTGTGTGCATTAACATGACATTTTGCTGATTACATGTGTATAAAAAGTGAGGTTTGTTAGGCTGACTGCACTTTTTGCCCTGAATTAGTTGTGACGTTCCCAAAGAGAGACTAGGGATCACTATATATTGGTCTTATTACGGCGAAAATTAATTTTAGAAGGATTTCCATGTTATGATGTAGATCAGGCGAACAAGGCAGTAAATTATGTGATCATGAATCACGTGCATCTCTTTTATCTGCGTTTGTATCTAAACTTATGCCTTATTTTAATCGAATGTCATGTGAGGATGTGTCATTGTGTCTCATACTCTGTTAATGATCTCTTATGATGTCGCTTTATAAATTTGTGCAGTGGAATCACAGTCACAACGTTTTGGTCTAAAAGCCTGTAAGTTATTTAGACGGGAAGGAATCAATAAGTCGGCTAGAACAATCGTAAGCATGGCTCAAGGAAGTACCACAATCACCCAGGAAACTGCGTTGGAGTGGGTTAAAAGTGACAAAAGAAGAATGCTTCATGTTGTTTACCGTGTTGGCGACTTGGACAGGACAATAAAGTAACTTTTTCTAACCTGATTGTAATTCTTAATACTTAAAGCGCTTGAATTTTTGTAATTACTTGGATATGAATTGAAATATGTGTGCAGGTTTTACACTGAGTGTTTGGGGATGAAGCTATTGCGAAAGAGAGACATACCAGAGGAGAGATATACCAATGCGTTTCTTGGATATGGACCAGAAGATTCTCACTTCGTGATTGAACTCACATACAGTAATTCATCTCGAGACTAGTATTCAACAATGTTAAATCTATAGCTACCATCAATGTTACCACCAGTCTCGCCAAAATTCCTTACACAGAAAAAGTATGCGATGACTGATGTTCTTTTCAAAATTTCATTCTCTTGTCTAGTTGTCTCTAAGAAAGAAAATGTGGTAACTTTGATGGTAACATTAGTGGTAGCCGTTGACTTTAACATATCGAAACTTTCCTTCTAACTAGTTTGCTTTCATGTTGTCAGACTATGGAGTTGACAAATACGACATTGGAACTGCATTTGGTCATTTTGGCATCGCGGTTGATGATGTGAGTAAAACAATTACTATTTGAGTTCTCTTGGTTCTTGCATATTCTTGCCTCTGCATATGCCTGTGAATTACCTTGCTCTTAATTGACTCTTCAACAAGATGCAAAACTACCATCTAACTTGTACTAATTATAGTGTCCAGAAATCTGTGGGATATTGTCACATGTCTTTTGTGATTCTTATTTTTACAAGGTTGAAGTTTATGTGTTTCTAATTTGGCCTTCCCCAAATCTATAAGCACGAGCCTTGTTTTTAAAAAAATGTAATTTTATTATCTTTCTGGTAGTAGTTCAAAAGACCTGGTTAATGCTTGAGTGAAAGAGGTAACGGCAGTGATCATTTCATATTCAATAAGCAGAATCTTATGATCATCAGTAATTAAAGGGGTTGTAGATGATAGTGTTTCGATGTGTATCTGCAGTATGAAGTTTCAGACAACCAGATATTAGCCTGTCACAATTCTAGTAAGGGAGCTAGTAAATACAATGACAAAAAGGAATATTTTAGGAAAAAAGAGGGGTTTTTTATGAAATAAGAGTGATAAATATTTCAATTGAAGTAAAAAGAAGTGGTAGTTAGTAACAGAACCTGTTCAACTAGATATCAGAAAGACGTTATTGTGACATCAAGGTGTTATAATTTGATAATTATATCTAGATCACAAATCCAGATTACCCCCATATTAGTCTCGGTATTAATAAGATTTTGGGTTTTTGCAGGTTGCTAAGACTGTCGATCTCATAAAAGCTAAGGGTGGTACTGTAACTAGGGAACCTGGTCCAGTCAAAGGTGGAAAGTCAGTTATTGCATTTATTGAAGATCCTGATGGTTACAAGTTTGAACTTATAGAAAGGGGTCCCACACCTGAACCACTTTGTCAAGTAATGCTCCGTGTTGGAGACCTTGATCGTTCCATTGCTTTCCATGAAAAGGTGCGAGGTTTGCTTGCAAATAATAACATTTTGCTTATAGCATTTATTGTTGTTGTTATTATAGTATTCATTCTCTTTTTCCACCCTAATTCTATATGTACTTATAGGCTTTTGGTATGGAGCTCCTGCGCCGAAGAGACAACCCTGAATACAAGGTAAATTGACATATTAGTTTGTGCATGCGCTGAGCCTGTTGATGAAATTAGGTTTAGTACCATCTTTTACACTTATAGTTTACACATGTCTAATTTTCCCTCCAAAGCTATGCAAATATTTATTAGTTCTAACTAGAGTGGGCAAATTTGACCCATTTACTCATGAATGGGTTGATTTTGTTATGTTTAGTCCTAATGGGTCAAATAACAAAAGTTAACTAAGACTTGGAATCTCGAATTTCCGAAGGTTTTTGTTTGTCGATTTTCCCTAAAATATGGAATCTTGAATTTCTCATGTTCATGAAGTTTTGAATAATCTTTTTTTCATCATTTGTATACGGCCATGTGATGCAAATTATTTTTTGATTGATTTTGCAGTACACCATAGCAATGATGGGTTATGGACCTGAAGATAAAAATGCTGTACTGGAGTTGACTTATAATTATGGGGTCACAGAATATGCTAAAGGAAATGCTTATGCCCAGGTGAATAACGATTTATTTTGGCATTATTGTGTAAGTTTCGTGGAATATTGTTTTTGAAGGACCAAATTGGGTAATTACTGTTTATGCCTGATAACAGATAGCGATAGGCACAGATGATGTCTATAAAACTGCAGATGCGGTCAAGCTTTTTGGTGGGAAGATTACCAGAGAACCTGGACCCCTACCTGGTATCAGCACCAAAATCACAGCATGTTTGGATCCTGATGGTTGGAAAACGGTAAGCTCACATGCTGATATACTTGGTTTGTGTAACTTTTTTTCTGGAATATCTGCTTTTGTTTACTTGCATGTTACTATCACAGCATGTATCATTCGTTGGTCTCCCCTAATACTTTTGTTTGTTAAAAATTGACTTCGAAGTAGGATATTTCGCAGTTTTTGTGATGCATGGTTAGCTATCATTCATAATTTATGTACACATTGTAAAGCCCCAAACTCGATGCCCAAGATTATGATTGCTTTGTCCAATTTAAGTGTCCTGTACTCCTGTATGACTTGTCACTTTGTTTTTTGCAATCTGTTTAGCTCTCTGATTGCTCGTAAATTTATGAGATTTTGGGGTAAGAGATGTTTCTGTGCAAATCCGACCCAATATAATGTCAGTTTACAAAATTACCCGTTTTGACCTGAAGCCATCTTGCCTTGGTACTGTCCACTTATTTAAAGAGACGGTCTTGATAATTTCTCGTCAATATTTTGCAGGTCTTTGTTGATAACATTGATTTTCTGAAAGAACTAGAAGAATGATGCGACGATTTACTCGTTCAGGCCCGGAGTTCAGCAATCGTCTCTTTGGTAAAGCTTCATATTCGATTTGGAAACGAGAAATGGTTGTTGAAGGAGTCATCAATCAAAGTGTAGCGAAACCCCTCGCTTTGTAGATAATTGAACAGTGGTTGTAACGAAATATTGGTAGAATGGCTAATAATGCATAGACCATTATTATGTTTTTTGGCGAAATTAGTTCTGAAACAACCAAAGCAAAAAGAGAATAGCACAGTAGAGTTAAGGAATCACTTTATGTATGGATTATTTAAAATTTATTGGTCATTTATTGGGTGTAATGAGTAGATTCAAACAATTTCACATCATTTGTGGGTACCATGATCTCCACGAAATGTGTCATTTAGCAATTATGTTATAGAAGACTATTAACACAGTTAGAATTTGTCAACTAGTCCACGTTTTAGGCACTCGGGTTACTGGGATTACTCAAGTTTTGATCTAAATCCTCCGAGAAAAGACATGCTCGAGGAAGAAATTAAAGTCTTCTTACTCTTGGATAGTCTATAGGTTTAATAAAAAATTGACCCCACTGTGGAACGATTGAATCATTGATCCGAAAACAGCTTGTATGAACTCATGTAAGTTGTCCTCAGCTTTGCTAGAGTTTTAATGATGTCGTTCAAAAAAATAATTAATTTTAACTTTAACAGCAGAAAGATCTTTACTGCTATTGCAAACCCTTGAGCAACTTTATGTCACATCCGTGTATCGAGATTATAGATTTTGCTCCACCACTAGTATATGTCCGTTGCTTGCGGTGCAACTCAACCTCACATCTTTCACAAAAGTGTCTAGCAAGAGTGTCGATAATATGTATCGCGTCAGACCCTTTGCAATTAGCTAAGGGATACAATTACTTTCAACTTAGTAAGAATCATTTCAACTTACACTTGACTCCAACATACAGTATTTCTTTTTTTTGCTTAACTATTGCTTATAATAAACAATTTGACTTAATAATGTAAGTCCAAATCTCAAACTTGAACTTATTAGCGTTTTTAAAGTTCTCGTAACTAAAAGGATAAGCACAAAAACTCTACGTGGTTGGCAAATGCAGACGAGTCTCCGCAAGAACTGATGTGCATTATCATCTTGAAACTTTGAAAGTGCATAGCAATTTAACCAATATTCACACTAAGTTTTATAAGACGTTCTACATATGCAGTTAAAAAAAAGAAAAAACACGCTTGCAATTTGACCAAACCACACGTTTTTGCAATTTACTTATAGTTAGAGTAAATTGCAAAAACCGTCCATGTGGTATGTCCAAATTGCTGACTCAGTCCTTACCTTGTCGAAACTCGAAAATGCAAATACCGTCCCTGTGGGAAACTTTTGGTGTGTATATCGTCCCTGTCCGAATGTGAAATGACTCAAATGCCCCAAATTAAAACACTGAAGGCAAGAGTATTTCAGTAATTTTATATTGGGACAGAAACGATATCCACACAAAAGGTTTCTCATAAAAACGGTACTTGTTCTTTGGAAAAAGTAAGTGTTGCGCCTTCAATTTAGACATACCACATGGACGGTTTTTGCAATTTACTTTAGAAAAAATAAGCTAAAACATACGTATCCTCTTTATGCTTCTTTTTCACATTTAGACCGCCTGTAGCTGTCATGCATGAAAGGTGGTGAGGGTGTACCTCACGAGTGAGCACCACTACTGGGAGTTTGTGTAGTGTGTGACTTTGGTCAAAATCAACTCACAATGGTGAGCTTCTCACTCGGGATGGTAATTCGGGTCGGGTTCGAGTTAATCGGGTCAACCATGTCAACCCTAACTTGTTTATACTTTATACATAACCAGAAACACGACCTATTTAACTCATATAAATATATGGGTTGGTGGGTTAAATAGGTTAAAACATGTTTCAAGTTGACCAATTTAATCCATTTATCTAAGTAAGTGTTAAACAAGTTAAACGGGTTCGTGGGTCAACCGATTTAACCCATTTAACCAGTATAATAAAGAATATGTAATTTTTTAACTTTTGAAAAAAGTGTAAATGAGTTCACGGGTCGACCCGTTTAACCTATACTCAACCCGAACATGACGTGTTTAATAAACGGGTTGGATGGGTAGACCGAAACACGACCCGAAACTTATTTAGACTCAACCCGAACATGTTAATTTTCGTGTTGGTCTTGGGTCGCGTTTCGTGTTAGGTCAAAAATTGCCACCCCTACTTTTCACCATTTGATAACCGTGCACTCTTTTTATTATTTATTTGGTTTGTGAGCTTGGTGTGTGATCAATGTGAGTGAAAAGTTGAAAAGGAATGAGGGGAGGTAAATGGAGAAAAAAAGCTGGAGTGACGCTGAAATAGAATGTAAGTGAAAGTAATTTCAGGTGAGTTATAAGACGACAGGTCTTCCTTTTTACCCAAATAAGCCTTCTGGTAGGGGTGAGCATCGGGCCGAAACCAACCCGTCTCGACCCGAGCCTGACCCATTTCGAAACCGACAACCTGGAAATCCCTAACCGAGTCCCGACCCGAGAATAGCTCGATTTATCCCGACTCCCAACTTTAGTCGGTTTGTGAAGGCCTGCTTTGTGTTTTGTCGGTTTATCCCGACTCCTGACCCGACCCGAGTCCCGAATTCCTGAAAATCCCAACCCGAGTATAGCTCGATTTGTGTCGGTCGAGATCGGTTTCAGTCGGTTTGCGTCGGTTTTCAGTCGTCCGTGGATTTTGCTCACCCTTCCTTCTAGTGTTAGGTTAAAAAAAAAGTACACTAAAATCGGCCTCTAATCCCTCTATAAACCACTTCAATTTAAGTTTCCTTGTTCCCCCAATTCTCAATTAACCACCAAAACACAAAAACCCTCTTTCTTCCTCCCATAAACCCTAAAACCAAACAAAACAACAAAAAGAAAGATGGAAGACGAAAATCAAACCAAAAACGACGTCGCTGCAGCACAATCATATCAAAACAACAACAACAACAAGCGTAAAAAGCCTAAAGAAGTTGCCATTTTTGGCAACTACAGAAACTATTACGGTTATCGAGTAATTATTCTTTCTTTTTTTTTTTAGTTATTTCGCATACGTTGCTGTTATTAGAATATAATCATGTTTAAATTATCTAACTTTATGGGCTTATCGGCTTATTGAAATTTGTGGAAAAACCCGATAAGCTCGCCTTTTCAGCTTATGAGATTATAAACTTGAGTATATGGCTGAAGCCATATGCTCCCAAGGGCATAAGCTGAAAAAAGTGAGCTTATCGGCTTTTCCACAAATTTCAATAAGCCGATAAGCTCATAAATTCAGATAATTTAAACATCACTGGTGGCGCAGCATTAACCGACCAATATTTAACCAAGTATAAATTCACATTCTCTCGTCTTCAACTTGCGTCACCAGCGATGTTTGGATTATCTAACTTTATGAACTTTTCGGTTTATTGAAATGTGGAAAAACCCGATAAGCTCACCTTTTTCAGCTTATGAGATTTTATACTTGAGTATATGGCGGAAGCCATATGCTCTCAAGGGCATAAGCTAAAAAAAAGTGAGCTTATCGGCTTTTCCACATTTCAATAAGCCGATAAGCCCATAAAGTTAGATAATTTAAACATCACTGGTGGCGCAGCATTAACTGAACAACGTTTAACCAAGTATAAATTCACATTCTCTCGCCTTCAACTTGCGCCACCAGTGATGTTTGGATTATCTAACTTTATGAACTTTTCGGTTTATTGAAATGTGGAAAAACCCGATAAGCTCACCTTTTTCAGCTTATGAGAATTTATACTTGAGTATATGGCGAAAGCCATATGCTCTCAAGGGCATAAGCTAAAGAAAGTGAGCTTATCGGGTTTTCCAAATTTCAATAAGCCAACAAGCTCATAAAGTTAGATAAAACATCACTGGTGGCGCAGCATTAACCGACCAACATTTAACCAAGTATAAAATTCCCATACTCTCCTTCAACTTGCGCCACCAATGATGGTTGGATTATCTAACTTTATGGGCTTGTCGGCTTATTGAAATGTGGAAAAACTTGAGCTTATGTTGAAAGCCATATGCTCCCAAGGGCATAAGCTAAAAAAGTGAGCTTATTGGGTTTTTCCAAATTTCAATAAGCCCATAAAGTTAGATAATTTAAACATCATTATATTCTAAGAGTTAAACGCTCCAAAGCTCGTAACTGACCAGCATTTAATCACTTATGCATTCACATACTCACCTTTAACTTGCGTGATGTTTGAAATTATCTAACTTTATGAACTTGTCGGTTATTGAAATGTGGGAAAAGCCGATAAGCTCACCTTTTTCAGCTTATGAGTTTATAAACTTGAGCTTATGGCGAAAGCCATATGCTCCCAAGGGCATAAGCTAAAAAAAGTGAGCTTATCGGGTTTTTCCAAATTTCAATAAGCCGAGAAGCTCATAAAGTTAGATAATTTATACATCATTGGAGTGCAAGTTGAAGGCTAGTATGTGAATTTATATGTGGTTAAATGTTGGTCGGTTAATGCTGCGTCTGCAAGGTAGTGATGAGCGTTTATATGTTTTAGCATTTGAAGGATTGGGTGGTGGTTGGTATTGCGTTTTTAGGTGAAGATATCAGTTTGTGAGTTACTATTGTGAAACTGATTTTGATTGTTTAGGCGTTAAATAATTAGCTTAGGAGTAGTTGCACTAAAACGGATTCTGATTGTTTAAAGCTTGAATAGTGTTTTGGATGTGTGCTTTTTAAGACTAATATCCTCAGATTGTCTTTTAAGTTTATTGATTTTGTTTTATCCTACATATAACTTTCCGTTTTATGTTTCAGATTGATCAAGGTTTGGAGGAAGATCCTAGAATAAAGGTTATGAGGAAGGAATGGTTTGAAGGGAAAAATTGTCTTGATATCGGCTGCAATAGTGGATTGATAACCATTACACTTGGTAATCTCTAGTGTGCCTTCTGTTAGATGATCGTGTCGGTAGAATTCAATAGCTGAACAAAACGTTTTACTAATTAATTTTTCATTCGTGTCCTGTTTGCATCATTTGGTAACCTAAAATCCTTAAAAAACACTTTCAGAAATGATGATTTTTAAGTAGAAATGGTAAATTTATGCACACAAAGTGTTAAAATTTACATTTAATGTCAAAATAAACAAAATTGCGCGTTATGAATGTCCTAAAGGGTGACAAAACCATCTTTCAGTGTCTCGATTTACAAAAAAAGTCCAATGACTAAAACGGGACAAATGAAATAGTACGTTGGAATTTTGTCGCACATTTTTATCTGAATCTGATTTTATTATATATATATATATATATATATATATATATATTTTTTTTTTTTTCTTTTTTGCAGCAAAAAAGTTCGGCTGCCAGAAAATCCTTGGAATTGACATTGATTCAGGTGAGTTTTTTAAGTTACTAATGGATTGTATTGTTGATTAAAGAAATACTTATAATTCTTCATGTTTCAGCTCGAATTGAAGACGCTCATTGGAATCTTAGAAATATTGTGAAAAGGAGTGAGCTTAAGAACCGTCCTGCAACTAAGAAGTCAAAAGATGGTAAAACAAACGGTATAACCAATTCACCAGAGGAAACAACCAGTGAAATTTCAGAATCTCCTGATTCACATCTGTTTGACATTGTCTCTTTCCGGAAAGATAATTTTGTTCAGGGTTTGTCCTCACCCGGTGATAAAGTTTATGATACCATTCTTTGGTAAGTTTACCCTTTTTTCTATCAATTAAGCACATATAGGCTCCCATTTTGTTCCAAATAGTGACATTAGTGTGTATTTGTATGGGTTGGGTGACGGTTCAAAACAGGTTCGGCTTAAAATAAGTCATTCAATGTGAGTCGGGTTGGGTTGACAACCACTTTTGTCTGCGCGTATAAATTATTCATTTGCTAATTACGCATATGAAACAATACAGTTACAGTAGCAATCTAAATTTTTACATAAACAATATAGAAGGTTGTATGTATTGAAGAAAAAGTAACAATCTTTAAGCTATTTTCCTGTTTGATCAAATTAACTATTTAAGATCAAACGCAACCCACACGGGTCGAAAATTATATTTCTATTTGTATTCTGGTTTGTTCCGACCTTCGTGCGTTGAATGCTTTTGTTTTCTATCTGCAGCTTAAGTGTTTCAAAATGGATCCATCTGAACTGGGGCGATGAGGGCTTAATAACACTCTTTTCAAAAGTTTGGCGGCTTCTTCAACCCGTAAGTGTTATGCAGTGACCCTTTAACTCCTCTTGACATAAAGTTATTATTTTTTGAAATAACATACATAAATCCGAACAGGGTGGAGTTTTTATTCTGGAACCTCAGCCATGGAAGTCATATATTAGTAACCGTCAAGTGTCAGAGGTAAATTCAATTGGATTCTAAATCTTCTTTTACAGTTTTTCATTATGTGCATGCATCTAAAAGATACGTATTTTCAAGGTGTGTAACATCTTGCTAACTTAATCTATCTTTTGTTACAGGTGGCATCAACTAACTTTAAGAATTTTGAAATTTTCCCAAATCAATTTCAGGAGATCCTTCTCGACAAGGTTCACACTTCTTTCTTATAGGTCATTATCATTAAGGTTCATTGTTTAGCAGTGTTTGGATATGCGTTTTTAAAATGATTATTAGGATTTTAAATAATTAAATTCAGGTAATTTATATACTAGTTGATTTCAAGTCATAATAGCTTCTTTAAGGATACATCCAGACACCCCTTCAGCTAATCCTAGATATGGTGATAATATAGGACCTAGTGAACCAAATAATGTTGAGAATAACATGCTTGATCTCATTCTTGATTGCAGATTGGTTTCCGGAAAATCGAGAATATAAGTGCAAGTTTATCCGGAAGCAAAACTGGATTTAATCGGCCTATTCTAGCTTTATGGAAGTGAGTAGCTTTGGCTTTTGGGTATCCAGTTTTGAGGTCTGTAGGAACCGTTGATAATTTTGTAAAGGATGAATTGTGAATCAATATGGTTCGTAGAAAATTTTGTATAATATCTGGTTTTTGATCAATTTTGCAGCTTCTAGTTTCCACAAGTTGTTACTGCGTAAACTTGGTTCAGTTTTTCTTTCAAAAAGTATATTTTATTGTTAAGATTAGTAAAGATGAAAGCACATCGCCATTTCTGTATATCGCTAAAATATAAAAGTTAGAGTTTGGTGTTATTCTGCGTAATTAACTAAAGGAAATTACTGAGTACGATAATACACTGCAATAATCTCAGTCAGTATTCTCTATTACTGTTTCTTGTCTAAAGATTATACACAGAGCCTTTGATAACAATATCACATCTCATACTTGCATAATTGTAGAAAAAATCTATTCATTACATCCTACTCTGTTTTAATAAGTTAAAAAACCAAATGTTTGACTACAAAAGTCAAACATACCTTTCTGTACATACCAGAAAAAAACCTACATCTCTTAATCAACACGGACCCAAACACCCTTGGAAGGAACCCCTCTGTAATTCACGAATAACATATAGTACCCCGGAGGAGCAATCTTTCCTGATGGTGGCGCCTCAACAGTGATCAAATCATTTGTCACTGCCTTGAGCGGCAAAATCACCAACCGTTGGTTCATAGAAAATCCGTGAGTCGTAAATGGTGGATAAATCATTGTTACCTTCACATCTTGAGGGGTTGCTTGACCACCGCTGAATTTAACTCCAATCTTAAATTCTTTACCGTACTTCAACATCTTTTCTGTCTTTTCTGGTGCGATCACGGGTCGGATCTTGTTAAGACCCGGGTCAAGATAATGTGGTGAAAATTTCTCGACCCGAAGCTCAGTCGGGTAGTCAACGTCGTAGGTGTATTTCGCGTGTGGGTTACTTCCTGCAACCAATATTTTTCCATCTGGTATCAATGCAGCTACTGAATGATACATTCGGGCTATTTTAGTTGGTACCATTTCCTTAAATCTTTGACCCATTGGTTTATTCGGTTGATATAACACGGGGGTGAAATTTGGGTCGATCGCGTTTTCCCAACCTGCAACACCCTTTTGTGCACCATTAATCATTAATAGATCACCAGTAGGAAGGTGTAAAAGGTCACCCATACACCGGCCCGATGGCATATCTTGTTCTTTTTCCCATGTCGAATCATGATTAGATAACACGATTCTGTGACAATCTTTTAACGCAGGCATAAATACTCGGTCTTTAGTATGTTTACTATCGACTGAAGGGTAAGCTTCTTGTGCGTTCCCACCACAAATCACGACTTCTGCATGGATGTTTTCGGGGACTACAGTTAAAGGAAGGAGTGCGGCCATACCAGAAGGCGGGTAGTTGCGGGCCCCACCAGGAAGTTTCGGGAACTGACGGACAATGGCGCCAGTGTGCGGGTGGAAAATGATGCCACGGTCGTTGGCAAAGAGGAAAACGTTGCCATCGGGTAGAAGGAATAGGAAAGGGTAGAGGTTGTTTTCAATGTACATACCGGGTCCTGGTTTTTTCGGGACAGTTGTTTCTTGGAGAAATTTGAGGTTGAATTTCTTTGGTACGAACTCCATTTTGTTTGGTGGTATGATTTCGTAGCTGAAGGAGTTTCGGCCTCCGACTATAACTGAACTTCCGTCTTCTAGAACTTGGTTAGATGAATACCTGCAATAAGTTTATTCATTTGTGCAATTTACTTTAAACTTTTGAAGTCATCCCTTTTAGGAAAAAAAAAAAGGTATTAATACATACCATCTTTTATCAGCAAGAACATTTTTCTTCTCGACAAAGTTAGCATTTGGGTCAGCCATCGATAACATTCTAACAGATCTTACACCGCCTCTAGTACCACCGGTAGCAATCAAGTCTCCATTCGGCCATAAGTTTCCCGACGAGCACCATGGTTCTCCGTCCATCTGCCACAAACATATATACATGACGCGTTATTTCTACATACAATAATTGCAACAAGTTCAATTCTTAAGTTTGTAAAAAAAGTTCACCCACATAAATGGTCCGACTTTTTCCGGTCTCAACATCGTATGCAATGGCATGTGCAAAGCAGTCGGGCTTAAAGTTCATCTCAGGGGCTTTCGGGCAGTTACCAGGTGGGCCTAGTTCCCTAGCAGACGGGCCAAGTGACGTTGTATCAAACCAAACAGCCTTGTTATTAGGCATAAGTTGGAATTGCATAGCCGCAACACCTACATTCGGGTTATCAATGGCCCATGAACCTCTAAAATTGGTCTCTATATCATTTCCATTTCCGGCTGCTGGGATTGCTGGACCTGTCGCCATTACAATATTGCCATCTTTCTTGTCATTTTTGCCTTTTTTATTGCCACCCGAGGTATGGCCCTTACCGGATTTGCGGCCTCCCCCATTGCCGTTTTTCTGGCCCGCGGTGACTATTGAAAAGGCAAGAAATAGAATGAGGAGGTGGATGAGGGATATGGAGGATTGTTGAGCCATTTTTTCAGATGACAGTAATAATCTTGTGGCTTTTAATAGATACAATGTTGGTCCAAAAATAACGGAAATCCGCACACTAATTGTTTGGTTTGTTACATTTTGCTGCTAATGATTTGCAAATCTCATTTGGATTTGATTTTAAACTCATATTAATACAAAACTATTTTTAGCAAAGTACAATTATGTCTATAACTTGTGTATTACATACCAAAAGACTAGAGCACAATGATATTTAGCATGTCAACGTACGATCAAAAAGACGTATATACACAAAAACAAGCACCAAGTTACATTTAGTACACATCTACGACGATACACATTTATCTTTATATATATGTTTATCTCCCCATAATCTTACACATGGGACTCGCAAAATGAAATAAAATGAACGCAACTACTTCACAAGAATCATAAAGTAACTATAGGAACTGTTGGCTAATCTGTTTACTACTCGCGCATGATAGTGCAAACCCTAGTTTTGGCCTTTGCGTTTCTCCATGGCTCGGGGGGCTACAAAATGAGACATCAAACAAAAACAGGAACATCAGTTACACGAACATATGGTCAAAATGCATAATGGAAAGCTAGAATTAAGCACATATATTACGGGGCTCTTGATTCTTGTTAAAATAGAAAAAGGTTAGTTTTGCAGATTGTGATACTTGTTTAAACAATCAAGATTTTTGAATACAGTTGGAATTTTAATTTTGAATATTCAAGATTTACCTAAGCCAATTGCGTCTGAACTCTTCATGATCCTCATCCTCTTACAAGAGCCAGTGAACATGCTGCAACAGTCAAGAACATCGAATCTCAACGACACATTAAAAAATATAAAAGCGCGTCTTGAAAATGAATATTATCAGACGATCATCTAAAAACTAATGTCAATGAGACATAAATATGTTCTTGATACGTAGGAACATAATGTATCAGTTTTGAATATAAAAGCAACAGACAATAAGTTTGACAAGAAAAGTCAAAGTTATTGCTTTGTTTCGATTAAGTTGGCAGTTTTAAGGAGAGGAAATATGAAACTTACTCCCATGGAACATCGCCAACAAGCATCAAGTCACCATCTTTATCTTCGTACGTTAGTACATATTCAGAACCATTGAGAAGATCCATCAACGGGCTTTCACTCAACCCTTTCCTTGCAGGAACTCCATTAGCACCGTATTGACCTGAAAAGACCGCCATTATAAAACTGAATAATATTAACAAGAAATGAGTACCGCATTTTGAAACGGCACATCTAAAAACATCCTATATTATGGTAAAAAACGCTTCTAGTTACGAAAGAAAGTTACCAAGTGTGAAGCTACTAAACATCTTTTCTAAAGCCGATGAAAGATCCGAGTAGCTTGAGTACATCTTGAGATCAACTTTCCTCAGATACGGAGCTCCATCCATACTAACCTTCACATAAACACAATTCGACCCAGTCTCCTCTTTCGGGTCATCCTCATTTTTCGTGTGTTTTGCAGCCATGGAATTCTTGCGGAATGATCGAATTGGAGGCCATCCCACCACTTGTGCCCTGATCCAAACAATGTTTCAAAAATCTTACTCCCACTCCAACAATATAGTAATAAATCTTATGTCTTGACATTCAAGTGTCAACAATGTAAAAGTCAAAAGTAGTACTTTGACTTCAAAAGTCAAATATAGCTACTTATAAATATTAACATAATAATATTGATCCGAATATGGTAATTCTTTCAGGAAAATATACAAGATATACTATAAAAAAAAGTTGTATAAAAGTTACAAATTAGGAGCATTTAAATAGAATATTCACCATTTAATAGCACTTTGACTTGCAACTTTTGGATCCAAATAAGCTTGTAATTAATACTTATAGTTTGAACTTTTGGATCCAAATAAGCTTTTGATTAATACAAATAGTTTGAATTACAAAGATTTAGTTATGATTATAAAAAAATAAAAATAAAAAATCAACCAATAAGCTAACCAAAATCAGCTTGGTTACTATGGAAATCAAAATTTTACTATTAGTACTCACACTCTTATGGTTATTTAAGAAATTACAATAAAATAAAATAAATAAATAACTAAAAAGTAAAAAATAAAATAAAAAAAAAGACCAACAACAACAACAACAACTTCCTAACTAATATGATATATATATATTTTTTTTAAAATAATTGTTGTTTTAAATTAGGTTTGTAAACTCTTATACTACATCATAAATTATCAAAAAAAAATATATATATAAGCCTATAAATATGATTAATATTAATCAACTACTTAAAGTATATTTTCATATCTTTTCACTTTATTGTCTAAACAATAACTATTTGTTGGGATTGCTAGCTAAGTATGTGTTTTTATATATATGTAACTTGCAAGTGTTTGGACAAAAAAACAGTTTCTGATAACTTTCTAATCTTATAAGCTCAAAAATATGTACTATTTTTTTTTTCAAACATGTCACTACTACAACAATATATAGCTTCACCTTTTTTTTTTTGGCAATTATAAACTAACAAACTTCTTTTATAAAAGAAATTCTTACTTTGAAGCAGCAACAGAATCTTGATCACTTGATTGCTTAGATGAATCATGGTTCTTTTTTTCACTAAAAAACTCACCATTTTTGACAAAATCAACTTCTAAGAAACCCCTTTTGGCTCCTGTCACCATATTCTTGATTATAGTTCTTTCTGGTGACTCAGAGCCAGGCAAGCCAAGTCTTAACTCAGTGGCCTTGAAGTTCAAATCTTGATTATGGGTTGCTTTTGTTTGATCCATTTTTTGTTGTGAAGAGTGCATGTTGTTATGGTGTTGTTTTAAGGAGATAGAAGACATTGAAGAGTGGTTTGATATGGAAAGAAGAGAGTGACATGTACATAAAACACAAGCGGACAATGAAAATGAGATGGGTTGGTAACCTTTCTAGGTGTCAAATAGTAGTTGATGCATATGAGTTTGAAATATCATTATTTAAAAAAAGAACATTCTTTTAAATTTAGTTGCATGTTTAGTTATTTAACTATGACAAAATATGTTTGTGTAATCGTAAACTTGAGTAGTGAAATGTATTTTACTTGCGAACGGCAAAAGTTTACAACCTACAACAACACTTATTTGACAAATACTATTTCACATATGCGTTCAATGGAATATCTTATTTGATGGATCACTCACATACTGCTAAGCTAAAGACTTCGGTTTGTGAAATATAGTTTTAGTTTGTCTTTGAATTCGACATACCATTTGTATAGAAACGTTAGGGATAAAAGTAACTCTAAGTGTAGCAAAAATTGTTTTAAACTCCAACATAAATGATAAATATATCATCAAACATTATATGTTAACTTTTAATCCTTCTAACTTGAAGATTTCAATTAGTTGCAAATTGCAATTTTATATTTTTGCTCTCTCTATATCTCTACCTATTACAAAAATCTTAAAAATTACTATTACAAAACTATGCAACTTCAATGATTTAGTTTTTTTTGGATAAGTGATAACCTGCTCATTAGTTAGTGGTGGCATTGTCAACTTGTCATTTACGGTTGATGTTTGATGGGGTTTTAACACATATATGTGACATCGATGGGGCAATAGTACGTGTTACAATTTTGGTTTTACTTAGTCATGTTGTCAACTTGTTTAATTATATATTTGCATTATTTTTGTTTGGAGATTATACTTCACCTTCTTCATTACTTTCATCTCCTTTTCATCATTTGCACCTTCACTAGTATCGCGACGATTATTAAAATTTCATGTCTAAGATAATAAACCTTGATAACGACAAGATTAAGAAAATCTTTTAGACAAGAACACTTTTGTGAGTTTTTTTTATCTATATCTAGAACTCTTGAAGTATCAAAATTTGCTTTGGGTACGTATAGTTGTTTGTATATAAATGGATACTAGATTACCCATTATCACAATAAAAATGTTTCCATCATATCATATCATACTGCTCGTAATTACTCCACCCATTTCAAAATTATTATCTATCAACAAAAAGATAACAGTTTAAAAAAATGCATTTGTTACTTTAAATTCTGCAAAAACTAAAAAATGACAATTTTATCATTTAGTAATTAATTAATATTATCATTTAAATTTGTAAGTAATAATTTAATTATAGCTAGCTATATGGTAAGCTTAAACAATTTCAACTTATATTATTAGTAGTGGACAATATTTTTGAGAAAACCAAAAACAAAAAATAAACAATAATATTAAAACAAAATGAGTAATAATTATACAGAAACAAGATGAATTTACCGATACATAAAGACTATGCATCTCATCATATTTGATTAACATCAAGTTTATTAGCACTTAATATAAGACTAAGTGTAATGGTGATCATATAAGACCGTGACCATCACTGCCATGTCAGGGCCAAGCCACTACAAACTTCTTCATGACTAAGTTAGTGTAATAAGGCGACCGCGATCACTACAAAAACATACCATACTTAAACACAAATATACCCCACAAAAACAATTAATAAACACACACTCACATATAACAAGAAGGGCGACTTGGTCTTATAGACCGACATCTCCTTTTTCTTGCTATAGAACGCGTCGGGTGAAAGGTTGTAGTGGGTGGGACGCGTCTTTTTGGAGGTCGACCGACTCTTTCGAGACCATTACGGCTGGTCTAAGGACACCTTGCACGCATTCAATCACGTGTTCAAACTTCAAATCTTTATACGTGTATACTTTATAATTCTATTTTTGTATCAAGAAAATAAAAACATACATTGAGGTTTTAAATGGATTGAAAGAGTGTCAATTTTTTTGTGGGTCACTTGTGCTTTTCACTTTCGTGAAAAGTGGATCTAAATGGGTTAATTTCATAAGCATGGTGAGCAAAAAAGAAACAACATAAAGAGCTAGAGATAAGTACAACTATTAGTATGTGACCCACAAGGAAATGATTCAAAAGCCTAAATGATATGAAACCCACCATTTTTCTAATCAATTACTACTTTCTATGAAGGATAATAAAACTTA
Source organism: Artemisia tridentata subsp. tridentata (assembly GCA_021014915.2). Classification (NCBI taxonomy): domain Eukaryota; kingdom Viridiplantae; phylum Streptophyta; class Magnoliopsida; order Asterales; family Asteraceae; genus Artemisia; species Artemisia tridentata. The sequence continues at coordinate 490,796,546 of CP139508.1, read as the reverse complement.
ATTATTGTATCATTTAGTCTTATTAAACAAAAACAAATAGCTTAACTTTTTATCTCACAAACAAATATAAGGCGAGGTAAGTGATTAAGTGAATACACTTTACCTAAATTACTCGAAGTTCATGTAAAAAATTCTTTTTAACATGACTTACGGTAAATGAATACGTTACATTTTGCCTAAATTACGAAGTTCATGTAAAAAGTTTCATTTTACATGAATTCAGATTAAAACACTTCATTTTAGTAAATAAGGCTTGTTCACTATGAATATGACACCAAAATCAAACTGTCAATCTTATAAAAATTGTTGATACTAGGTTTAATACAATAAGATATGTAACAAACCATGTGCACACAAAGGCACAAAGGGGGGAATAAAGTGAGATGCACACATGTGTATTATGGATGTCATAATCTTAAAATAAGACTTTTGGTTAGCAAACATATAAGGAGACAAGATGAATCTCACAACAGCATTACATGACCCCATGAAAAATATTTGATTTACAGAAAAGGAATCATATGTTTTGGTATAAATTGACTTTTATACCCCTATACATACTATTACCACCAACTAAAGGCCCCTAGACCATTATAGAGTGAGCCAAATGGACCCATATGAAACAGTCCTTGTTTAGATTGTTTAGTCCAAATGTATGTATACCATGTACTTCATGCAATCATGCATGTTTTTAGAGGTTTATGTAAAAACACATAGCTTAATAAGTCAGTTCCTACCCAAAATTTCACATGGATTTACATCCAGTCAATAGTAACTTCAAAATTGTACCATGCATATTTAATTTTTTTTTTTTTCCTTAGATTTACAGAGTTATATACATCAACTATACTTTCTATATTGAGTTATAATAAAATAAAATCCCTAAGATATATCATCAAATATTGGTTATGTAAGTTTTGATCAGCAGGATTTGTAACTCATGCGATGATATAGAAATGTAGGTCTTAAGTATTTTTACGACAGTTTAGACAGTCACATAGAAGAAGCCGAATGGATCAGAGGCAACAAAAATATTGTTATTCCAACGTCCACGTGAATTTAAACGCTGCAAGTCACGAATGTATGGAAATTCGTTTGTTTAATTTCAATTCATATTGGTATTTTTTTTATATGTTTCGAATTACAAATGGTTAAATCATACAGTTATATCAAACATGCATACTCTTAATCTATTTCTTCCACATGGACCATGCAACAGCTGTAAGAAAATATAATTGCAAATTTTGATATGTTTTGCCAAAATTTAAAAGCCAAATCTGTTTTTGCAGGTCTGGACCTATTATTACAGGTATCGGAAATTGATTATCACCTTTTAAAAAGTGTCGATGCTGAGGACAAGGGTATGAGCTACCAAGTTGTACAGAAATATACCATCTTTTAATTTGGAACCAACCAAAAATCATGCAACTAGTGTGGTACTCCCACTTGGAGGTACTACAATGGTCAATGGGTCCCTTGAATAAAAACATAAAAATTATTAAAGTTTTTATAAAGGGCACTGAATCACTCAGCTCATCATCATGTAAAAGCAATTGTAATTAGTATGTGTAAGGTCTTGTGTCACAAGCTTCTAAGATTAGTAAGACAAGCATGAAAACAAAGGTAATTATAGTAGTAGTACAACAAAACCAGCAATTGTCAATGTGTACTATTGCATACGTGTTGGTAGATCCAAACATATATATTTCAGTTTGTATTTCCTGTTTATGTATCAGTCATATATCATGTGGGGCCCATAATTAACATCTAATTTGAAGATGAACATTTACTTGAGACTAGATTTATATGGTGAGATTAAATGAGTGCAAGTAGGTTATGATAATATTAGTGACTTGAAAGTATTAATTTTGAAAATTTGATATATAAGAGTTACACCGATAAAAATAACAAAACATGTCGATGGCTCAAGCCCTGTGTATTAGTCAGCAAAAAGATCTGAACCACGGTTACTCTATGGACACTTAAAAAAAAACAAACACTTTGGGACGAGAATCTCGTCCCAAATATGCAAAGACCATCGTCCCAAACGCAGAATGGGACGACATCTCGTCCTATTATGCTAGTCCCTTTTTTCTTGTCCTAAAAAAATTTGGGACAACATACGTAGTGCAAAATGGGATGACATTTTTCCGTGGACCCACTACACATTCAAGTCTTAAAATATAAAAATGGGACGATATCTCTTTGCAAATTTGGGACGATATTCTCGTCCCAATTTTTTTTTTCTTTTTTTTACTTTCTTTACAATTTTTAATTAAATAAGAAAATATTTTTTAAAAACAAAATGGGACGACAGAAAAAAAAATTTGGGACGAGATTCTCGTCCCAAACTGTTTGAATTATTTAAAATTAAATCCAGTAGGACGGATGATGTGACAGTCAAAAAAATGGGATGACATGTGTGTGAAATTTAGGGACGACATTGTCGTCCCCATTTTTCCTGGATGAAAAAAATAAAAAAAAATAAAAAAAAAAAAGAAAAAAAAAGCAGAACCTCCATTTTCAGATTTTTTTGGGGAAAAAATCTACCAAAACAAAACCTGTAATCAACCACAATCCGCAATATCAATTCGGCAATATGATACAATACCAAATTACTAAACGATTCAATATATACCATGCATTCCTCAAATCCACGATAGCATTCGACAAATACGATACAAATTAAACTAACAATTAAGTCACAAATTTACTAATTAAGTTAACACAATATATACCATTCCTCAAATCCACGATAGCATTCGACAATATATACCATTCCTCAAAGTTATTAACAATTCACAAAGTTAACACAAATAATAAGATCTTACATCATCCCTACGCCTACGCCTAGTCCCACTCCTCGTCAGAACCCGCCACCTCCTCCCCCCCCCTCCTGCGCCTGCTCCTCCTCACCACTACTAGCATTATTATTCTCGGGAATGCGGCTCAAATGAGGATTATTTTGTAACATGTATTTGTTAAGGTCGGGTGGCGGCATTGCATAATTAGCACTAGAACCCGAGCATGTAGTAGAGTCGGGAAAGGAGGGACGATAACAATTGTCAAGGGAAGAATTATTAGGGTTGGGAAAGGGAATAGGTCCGGGAAAGGGAATAGGGCCGGGAAAAGGGGCGAGAAATGGAGCAGGTGGGGGAAATGAAGGAAAGGAAACGGGAAATGGATTACCTTGGCTGTTGTAGTGGCTTATAAACTGCTCCATGAAAGATTCGAATGTGACTTGTTGAGCAAAAAGCCCGTTAGACTATTCCCTAGACAATCTAGCCTCATTCTCGGCCACTTGAGCCCGTTGTTGCGCCTCCTGCGCTTGCCTCCTGAAAAACTCTTTCTCTTCCGCCTCTCGCCTCAACACCTCCGACATATGCTGCCGAGTAACATATTCTTGTGCAACCGGCCGATGTGTGGACCTGGACGAAGCTTTGCCCATGCCCGACATCATCCCGCCCCTGCCCGGCATATTTTGCCGGTTGTCACTCGGAACTACTTGATCCAGTATTTCTTGCTCGGTCATCAACAGGTGTGTATCGGCTTTAACTTGATCCCAAAGTGACTTCATCTCCATCTGTGTAAGTTAAAAAAAAAAGTATGTTAAAAACAAGTAAGTTAAAAAAAACAAGAAGTAACTTGATCTTAATGACGCATGTTAAGAGATAAATTACTTACATAAGCCGTCTCGTTATCTTTTGTTTTAAATATGCCCTTTCTTGCATGCCCATTCCTCCATGTTTCGATGAGGTCTTCATTTTTCCCCGCATTCCTAACCCTCTATACATACAATATAAAATAAATTAATAATGAGTTATATATAAACAATATATAGACCTTTAAACATCACAAAAATTATAATGAGTCTTACATAATCGTTTCGTCCTTGTACGAACGATTGTCTCCCTTGGTGAGTTAGTATCTTGTTTTTTGCTCGGTTATCTGCATTTTTGGCAGATCTTGCCATCCGTTCCTGTTGGGACCACCAGTCGACCAACCACTCCCATTCCTCTTGGCTTCTGTTAAGCCACACTTTCGGCGACGGCAGATATTCCCTTGCTGTCGCGGGGTTCTCATGTGTATCAAAGTACTTAGACTTGATCCTATGTTTATTTTTGCGATATAGTAACCGCATCTGAAGTCTCAGCCCAAGCGATACCCTTTCCCCCACCGTATATACACACTCCCCAACCGTCACTCGGCGCTCGTCATTTAACCAAGGCGCGAGGTTGAAATAGCCCTGCAAATAAATATACGCATTTAAATAAACACACAATTTAAATATAACACGCATATCTAAACGGTCGATAACAATAAGAATAGAAATAAAATAAACAATTAATACCTGGAGTGTGGAAAATATATGAGCCTTAAAAGGCTCTAGAATCTGTTCCCACTCGCAGTCAAGGAGAAGTGGCCTAACTTGTTCCCCGATAAGACTACTCAACTGCGGTGCATACGTGCCTACAGGTGAGAAGGTGCCTTGATCATCGTAATCAAAGCTGATCGGCAAAGGTTGATTATTATTCTCTTTAAGCGCCCTCCTTAAGGCCCGATTTGAGGTCTCACCCGCAATCATCGAACCTACAAATATAAGTTATTGAGTCGTGAAAATACAAGTAAAAAAATTTAGTTTTATCAATAAAAAATGTAAAATAAAAATCACAATTTCTTACCTGCGCAATGGCCCGGCGTAGTAAAATAGGGCTGTCTTGGTGGATCACCACCAGCATCCCCGCCGTGTGATCTAGGAGCTACACACGCCATCTGTAAAATTACAAGTACAAGAACACACAATTTCGTGGACCAATTAATAATAATACACACATTCATATAAATATACACATTTAAACATAACATAACAATTTCATTCAAATAAAAGTTACACGTTTAAACACATAGTAACAATTTCATTCAAATTACAAATTAAGAACAATTTTCATCATCAGAATCATCGCTAGATAAAACTTCTTCAACAACATTCGTGGGGTTCACTTCATCATCATCAGACACATCAACATCATCATCATCAAAGACATGAGCAACGACATCATCTTCATTATTAATAAAATCAACATCTTCTTCAGCATCATCTGGTGGGGCGTCCACTTCTGTTGATTCATCATTTACACTCAAATCCGCATACTCCAAACCAGTCTTTGGAAAACTAGAAGGGGGGTTGAATAGTTTTTACCTTTTTAAAATTAATTTGCTTTGAGACTTAACGTGATTTCAAGTTAATGCACACAAAAAAACAATATAAGTAATGCAAGTAAGGAAAAGAACAATCAAACCACAACACGAAGATTTATAGTGGTTCGGCTACAAGGACTCTTTTCCTTGCCCTACTCCACTCCTCTAGCCTCTAACTCGAGAGTTTTTCTTCACTAAGAAACAAGCTCCCTTCTCAGCGGAGAAAACCTTTACACACGTCTCTTACACCTTTTTCCGGTACAAAGCTAAATACCGGGTTCTAGTTTAAGGTAGAACCAACCTGACGTCGCCTATACAATTTTCGACACTAAGCTAGATGTCGAGTTCTTTACAAGGGTTCAACCACTCCCGACACTCTATGTGTTTTGAGGACTAAAACACTAACAGATCACTACTAAATGAATGGTATAACAATGATGTGTGAACTACTAACAAATCACACAGTAACTACACTAACAGGATTGCAACAGTTTTGTTGATCCTTGATGCTTGATCTCTTTGCTACAAAAGAAAGATCACTAAGAATGAAATGAATGAATGAATGGGTTAGTAATGTATAAATGAATGAATATGTAATTTAAGCTATATAAGTGATAGTTGTCCTTGAATGATCAGCTTGCTATTTATAGGCAAAACTGAGCAGACAACTGGCGGATTTGGCGGAACCAAAATAAGGGTTCCGCCTATATACTGGTTTGATTTCGCGGGAACATGCCAGCTAAGAGCTTTACAAATCTTTCCATATTTTGTCAAGTCTTGTCAAGATCTTACAAAGTCAACTCCTTTGCTTCAAGATCTTTCCAAAATATATTGTAAAGTCAACTAAGCTATCTAAATGATGCATGCTATGATGTCATGTATATTTCTATTTTTAAGAAATAAAAATAAACATGTAAATGTATATATGTATGTAATGTGTAATTCCTAGTGATCATGTGATATGTTAATGAGTTTTAAAAAGCTTGTTGCTAAAATGTAAAAGACTTTAACATATACTTATGTTTTGCTAAAGATAAACCTTATAATTGTCATTAACAAAATAAAGCAAAGATCGTAAAATATAAATAACGTTTTTAGGACGATATTTGTATTAACACAGTCAAACCAACAGACAATGCAACATCTGATGAACTGCTGCCATGTATAACATCTTGATCAGAATCTACCGCATCCCGATGCCAGATCTTTCGATGATGAACATCTTCGACGACCTTCCAATGAGGTGGTCGTATAGCAGGGTCTTCAAGGTAATCCTAACCCACTCTTTGAATGTCTCGTCTCATATATGAATGCATATAACCGATTTACTATTTGAAAAAAATTCGGTGGTATTTCCCCTCAACTCCCCAAATATGTGCATTAAAGACATATTCGTAGGAGTGAAAGGGAAATACTGTCGAATTTCTCTCAAATAGTAAAACAGTTATTCGCATCCATATCCTAAATGAGACAAAACATTCAAAAAGTAGTCCCAAACAGGGGACTTTTCGAAATTAATTTCTAATAAATTAATTTAGGATGGGTTTTCTATAGGATGATTAATTCCAGATGGGGGTTGTCCGAAATTAATAACTAAAATCCTAAAAAAAAGTCATATAAGTTTAACAATCACAATATCATACTAACCAAATGGCATATTCACAATATCATACTAACCAAACGCATATTACTAACCAAATGGCATATTCACGATATCATACTAACCAAACGCATATTACTAACCAAACAGCATATTCACAATATCATTCTAACCAAACGACATATTCACAATATCATACTAACCAAACGCATATTACTAAACAAATGCAACCATCAAAGTAATTAAATTATATACCTAGTTCACGGCTGAAATAAAGGAAGAGAAGAAAAGAGAAAAAGAGGAAAAGAGGTGGAGCTACTGTCCCGACTCTCCCGGCTGTCCCGCGGCTCTCCCGGCAAACACAAAGACATAAAAAAAACAACCTAACTTTAACAACCAAACTTAAATTAACCAAATTAATTAATAAAAAATTTTGACGACGACATTTTCGTCCCAAAACACATTAACACAATAAAAAAACACCTTTAATGTAGCTACGGTGGTGGTTCACCGGCGGTGGTGCTACTACTGCTGGCAGTGGTGGCTAATGCGGCTGCCGTGGTGGTTGTGGTGCCATCTAACAAACACAAACACAACAAACAACTAACAAATATTAACAAACAAAAATTAAACAAAATAATATACAAATTAAGACACAAAAATTAAAAGAAAAAACATACCTTTAAAACAAACAAAAATTAAAAAAGAAATTAAAAAAATCATGCACAGTGGTGTTGAAGGTGGTGGTGTTGCTACTGCTGCTGCCTTCGAAGGTGGTTGTGGTGGTGTTGAAGGTGGTTGTGGTGGTGTCACGGCGGGGGTGGTGGTTCACGGCGAATGTGGTGTTGAAGGTGGTTCGGGTAATAGTAGTGTTGAAGGTGGTTGTGGTGGTGTCGAATGTGGAGTCGAATGAGTCGAAGAATAGGGTCGATCGATCAAATGAAGAAGAAGCAGTGGGTTTTTTTTTTTTTTTTTTTTTTTTTTTTTTTTTTTTTTTTTTTTTGTGATAAGACTTGAAAAAAAGAAGCATATCTATACTTCAATAATTGATACAAATTAGGGACGACATTAGTGTGGCGGTTTCTTCAAAATATTGGCGGGGTATTTAATTTTCGTGGAAAATTTTTGTGAAAAAAAGAGACGACATTTTTGTTTTTTTTCCCTTTATCTTTATCTTATCTGTATTAAAAATGATTTAAATTATTTAATTAATATTAAATAAATTAAAAGTGATTTAAATTAGTTATAAATTATTAAAATAATTTAAAATTTATTTAAATTAGTTTTAATATTTTTAAAATAATTCCGATCCCGAGAACCTGCTCCTAATTGGTTAGTGTTTGAAGAATCTTCCGATCCCGAGAACCCCAACCATTTCATCAATACTCAAATCTAAACCGTCTTAAAAATACAGGTTTAGAACTGGATTAGAGCTCAGGACATTTAATGTACGAGAAGTCTTCTTCACGAATGCGTCGAGATGATACCGTTATACATGAGATGTTAAACGAATGAGTCGATATGATATCCTTATACATGAGATGTTAAACGAATGAGTCGAGATGATATCATTATGCATGAGATGTTAAACGAATGAGTCAGGATGATAACACAACAAACAACAACAACAATAACACAACAAACAAACAACAACAACAACACAACAAACAACAAAAACAACAACAACAACCCTACTACATACGAAGATTTTCCATGTCACCTCGTAGCTCACGGAGTATTGCATCCAACTGACATGCGTGGTCGTATTCGTTGGGATTCCTTGCCATTTCAAGTCTTGCCTCCAACATCCTTACTCTTGTCTCTAACACCTGTTTTTGTGATTCTAGCATGTTTATCCTAAGATCTTTGGCATTACAGTTTGAGCACTCTGTTGGTGAAGATCCAGAACCTTGAGATGTTGAAGCAGAAGAGATTACTCGTAACCGGTCATCAAATTCACTCTTCCACATAAAATATCCACATCCATAATCTTTTTCTCTTGGCTGTTTGATGAAGCGAAAAGTGTACCGCTTTTAAGGGGTCATTTAAGCCCTAAATCGTATTTATTTGATCAAATATTGCCCTAAATCGTTCCTTTTGTCATTTTAGGTACTTTTGAGGAGAAATCTGGAAAAGGAGGCATTTTGGACGTTTTTGGAGCATAAAAGTGAAGAAAACGACAAAGTCTCAAAAATCGGCTAAAAGTTACCTTTGACGGCGTCAGATTTTACTCTGGACGGCGTCATGGCTTGGCAAGAAAAGGTGGATGTGAAATTTACTCATGATAAGCCAGTGAAAATTGCATGTAAATTCTGACGGCGTCACGCTTTAACCTGATCAAGGGCGTCACGGCTTAATTCAAAGAGGGACGGCGTCAAGTTCAAGGTCATCCGGGAACCCTAAAAGCGGCGAGGTGACGGCGTCACACTCCATAAGGTGACGCCGTCAGATCCAAAAGTCTATATATAGTTTTCTAATTTTTTGTCATTAGAGAGAGCTTAGTGTGGAATTTTTGGGAGAAAACCCTAAGACGATTTTAGCATCTTTTTCAAGGCTTTTTGCCTTGAGATCTTCCATGTTACATTGAAAGATAAGTTATCAATTAATCATTCAATATGTCTATGTGTTGTTTGATTCTATCTTGTTCTTGTCTTTTGTTTAACATGTTAGGCTAGATTTATCTTGTGTTTGCTTAGATCTAATGAAACCTAGCTATTGATTATTGGTTATTAGTGTGTTATTAGTTGTATTGGATGATTGTTTATCTATGTTAGGCTTAAGAAAACTGGCTAACTTCCTATTCGGTAACTTGCTTGAACGTCTTAAGAAACATGAACCAAATGCGTATTAAAGGTTTTTATGGTTGTATTTAATGCACAAGCGAATTCTAGTGATCCCATGTTAGGAGCTTCCTAGCCGGCTCGACATAGGAGTGAAGTAGGAGCTTGTAGAGTTGGGGAAGTACGTACGCCACCCCACGATTGGTATTAAGGAATACACCCGTCATCCACGCAACTAATACACACTAATCAACCGGTAAAAGATAGTTAGGGAGTAAGGAAATCTAAGTGAACACATTTCTCTACACTTAAGTTTTCACCAACATTTTACTTTCAGTTATTTTATTTTATTTGCATTTGTAGTAATTTGGGTTAGTTGACTAGCAACTAATTCCACCCACTCTTTCAAACCCGAGATTTTACTTGCTTTCATAAAAAATATAAAAACATAAAAAAGAATCTTCCTCAACCCTTAGACCTATTAGAGTAGTCTTTCATACCTAACGAACACTATTCCCTGTGGAGAACGATCAATCCCCCGTACTTACCACTACACTATACTACATCGGTCAGGTACACTGCCTGGTGGGGTTGTAAGCCTCTTGAGATCCCTCGAGAGGTAAAACCTGTTGTAAGGTTGCAAAACCACGCATCAAGTTTTTGGCGCCGCTGCCGGGGAATAGTTATTGTTTAGGTTGAATTTTTTATTTTATAGGTCTACTCACTAGATTCCTTTCTAGTGAGATTTTTGTTTTATTTTTCTAGGTTTTCTTTAGTCTATCTATTTTCTTCGTGTCTTTGTTCGTAACCATACCATCCGACATCATGGAAGATGGTAATATCCTTAATCCCAACAACCCACCACCACAACAACCACCACCTCCTAGAGCCCGTACTTTAGGAGAGTATTCCCGTCCTAGCCACCATGGCTATCGAAACACCATTGAGCTCACTCAAGGAGCCAATATCACACCCTTGCGATCCGACACCATCCGGTTGGTGCAAAGCGGATGCGCATTCCATGGACTTCGATCTGAAGATCCTAATCAACACCTCAAGGACTTTCTTAAAATCGTTGATTCTATAGACCTTGATGTTGCCACTCGAGAGACGACCCGATTGCGTCTCTTTCAATTCTCTCTGCGGGATCAAGCTAGTCAATGGCTAGAACGTCAACCCGCAGGATCCATCACCTCTTGGGATGATCTCACCACTCGTTTCCTTGCTCAGTTTTTCCCACCGGGAAGAACTACCAAGCTAAGGAATGATATCTTGATGTTCCAACAACGTCAAGGCGAAACTCTCTACGAGGCATGGACTCGATTCAAGGACTTACTCCGAAAGGTCCCTCACCATGGCATGGATCCTTGGCTACAAATCCAAATCTTCTATGATGGTGTCAATCATCAAACTAGAAGAGCCATAGATTACGCCGCCAATGGGAGATTGAGCAGGCTCAGTGTCGATAAGTGCTGGGAAGTCATTGAGGACTTAGCACAATACGAAGAGGAAGAATGGAATGACTCAACGTTCTCGGAAGAAGGGATTTTAAATTGCATGAGTGCAACCCAAGAACAGCTGTTCGAAAACATAAAAAGGCAGGTTGAGAGCTTAATGAAAGCTGAGACACCTACGGCTGATGAAAATCCCGATGAGTGCGTGAACACAACTGGTAAACATACGTTTCATCAATTCTCACGACAAGATGAGTTTGAAGGGATAATGCTAACTTTCGTGAACAACCAAGAAAGGCGGATCCAGGAATTAGAGACTCACTTGAAAAACACCCAAGATATGTTCATGGAACTAGCAGAAAAGTTTATTGTGAGAATAAAGGAGAAAATTAGGGAAGAAGCCTCACACAAAAAGATCGAGAAGATCTTTGAACTCCCGGTCCCTAATGAACCATACAACGAATGGGATGATGAAACCCCTCTCCCCGAGCCTTCACGTTTAAAACCCTCTTATCTATTTGGACCCTCTCGCGAGAAAAAGAATTCTCAAGATCGTAGCATTTTCGTGGGAAGCATGGTTTTCACGCTCCCTAACTTTCATGAGGCTAGGAAACGATCTTTTGGCTTTAAGCCAGGTGTGAGAAGAACTCAATTAAAGCACATCCTCATTTCGAAAACCCCCTGTAAAAGCTCCTCACACTCCCTGAATACCTGCCGTGACGAAGATTGGAACCTGAATGTGACGTTAACCGGCCCTTTTCAACATTTTACCACATCCCGTGACAGTAACAAAACATTTGACCCAGGAGGAACTTGTTAACGAGACTAGCTATCAGGATTATTGACCCTGACTAGCTGCTCCTTTAAAGTACGAGGGGCTCATTTGTAAACTGGCACAAAGTGGTAAATTACGCTGATCTGACGGCGTCAGGATTTGAACTTGACGCCGTCACCCCGTCTGCACAGCAATAATAACTTTAATTCCATCACTTTCACCACAAACCCCACAAACCATATCCACTCCAACCCCACCTTCGAATTTCCAGGATCAAATTCACCGACTTTCGTCACCAATTTCCACGTGGTAAGTAATTTTTATTCATTCTTTTCGTTTCAATTACTCATAGGATTTGTCAATTTCGAAAGCCCTCTACTCATGATACCCTAGGGTTGATTCATGCTTAGAACTCATAATGTCCTTTAATTAGTGTTATTTTAGCAATGATTAAAAGCATGTGATTGTTAGCAATCAAATGGATCAATTCACTAATCGGGTGGCCACGAATTTGAACCATAACCTGTGATCCAATCACCCATTTTTCTGTAAAAAGTGGTGTGTGGTTATTGAGCCTGAAGTTTGAATATTGATTTTTCCCTCGTAATTATGGATTTGAACTTGGTCGAATCTGACGGCGTCACCTAGCAAAGGGTGACGGCGTCAGACCTGTCTGATGCGCCACCAAATCTTTAATTCACATATTAACACTTTTGTTCCTCCTGCTTTGTTCCAGATAATGAGTAAGCGTCAAAGACCCAGCCGAGGAAGTTCTTCCCGATCTCAACAAGAGAACTTTGGGGATACGGTCCTCAGTTGGGGTGTCTTTGACAACGATGCTGCTACAAGCAAATACGCACAACTGCTACTACACAAGGTCGAAAATGGGGCCGTAGTTGATTGGAACTTTCTGAGGAGAGAAGGTCTTGAGCAGACCTTTCTCCAAAGTTTTCAGACGGATGGGTTTACCGGCCCTCAGTGGGAAAGACTGTTTAAAATTCAGGAGCCGGTATATGAGGAATTGGTACGTGAATTCTTTGCCACCTTTCATTTTGACATGGCTGAGGCAAGGACCGATGTAGGCAGTACCACGATCTATTTCAGGCTGGGGGGTGAGCTAAGGACGTGTTCGGTTACTGAGTTTGGGTGGAGACTTGGGTTATACGATCAGCATGATACCATTCAGGCAGGGTTCATGCATAGGTTGTTGCGTGGGGAGTCGATGAAGAATGATTTTAGATGTTCCATGTTCTGGCAAACTATTGGGGATGGGGTGTATACCTCGACCACTGTGGCATCCCAAATCAGGGATCCTAGGGTTCGGTTGACTCATCGATGCCTCACCTACAGCTTGACGGGGCGTCACAACTCTCACCACCGTGTCACTGCTTCTGATCTCTTCTACCTGTACACCATCTACTCTAATGATGTTTACTGCAACATCCCGTTTTGGGTTGCTAGCTTTATGCATGGTGGAGTTGGGGAGAGGGAAGGAGACAGGATTTATGGTGGGATGTTTATCACCCGGCTGGCCCAGTCTTATGGAGTCCTCAGGCCCGAGGTTATGAGGTATTTGAGTGGTGATGCATGCAGGACGGTGAAGGAGAGGTCCCTGAAGCAGATGGAGGTGATTATGGAGATGCATGATGGGTCCTTTATGTGGTATCATCCAGCCGGAGCTGAGGATGATGATGATGAGGATGATGAGGAGGAGGAGGAGCCCCAGCAGCAGCAGCATGAGGGTTATGAGGCCGGTACAGCTGATTACTACCGGCACATGAGCAGGGGGGACTGGCAGGCTCACCAGGGGACCTGGATGGGCCAGGTTGATACTTGGAGGACCAGGGTGGACGAGAGGTTCGACTGGATGTATGATCACACGGTTCGTCAGATGCAGCATCTATCTACACGTGATCAGTTGGACCCACATCTGCAGATTGACCCTTTCCCGGGTCGTGAGCAGGATTACCCACCATATGGGTACTACGGGCACCTCCCTCCAGGCTACGACTATCGCCAAGGTCCCCCACCCCAGTGATGATGTGATTTGATGTTTTGATGTTTGAACAATTTGATATTTGGTTGTATGTGTTGAAACAATATGGTCTGTAATAATTTAGGGAAGGCATCTGTTTGCCTTAAAACATTTGTTACATTGATTTTATTTATCGCATGCTAGCCTCATTTGATTGTTTATTTATTTGCTTTGTGTGTTTATTTGTTTGTTTGTTTGTTTTTATTTGTTTCCGTATGTGTGTTTAATTTTTATTAGTATTGATTCATGTTCAAAAGTAATTTGTGAAAATGCTTTATTTTGTTTTTAACTTCGTCTTAACTACATATAAAGGTATTTTGCAAAAGATAAGTGTAAGGGAAATCTAAATCGGTTTATTAGAACACAAATGAACATGAATCGTAATAATATTAAATGAACATACATATTAGTATTTGTTTGAGTCAAATGCTTGTATCGAGTCATAATGATGTTTTGCAGGATTTCCAGGAAGTAAGGTAAAGGTTTTTTCAGAAATTTTCCGGAAACTTAAAATGAAAATTTTTGTCAGGTCATTTCTGACGGCGTCAGGGTTTATAACCTGACGGCGTCAGATTTAATTTTCAAAAATTTTTGAAAGTTTTGTTTTCATAAAAAGTTTTTATTAAAATCTCCAACTTATAATCTCCAGGAATCTGCAAAGTTATCATTCCACAAGCATTATATCCTTATATATAGATTTTATCCCGCCGATGTTATGCAGGTTTTCGTGTTTGTTTTCTCAGGTTTAACAGGTTATTTTGGACAAGGAAATGTTTTGAATCAAGCTTATGGCGATGCATTAGTCATGGAGCTTCAACATTACTTTGAAAGAAGATTTAACCGTGTTACTTCATTATCCACCGAGCGAATCAGGGGAGTATTTGATTTCATTCTTTTACTTTATGCTTTTACATCTTGTTATTTGAACATTGGGGACAATGTTCATCTTAAGTGTAAGGGGAGGGTAAAAGTACGATTTTAGAGAATGCTATTACGCTTGATTTTTGTTTGTTTAATAGTAGATGTGTAATAAAACTGAGAGAAATACTTGTTAAGGTAATTTTAGTGCCAAATTTAAAATTTTTTACAACACATAGGAGTGAAACTTTGATCTTAATGAGCGTCTCACGGATAGGAGTTATATGACTAGCACAAAAACCGTACCACTAAAAAATTTTCCACCCCCAAATATGTGAGGTTCGCCCCTAGAATTGGTAGGAAAAGCATTTATGCTATGATGTGTGTACCGGTAGCACTTAGATTCTAGAACTTACGTTAGGACCATTCCGAGGCCACAAGTGAGACTACATTCGTGTAGTTAGATTTACTACATGATAAGAGGCATTAGGATTAACCCATTGTTTTACACCTGTGTTTTTGTTATAATTACTTTGGCTACATTGGTCAAGTAATTCTCCCACACCCTTTGCGTTGTACTCATTTTTAGTACACGATACCCCTAGTACACCCCTCAGAGCCTATCTTTTCGTTTCGACCTTTAAGCATTTTACTTAAAGGAAGAATTTGTTACACCCCACTTAAATGTACACCCAAATCGCCTTAGCCTACCTTGTATGCACTCATTTTTAGTGCATTATTGTTACAACATTTGTTTAAACCCAAGTTAATTATCTAGTTGATTACATGGTTGCTAAGTCGAGTCATATCCTTGTACATATTATTTTGAGACGATTGGGACTCATGGGTAAAGTACTAGTGTAATGGAGTAATGGGGAAGAACATCATTTATTACCCCCATATGTGCTAAATATTTTAAAAGTACTCCAAGTTTTTCAATTATCTTAATTCGAGTCATTAGAATAGTTAATTGTAAAGTTATGTAAAAGTTCAAGTGTAAGGGGAATGCAATGCCCCTATGATGTATTATTTTGGATGGTAGGGCAAGAGTGTATGAAAAAAAAAAAAAAAAAAAAAAAAAAAAATCGAAAAAATCAAGAAAAATACAAAAAAATGAGAAAAAGAAAAGTAGAAAAAACATACGGACTACCATCCCGTTTCATTTTATGTTTATTTTTATGTTTTTGTTATTTTGTTATTTTGTTTCTAGCTTAAGATTGAGTCGAGTCTTGGCTTAGCAACATTGTATAGTACATGTAATTGATCAAGATCTTTAACTCGCCACCAGTAAAATATCCTTTATCCAACAAAACCGTGTTTTCCTTTTCCCTACACCTAACGTTATAACCCATTTAAAAGCCCTCTTTGATAGTTTATCTTAGGTGCTTACGCCTAGTGGAGGAGGTTTTCGATCCTTTCCCAAGCCTATGGTAATCTATTTGCTATGACAGGTAGTGAGAGATATTATCCGTTTTCATTTATGAGATTTATTTTGATGACACTTGAGAGATGTGAGTATCTAAACACTACTTGTGAGGTGCTAGTTTATAATCTCCGTGCTTATTATGATTGAAGTGGAACGATTATTTGTTGTAATTACTTTTATGTTTGCATTAAATGACCCCTAACTTGTATTTTGATTAGAATAAAAGCGCATTTGCTTGAGGACAAGCAAATCTCAAGTGTAAGGGTATTTGATGAAGCGAAAAGTGTACCGCTTTTAAGGGGTCATTTAAGCCCTAAATCGTATTTATTTGATCAAATATTGCCCTAAATCGTTCCTTTTGTCATTTTAGGTACTTTTAAGGAGAAATCTGGAAAAGGAGGCATTTTGGACGTTTTTGGAGCATAAAAGTGAAGAAAACGACAAAGTCTCAAAAATCGGCTAAAAGTTACCTTTGACGGCGTCAGATTTTACTCTGGACGGCGTCATGGCTTGGCAAGAAAAGGTGGATGTGAAATTTACTCATGATAAGCCAGTGAAAATTGCATGTAAATTCTGACGGCGTCACGCTTTAACCTGATCAAGGGCGTCACGGCTTAATTCAAAGAGGGACGGCGTCACGTTCAAGGTCTGACGGCGTCAAGCCTTGATAAGCCAGAACGAATTTTGGATAGCTAAAGAGGGACGGCGTCAAGAAGGCCATCCGGGAACCCTAGAAGCGGCGAGGTGACGGCGTCACACTCCATAAGGTGACGCCGTCAGATGTAAAAATCTATATATAGTTTTGCAATTCTTTGTCATTAGGGAGAGCTGAGTGTGGAATTTTTGGGAGAAAACCCTAAGACGATTTTAGCATCTTTTTCAAGGCTTTTTGCCTTGAGATCTTCCATGTTACATTGAAAGATAAGTTATCAATTAATCATTCAATATGTCTATGTGTTGTTTGATTCTATCTTGTTCTTGTCTTTTGTTTAACATGTTAGGCTAGATTTATCTTGTGTTTGCTTAGATCTAATGAAACCTAGCTATTGATTATTGGTTATTAGTGTGTTATTAGTTGTATTGGATGATTGTTTATCTATGTTAGGCTTAAGAAAACTGGCTAACTTCCTATTCGGTAACTTGCTTGAACGTCTAAAGAAACATGAACCAAATGCGTACTAAAGGTTTTTATGGTTGTATTTAATGCACAAGCGAATTCTAGTGATCCCATGTTAGGAGCTTCCTAGCCGGCTCGACATAGGAGTGAAGTAGGAGCTTGTAGAGTTGGGGAAGTACGTACGCCACCCCACGATTGGTAATAAGGAATACACCCGTCATCCACGCAACTAATACACACTAATCAACCGGTAAAAGATAGTTAGGGAGTAAGGAAATCTAAGTGAACACATTTTCTTACACTTAAGTTTTCACCAACATTTTACTTTCAGTTATTTTATTTTATTTGCATTTGTAGTAATTTGGGTTAGTTGACTAGCAACTAATTCCGCCCACTCTTTCAAACCCGAGATTTTACTTGCTTTCATAAAAAATATAAAAACATAAAAAAGAATCTTCCTCAACCCTTAGACCTATTAGAGTAGTCTTTCA
Organism: Artemisia tridentata subsp. tridentata; assembly: GCA_021014915.2. Taxonomy (NCBI): domain Eukaryota; kingdom Viridiplantae; phylum Streptophyta; class Magnoliopsida; order Asterales; family Asteraceae; genus Artemisia; species Artemisia tridentata. Next base: position 490,778,811 of record CP139508.1, on the reverse strand, counting down.
TACCTAACGAACACTATTCCCTGTGGAGAACGATCAATCCCCCGTACTTACCACTACACTATACTACATCGGTCAGGTACACTGCCTGGTGGGGTTGTAAGCCTCTTGAGATCCCTCGAGAGGTAAAACCTGTTGTAAGGTTGCAAAACCACGCATCACTGTTACATAAATAAGGAAATGTTATGATTGTTTGTATATTTACATAAATAAGAAATATATGATTGTTCACCTTCGAAAGAGGACATGCATAATATTTCCATCCAAATGTATCTTTTTTATGTGATTTTCTTAGTTTTATATTTCCTGTTCCACAAGAACACATAAAAGGATTATATCGCTGCATCTCAGATTTTGAAATTGGTGTGAAGATAAGAGGTTGTGAGGTTGAGTGGTTTTGAGGATAAGAGTGTATATAATGTATTTGTGAGGATAGAGCAGATATTTTATACAAACGTTTTGGTGAGAAATTTTGGCGCCAATATTTTGGTGGGAAATTTTGGTGGGAAGTGTTTTGGCGGGAAGTGTTTGGTGGGAAGTTTGATGCATAATCCTGCGGATAGACTGAATGATGGGATTAATTTCGTTAATAATCTCTTGCTCATCCATTTCATCAATATTCAGATCTAAACCGTCTTCAAATACAGGTTTAGAACCGGATTCGAGCTCAGGAGATCCCGCTTCCATGTAATTATCCTCTAGTTCATAATAGTCGAGATCACCACCTTTACATAATTCTCAACACATTTAATGTACGAGAAGTCTTCTTCACGGCCATCGGTGGACAAAGGATCGCCATCATTGCACCTTCACAAAATAGTTTGTGCCCATACATAGTTAGTATTCGTGTTTCATAACTTTAACATTAACAAGAAATGGAATTCAACAATGGAATAGACTGAATGATGGGATTAATTTTGTTAATAATCTCTTGCTCATCCGCTGTGAAGATATCGAGCATTTGTCTCGTTGCGGTAAAAGGTCCTCCTGGTCTAGGACCATCATTTGTTCCTTCTTCCTGTTCCATCCCCAATTACTCCCTTTATCATTAGTCTGTTCATTTGACCCTTCAGTCCGATCAACATCCATTTCATCAATATTCAGATCTAAACCGTCTTCAAATACATGTTTAGAACCGGATTGGAGCTCAGGAGATCCCACTTCCATGTAATTATCCTCTAGTTCATAATAGTCGAGATCACCACCTTTACATAATTCTCAACACATTTAATGTACGAGAAGTCTTCTTCACGGCCATCGGCGGAAAAAGGATCGTCATCATTGCACCTTTACAAAATATTTTGTGCCCATACATAGTTAGTATTCGTGTTTCATAACTTTAACATTAACAAGAAATGGAATTCAACAATGGAATAGACTGAATGATGGGATTAATTTCGTTAATAATCTCTTGCTCATCCGCTGTGAAGATATCGAGCGTTTGTCTCGTTGCGGTAAAAGGTCCTCCTGGTCTAGGACCATCATTTGTTCCTCCTTCCTGTTCCATCCCCAATTACTCCCTTTATCAGTAGTCTGTTCATTTGACCCTTCAGTCCGATCAACATCCATTTCATCAATATTCAGATCTAAACCGTCTTCAAATACAGGTTTAGAACCGGATTCGAGCTCAGGAGATCCCGCTTCCATGTAATTATCCTCTAGTTCATAATAGTCGAGATCACCACCTTTACATAATTCTCAACACATTTAATGTACGAGAAGTCTTCTTCACGGCCATCGGTGGACAAAGGATCGCCATCATTGCACCTTCACAAAATAGTTTGTGCCCATACATAGTTAGTATTCGTGTTTCATAACTTTAACATTAACAAGAAATGGAATTCAACAATGGAATAGACTGAATGATGGGATTAATTTCGTTAATAATCTCTTGCTCATCCGCTGTGAAGATATCGAGCCTTTGTCTCGTTGCAGTAAAAGGTCCTCCTGGTCTAGGACCATAATTTGTTCCTCCTTCCTGTTCCATCCCCAATTACTCCCTTTATCAGTAGTCTGTTCATTTGACCCTTCAGTCCGATCAACATCAATTTCATCAATATTTAGATCTAAACCATCTTCAAATACAGGTTTAGAACCGGATTCGAGCTCAGGAGATCCCGCTTCCATGTAATTATCCTCTAGTTCATAATAGTCGAGATCACCACCTTTACATAATTCTCAACATATTTAATGTACGAGAAGTCTTCTTCACGGCCATCGGCGGACAAAGGATCGCCATCATTGCACCTTCACGAAATAGTTTGTGCCCATACATAGTTAGTATTCGTGTTTCATAACTTTAACATTAACAAGAAATGGAATTCAACAATGGAATAGACTGAACGATGGGATTAATTTCGTTAATAATCTCTTGCTCATCCGCTGTGAAGATATCGAGCCTTTGTCTCGTTGCGGTAAAAGGTCCTCCTGGTCTAGGACCATCATTTTTTCCTCCTTCCTGTTCCATCTCCAATTACTCCCTTTATCAGTAGTCTGTTCATTTGACCATTCAGTCCGATCAATATCCATTTCATCAATATTCAGATCTAAACCGTCTTCAAATACAGGTTTAGAACCGGATTCGAGCTCAGGAGATCCCGCTTCCATGTAATTATCCTCTAGTTCATAATAGTCGAGATCACCACCTTTACATAATTCTCAACACATTTAATGTACGAGAAGTCTTCTTCACGGCCATCGGTTGATACACTCCATTATAATTAATATTTTTAACTACAAAAATATTTTTGATAAATAGTAAAGTATTGATTTTGTAAATTTTTTAATTTATGTAATTTTTAAAATTAATTTTTACACTAACATATAATTTTAAAGCAAATAATTTTCTAAAATTAATTTATATATAAGTATTTTTAAATAGATTTTTCGATTATAAATGTCATTTTAAATATTTAGAAAAAATGGGACGACATTGTCGTCTCATTTTGTTTTTAAAACAATTTTTATATTCATTTAAGAAATAACAATTAATTTAAAAAGTTTTTAAATATAAAAAAAACAAATACTTGTTGTCCCAAACTGTTTGGCGGGATTAAAAATAATGGCGGGATTTTTTTTATTATTTTTTATTTTTTTTATTATTTTTTTTTTGGGAAAATTTATTTAAAAACCATTGAAATGCCAAAAATTAAATGAGTAACGATTTGGGACGACATTGTCGTCCCATATTGAGTGATTGAAAAAAGTCTTTGCCTGCCATTTTTTGTTGAAAAAAATGTGGGCTATAGCCAAAATTTGGGACGACAATGTCGACAAAAAAAAAAAGGCGGGTCCCCAAACCCTTATTTTGGTGTAGTGGGATTAGCTTACTCTATGGATTAGCTTGGAATCTTGTAAAGTATACAAAGGGTATTTTTGGGAACTCCAATTATATAGCCTAGATTTGAAATTTTCACTAATTAGTTCAAATTTGAGCAAAAAGTACCTTGATTGCAATTTGAAAGGTGAATATTCATGCGTTAAAACACTATAAAAAGTTATATTAAAATCAAACATCTAATAATGTGATGCACAATAAGTACATGTTACGTTCAAAACTTTGAGAAGCTAATCGCCTTTCTAAGACAGCGACGTATAGTAGTGCTCAATAAAGAAAAAGTAGTGGCCGATTTGACTTCAAATGCAAGCTGACTACTAATCCAAACATACCTTCAAAGTTCATACTTTCTGTGATGAAAGTATATTCGAGTGTTTGGGATTGCTCGTTTAACTGCTTATTGCATGTTCTAAAGTGGATGAGCAATCCCAAGCACTCTATTGAAAATTGCATATCTAGCTACTCGGTATATTTGTTAGGACTAAGCACTTTAATTTAACATATGTTCAAATTATTGGTTCTTGCATGCGGATTATGTTGCTAAGCAAGGCTTACAAGTATCGAGTGATACTATATATGCTAAGTTAATGCAACCAGATTGAAGCAAAGGCTAAAAGGAAAAAGATGATTATGTTACATTTCCCTTATTTGTATCCAGGTTATAATCTGTGTAGACAAACAACATATATAGTACGATATCTTACAGAAAACTATAATCTCCCAACCACCTAAAATGCTATGCATGCAACATTTTTTTTTTTTTTTTTACAAAAAATTAACAATACAGTGCTCTAGTTTATTTGTCTTTAAATTCTTATGTGATAAAAGACCTATCACGATCTTTTAACTGTATGATGTATTTCATCGAACCAACAGAAGATAGTTGCTTAAAACATAGGTCCAAAGTCTTAAGCATATACAAGCCATTGCAACCACATCGGTAAATTAAGGGTGTTATAGTAACATTACAGGGCCAACTACTAGGGACGGAATTTATTCACATGGATCGATTCGGGTTATATATAAACTATCTCTAACGGGTCGGTTAAGCTAATAAATCAGATAAAACGACGGGCCAAGCAAGTCAAATGGTTGAAAGCCATCCAAATTAAAATGTATTCAAATGCATAAAACTCTCTAAATGATAGTATTTAACAGCATTTTAAAATATCGATGTAGTAGTATGTTTTGTACTAGTAATTATCTTTAGAACAGTAACTTTATAAAGAGGTAATAAAAAGTGTTAATGGGTTGACCATGCTATAAAATGGCCATTTTCATCTGGGAATTGAATCCATTTGGACTCGTTAACCAACCCGCCGAGTTTTCCATCCCTAAGCACTCATCACATTTAGAAGCCAAGGAAAATCGACTTGATCCAAGTCATGAAGGGTGGTGTCAAAACACTACTTTAGTAGCCCGAAGATACCAAGGAAAAAACCAGGGAAATGGAGTGTCATTTTTTTTTGCCTTCGTCAAAAACTGCCGACTATACAACACAAAGTTTTGAAATCCATTCTAAATAACACAAATATTGTTTTATTTTGAAGTAAATATACATACTAGTAACGACTAAAATATAGATATAAAGCACATCACATGGACAACAAGAATCCAATGTTTTTCTAAGTATAACGAGACACAAGACTTTTGTTTATTACAATTAAAGATAAGACTTGTTTTTTACAACACATGCACAAATTTATTTAAGCAACATTCAACATCTGTAACCAGGCGATAAGCACAAAGCGAACTATTTTCCGGAGAGTTGAATACGGTAGAGTCAAAATCATTCATATCTATACCAAGGATCTAACCAGGAGGGTAATGGTGTGTCATTTTTTCAGTCTTCGATCGTCAGATTCCTCCGACTATACAACAACAAAAACCTTATTTAAATAACACAAATACTGATTAATTTTGAATTAAAATATATACACTAGACATGAGCAAGCTCACCATTGGTTGTATCATCACAGTCTCATATCGGCTGGCACATAAATTGTGGAACTTCCATACATGGGCTCATCAATACTCTGTGGAAGCTCCATATTTTGTAATCTGGTCCATTGTTTACACCTACACCAGTAATCTATAACCCCACAACTAGTGCATGTATGTGATATGACCCACTGTTGAGGCCTCACTTCTGCCATCAGCTCCTCGGGAGATAGACGCTCATAGTCTAATTTTGTAAACCAGAAAAGGTTAATATTATAGCATAAAAGAAGCAACATACTGAGAGGGACAATTTTTCTTACAATCATCAGCATGCCACCAAGCTGGAGAAGATTTTCGGAATTGGTAATACCCTGTGCGTACAAATGCAAATAAATTAGAACCAATTCAATTGGAACATAGACTTTTAGAAGATACTTATATTAGCTATAGGTGTCTTTAATACATAAAAAAATTGTCAATTTTTGCTTTGTTGTGTAGACATCTTTATCTTTACCAATTGTATACAACATACTTCTAAATTTAGACAATTATGTGTATCTTATGACCATTTTACACCTCCCCGTCAATAGGAGTGCAGATAAATGGTAAAATGATCACAGAAAACATACAACAGACGGAATTCAAAAGTATAATGTATACAATACGAAAAAATAAAGATGGCTACATAACAAAGCAAAAAGTGGCAATTAAGTTACATTTTCGTGCCCTTTGCCGTTTATAATATGCTATATTTAAGATGAAAACGTTGAGTTATGTTATTCAACTTTATTTCTTTTTGTTTCTCTCTTTGAAACAAGTTTTATTCTTCGAGTAAAGTCTACCTACGTTAAATTAAGAATATGTTCATCTCAAGAACATGCCTCGTAATTTTATTCTTTTGCTTTACTTAGTAAAAGGGAAAGTAGGTGCTTGTGTATTAAAACTTGAAGTGGTATACTTGGGTAAAGGTTAAAGTGATTGCCGTGAAGATAACCAGACAAAAGAATCAACATATTGAAAAGAAAGAAAAGAAGGTAAAATCAAACATACCATATTCATCATCAATATCCTTCTTGTTCTGCTCTTGAGGATTAGACAATGACATCTTTGGGAGTTGGTTTATTCCTGAAAATATAATTGCGCATAAAACAGAACAATCAAACTTCAACAATGAATTTAATTAAAACATAGATTTTAGAAGATTCGTATATTAGCAATAGGTAGACTTTGTTTTGAAGAACACCTTGTTGTGTTGTATGGATGAAAAGGAGGTAAAATTAAAAGTAGAAAAGGAGGTAAAAGTAAACGTACCATCACAACCAAGATTCTTCTCCTTGTTCTGCTCTTAAGGATCAGACAATGACATCGTTTGGAGATGGTTCGATTCTGCATGTAGAATTGCACATGTTAGTAGTTATCTTTGGGAATTCTTATAATTAGCATCAAATTCATGATGATATATGTGCACCCAATTGTAATCATTTCTTAATATAAAAGTTGGAGTTCAGGGCCAATTCTATTAGCAGAAAAGGATGTTTTATGCCCACAAACTATATTATAACCTACGCTAAGGTGATGATAAGCTTGGTAAAAATGGTGAAATTACTGGAGAAAAAACTTGGGGCCTATATCCAGATAAAAGATGGCGATTAATAAAAGGAGATAATGCAAAATATCAATTAAAACTTCATACACTATTAAAAAGAGGAAACGTACCATCATCAACGTTCTTCTCGTATTGGGTACTAGAATCCACATCCATATTTTCAATTGGTTTCGTCATACTCGCATTCTGTCAGTCTGGAATTCTTATTGTATCAAAGATATATATTAGTAACAAAACAAATTGTTGATACCAAACTATAAATTCAACACAGATTATTATCAAAGATATATATCAGTAGGCTGAATATGCTTGTTAATTAAAGTGTCAGAAACATATTCTAATCTCAATTACCTTACCATGGCCTATAAAGTGTTAGAAACCTATCTCATAGGATCCAAGAATCCAACTTTCCAAGGTGCAGGGGCATCAGCTGAGATGAACTATATTATAAAGCTCAGTGCACATAGCTCAAATCGATCAGGCATATTTCATGACACACATCAAGCCTGACTCAGTTCCTAATAGGAACTTTAAGACTGTTCGTAATGAAATAAGTCTTCAAGTATCTTTCAACCAGTCTAACACCAACAGGTAACTCACTTTATGAAGCCTACTGGCCTATACTCACAAGGATATACTAAACTCCAGTAATACCCTTATGAATAAGGGAATTCAGCCTCAAGATAGAGAGCCTTCTGTTTTCTAATACCATCTTAATAGACTGATGTATACTGTACTTTTTACCCATACCCTGAATACCATTATCAATACTAATTCCACCACTTTAATTCATAAATTGCCACTTGATAAAAACCGTCTAGGCACCATTTAAGTAATTAACTCCTATATAAATAGAATATGTAGAATGGCGAGTATTGGGCCAGTATATAAGAATGGACGCATTTACAACTACAGGCCTGCTGGGTTTGGATTCAAGAACCGACACCAATTTTAATTAATTTATTTATATAAACCCTAAAATCTGTCTTAGAAAAGTCAGATATGTTATGTTGGGAAGATCGATTATTACATATGACCTCGAAGGTTCGGTATGCTGGGAATGTTGACCTAATTTTTTTATGTGATTCTATTATAGACCCTAAAGATCATCGGATGGCTGAATTAGGTATGAATTATTATAATTTTTGTTGTTATCTAGGTTAATAATAATAATAATAATAATAATAATAATAATAATAATAATAATAATAATAATAATAATAATAATAATGTATTATATTGATGATTTTTATTAGGTCCTCTTTTTAAGGAGACGGTTAATGATTCAGATGTCGTTGTACAAGATAAGGCGTTAGACGCGTTAATTGCTTACTTAAAAGCCGCTGATGAGGATGTCGCTGGAGGGTAGTATCATTTTTTAAAATTGTGGATTTTGTTTGTTGGATTTTACCCTTATTATTATTGTTATTGTTATATAGATATGCCAAGGAAATTTGTGATGCAATTGTGGATAATTGTCTTACTGATCGACCCGAGACGGTGACCAAGGCACAAATTGTGTTTATGCTTTGGGTCGAGTTGGAAGCTGTCGATGTGTTGGAAAACATAATCCATGTAATCTTTGTTCTATTATATTGTCAAAATAAATGCTGCATATGTTCGACTATTAAGACATATGGCAGTTAGATTAGATAAAACAGTTATTAGCAGTTATTTATTGAAAAGGCATGACTTTTGGTGAACCATCACAATGATTCATCACACCTTTTCATTATGTATATATAGATAGGATCCTGTAAACATCAAATTAACCCTTTCACTCTTTTATATCATCTTATTAAAGGGTTCAACCCCAATCTTTCTTTGTTTCCTACTACTGTAATATTCATCAGAATTTACATTATTATTCTTGTGCATATTTCAATCAGAAACACATACAACCTGTGATATTAGAACCTGTGATTCGACACTATTAAAACATGATATTTATTCATGTTAATTCGATCCTGGTACAGCAGAAACATAAATCTGCATATTCTGAATTCTATCATTCTACATTTGGTATCAGAGCCTATGGTTAAAGATCCTGGAGGAGGAAGAAGGAAAACCTGTAAAAGATCCATTCAACATGGTTTGGTTATTTTTGAAGAGATACTTGGCCTATCAATGAATATGGCGGGAGATAAATAGATGCTACAATCATACTTGGATGTTCTAATTTGCTATGCTAGGGTGTCACAAGATTGGAACTGATGAATTTGTTTCAAAAGGGCAGAAGAAAATTGCCTGGCAGAGAAATTGCCATGAAGATCAAAAGATCAAGTGACCAAAACCCACTGGAATGGACATACCAAGAAAACAAGATTGAGCACTTTTGGAATAAATTCCTTTTGAAGATCTCAACAACAAGTATCAATTAAAGAAGAAGGAAACTCAAGACAGGAAGCATTTAAACAAGAAGAAAGCACAAGAGGAAGAAAACATGAACATGAAAATCAAGGAACAAGAAGATTGAAGAAAACAAAGATTAATATATTAGGGGGGAATATGTTGGAAAACATAATCCATGTAATCTTTGTTCTATTAGATTGTCAAAATAAATGCTGCATATGTTCGACTATTAAGACATATGGCAGTTAGATTAGATAAAACAGTTATTAGCAGTTATTTATTGAAAAGGCATGACTTTTGGTGAACCATCACAATGATTCATCACACCTTTTCATTATGTATATATAGATAGGATCCTGTAAACATCAAATTAACCTTTTCACTCTTTTTAATATCATCTTATTAAAGGGTTCAACCCCAATCTTTCTTTGTTTCCTACTGCTGTAATATTCATCAGAATTTACATTATTATTCTTGTGCATATTTCGATCAGAAACACATACAACCTGTGATATTAGAACCTGTGATTCGACACTATTAAAACATGATATTTATTCATGTTAATTCGATCCTGGTACAGCAGAAACATAAATCTGCATATTCTGAATTCTATCATTCTACACGATGCAGTTCTGGTATGTTATTTGGTTTCCGTTTCTATATGTTTGTTGTACATTCTCTGCTTTTTGCTTATAACTAGTAAAGCTTGTTTTCCGCCTTCAAAACTGATATTTGTTTTGCTAATTCCTACTTCCATTCAAATCACCTCGTTAATCTAATTTTTCCTAAAGTGGTAACTTTTTATGATTCCCTCAAAGCTTAGCAATTAATTACCCTATAGGTTGGCTAACATGGTTTTTTGTAAATGCAAATAGTTTAAAACTCTTTCCCTTAGATCTTCATATGCTCATCTACAATTTTCAATGCATTTTATATCCACCCCCTAGTGAGATATTTGATTAATGTTTATTGTACTTCTGGAGAATTTCTGTTAGCATTATATCGAAACTTAGGGTGGCTTATCTTGCTAGTATATCTGAACCTTTCGAACAGTCTATCCGTTATGAGAACACACTTTCTATTCGTTTACGGAAACTAGCTTGGATCTATGGCGCCTTGCTTTATCAACACTGTCTCTTCGTTTGTGTCATATGAATATTGCCGCCATGTTAAATTTTCTTGACATTTTAAAGTAAGTGTCATACTACATGATTGTGGGTTTCTAGATGGTTATGTCATTTACAATCACAGAATTTTGTGTCACATTATACATAATAACTAATAACAGTTTCCAATAAGGTTGTCATTTTTCTCACTAAATTGTTTGTTGATAGGATGCTATGGAGAAAGCAATAAAAACCCATGTTGCTAAAGCTGTTCGTCGTGCCATAGATGTCATGGTTCAAGCTATAAGGTTTGCGATCAACTTGTAACTTTTTTTTTTGTAAGAGGGTGGTTAGGATTGTATATTTCAAGTGCTTAACACTTTTGAAAGATTTGAATAGCTAAATGCTTATTGGCTTATTTTCTTACATTATAGAGAAATTTACGGCATTAAGAAAAAAAACCATTTCAGCTTGCTTAATTTGGATTATGTTTTAAATATTTAAAAATCTAGACACTTAATCCGCACTTAATTTGAGTAGATGACGCGTACCCGATTGGAGTATGACACGTCAACTCTCAATTGACCTTGACCGTTTATTGGCCACCTTTTCTTTTGTTTCTCTTTCTGCTTTATTTGGAATTGCATAAACCTCATTCACGAAAACCCTTTTTTCCCATCTTGGCAATAGCAGCTCCGTTAGTTTTAAAATACCGGTCTCATCCGTGCCTTCCTTTTCTGTTTAGACGCTGATTGAATGTCTAGATTCATAAAGCTTAAAAAAACTGTCCACATCATGCAAAGATTGTAGAGTTTTCATTTTACTCTATTCTCTGCCATTTATAATATTGAAGTTTTCTTTGCCAATAACCAGAGAATTTGGTTCAAATATTGTGCCACCGAATAGATTGTTAAAGATGCTTCTGGAAATTTATGATCATCAAGATCAAGACGTTCGTGCTTCATCTAAAAGGTTAACACTTGAGCTTTGTCATTGGATTGGTAGAGGCGCTGTTAAGTCCATATTGTTTGAGAAAATGAGTGACACAATGGTATGGTGATAATCTTTTTATGGCTTCCACATGTTGATTTTGGAAATAATTTACTAATCATTTATCTTTACTATTTCTTAGAAGAAAGAGTTGGATGCCGAGCTTGCCTATGTCAGAGTGGCTGCTAAGCCTACTCGCAAAATAAGGTTTTATTTTGTGACTGATGAACTCAAATAAGTACATTTTATTATCATCATTTATCCTATTTATTTGACTTGTTTTATTATATTATATATGAGAATCGATACGTTAATGTTTACTTTAGTAATTCTCAGGTAAAAACAAGCATTATGTGAAACTTGGCGATTTTGGACTAATTATGGAGCAAAACAAGCGAGATGTCAAAAGTCTACTGAAATCCAGAAGATTCGCCGTATCTCACTCAACAAATACGACGCAATATCATACTTAGATGAATTCGAAGACCATTTCCTGACTTTGAAGAATGCGCCGCATGCAATTCTGTCATGCGCCGCATATGAAACTTTGGTCAAAGAAGAAGATCAAGCTCGTTCTACTCCAGATACGCCGCAATATACTTCTAACATACGGCGTATCACTATCAAGATTTCACCAGTTACAATCCAAGACAGCTAGAGTACATGCGCCGCATGCAAAGATCAAGTTACGCCGCATCTGAAGACGGTGTACGAATATTCCAAAATATATTAATCTTGGACCCCACGCGAAGTTAAGTCAATGCGCCGCATCTATCAACTCAATGCGCCACATTGATCCCTCAGACAGAAACTATGAATACCCCAGGGTCAGACGAATTTAAGAGACTTTGGATATAACCCTAGAGCCGAATCTAGACGACCAAGCAGCACAAGACACACCTCAAACAAAGATATAAGAGCTGTAAGAAGGTCCTGCATGTATTCAATTCATTAAGTAGTTTTGTTTTAATGTTTTAGTACGCTTTAATTCATCAGGATTGATGGGCTTGTGTCATGTGACTACGGAAGATCATGCACTCCCCTTAATATTGCTTTCCCATTAATTAAAGTTTATATGTTGATGTCTTTGGTGACTTTTATTAGTGCATTGATAACCTCTGTGTCTAGCTGAGTCTTGCTTGGGTCGCCATGCCCCTTCCTCGCCTATTTATTCTAGCGTCTCTAGAAAAGTAGGATAGACATAAGTAATCATTAAGGGTTTACTCGCCGATAAGATTAGAGCCAACGAGAAAGGTTTAATTATATACACTTCATATAAAACTAGCAATAAAACAAGTGACAAGCTATTTAATTATCAGGACAGGTCTTCTTATTGTCTCGAGTATCTATCTGTGTACGTGTGTGCTAATCGCTGATTCGTGCTCATTAGTTTAGTTTTCTATTTAATTATAACCAAACTGTGCCAGTCTCTCAGGCTGAAACCCCCTTGCGTTAGATTAGGTTGTATAACTAACTTAAGATATTAAAATACTGATTAGAATAACTAGATAATACGTTCCATTCTTAGTGATCGACACTCTGCTTACCATTATATTCATACTGACCGGGTACACTGCTCGTTAAGTGTGTGTGTTATTGATAAGTCGACTAAATATAAATTTAAAACTTGAGTAGGCATTAATACTGCTAAACCGCAACGACACATCACGCGCATCAAGTTTTTGGCGCCGTTGCCGGGGAGTGAATTGTTATTATCTGTTAATTTGATTAAGTATTTTAATTAGGTTTTTCTTTTTAGTTTTTTTTTTTTTTAGATTCTAACCACTAACCCTGTTGTATATTAGATAGATTGCATTCATTGTATAATTTGCATATTTACTGTTTTTGTGTGTTTTTGTTTTCTGTAATTTTTGTTTCTTTTTGTTTGTTTTTATTTTTGTTTTTCTTTTTTCTGTATTTTTCTGCATTCTGCTGTCGTTGTATTGTGCTGGCGTATTGTGTTTAATTTTTATAAAATACAAAGCGTTTAATAAATTCGAGTACGACGCATCTTTCCCCAAGATACGGCGTATTCTGTTTTTAATAAGAAATTTTTCTAAACGCTAACGCCATACGACGCATCTGTTTTAACAGATACGGCGTATTTTCTATTTAAATTAAAAACAGTTTTTCGAATTATTAAACAGAAGCGACGCATCAATCTTTATCGATACGGCGCATCTACTAAATCAAAAATCTTGTATTTTGAAACGTAACGAAAATACGGCGCATTAGCTTTTGTTAATACGACGCATTTAATTTTAATAAATATAATCGATTTTTGATAATTTAAACTTGATACGGCGTATTCTAATTCATAAGCGGTGTATCTGTTTTCTGAATAAAAGTCTGATTAAATTTTAACGTAATAAGATACGGCGTATCCAACTTTCTGGATACGGCGCATCGTCCGCAGATATCAGCCATTTTTATTCTTTATATTCGTTTCTAAATTCATTAATTTCTCTTCTAGCGAACAGATCCTACTCACGATTTTACCTATGATGACAGGTTTTGCTATGGAAGATATGTCAATGAACGGATATCTTGCTAAGGAACTTATGAAAGATAAGCACAATGAAAAGTCCCGCATCAAAAAGCCGTTAATTCTGGAAAGTGATGACGAGTGTGATAACTATGAAGTTAGCTTGAGCAAGTTCCCAGCATTAAGCATTACTAAAAGCTCAGAATTGGAAAAGGAACTCTTGCTTTCGGATTCATTCAAAAATTTCGATGCTATTACTTGCAACTTACCTACGATCGATGCTTTACTCAAACCGTATCTCAAACCAACATGCCCTTCTACTCAGTGGAAGTTTATGAAGATGTCAACTTCAATGTACTCACGATTGATGCCGATTTATTTTCTTGGGAAACTCCTCTTGAAGCTACTTATATGGAATTCAAACGCTTATGCAATATTGAAGATGGGATATTCTCTTATGATTTACTAATGAGCTACACTGAAGATGAATTGTTACTCTTATGGCCTATCATTGAATCTAAAGGATTAACTTGGACGACTATCGAAGAAAAATATGGGAAATTCCAAATTGAATACATGAACTCAACAAATGCAGTCAACAAATGGAGCAACAAAAGCTATGGTAGAGGAAATGTCCAACCTATACAAACTTCTTATATGCCTTATTCCGAACAGTATTGGGGATTAGATAAAAGCAATCTGGATGATGAAAGAATTTATGCTGAATCGGAGATACTGTTTCATAAAAAGTTGGTAAGGTTGATGGATATCTCTTTAGAAGAATGGCTTGAACTTAAATACGGTGATCCCAAATTTGCTCCTACGAATGAAGCCAAACGGATTGTGACCTCATGGTTGACACGAAGTTTTAAAGAACAATTTAATGAGTTCATGGAGATAAGGAGGAAAATGATTGGTAATACTAGCTTTGACGTTAACTACGATCCTAACAATGTTGATTTTTCAGATTGGTTAGCTAGTAAGTTCAATAACCATAAGATCATGGACCGAGCTACTAAAGATGTGTTATGGGTATATTGGATGAGAGGGGAAGATGAGGAAGTAGAAAGCAACAATGGATCATCACATGACGATTCAACGATCGAGGAAGGCATTGAAGAATTGTTCAGCATAGACATTGATGTGTTCAATTATGAGACACCCTTGTGCAAACAATTCAAAGAATTTAATTACCTCCTTCAAATCGACACTGATGTACTAACTGGAGATCTATCAGGATTCAAAACTTATGATGAGTTCAAAAACACCTGGTACTACGAATGGAATGACCAGATACTATGGGTTTGGGATAAACCATGGGAATTTGGGCATATTAATCACACTTGTAAACCTTTCCGTTTCAAGGATGGAAGTAGTGAATGGCCAACCTGTGATTGGAAGAATGATGGAACCTGCAATGGGGGAAGTATAATTGGAATGAAACGAGTTGGAAACGATGTATACTTTGAAGACTATGATTGGTATGAAAAAGTTGAAGACTCCCCACGTAGAGCAGAGGCTTTGCAAGAAAAAGGTAGAATCAAATACTTAAAAGAACTAAAGGGAGCATCGAATACTAATTTATGGGAATGGGTGCATAGAGAATGTGATGATTACACAAGGCTTAATCGACGCTTACAATGGGAATTGAAAAGAAAGTGGGATGAGACTCAAGATTATTATCAATCCATTAACTTGGTTAATTATTATCCCTATGATAATAACGATGAGTCACGAGGAAAATTAATTGATGAACTTGATGACTATTTGAATAAGGATCCTTATTTCAAGTTTGTTGATAAAGACGAAGAAGAATTCATCGAGAGAAAATGTCGACTACTTGGGATCACTTATAATAACCCACCCATGATAATTTCTGAAAAATTTGAAGTCATCAAATACTCTTTGGGACCATATGAGGAATATGTTGCGACGAAGACCAAAGAATATATTAGATTAAGTCGAACGGAAGAAAATGTTGCGGAGCTATACGGTAACATCTTTCGGATGAAAGAAGAAGGATGGCACGTAACAAGAACAAAATAAGGAGCTGAACGTGAGTCTAACTTGAAGACTCTAGAATAAAGACAAGTGCTGACCGGGAGACAACCCGAAGGAAATTTTTTTACTTTTCTGTTCTGTGTCGAGTCTGTCATACCTGCAGAAGATGCGGCGCATCTCCATCATAAGACGCGATGCATCACCTGCACTGGTCATATCTTATTTCATTTTTTGCATTTTTATTTTTGACTTTAAAACTTTCTGTCAGTTTATTTAATGCGGCGCATCCCTGGTTAAGGATGCGACGCATCTTTTATTCTGATTCGTATTTATTCCAGGCTCGATACGACGTATCTTCTTCCATAAGATACGGCGTATCGACTGACCTGATGATTTACAGTTTAATTTTTTAGGTTTTATTTTTACTAACTACTAATGTATTATGCAAGTTTGAACCTTCTTAACTCAGGTGTGTTAAAGTCTAAATGGTATTATAGATTCCTGCATTTTTGTGGATACATCATTTATGAAGCTTAAACGTTCTCATCCACAAGAAAGTTGATTTTTGCTCTTATACGAATAATGGAGGATCATACCGAGCAAACTCAGGGGAGTTTTTTTTTCTAATTCTTTTATTTTCCAGTTTTTAACCCTTGACACAAACAACGAGGACGTTGTTTAACTTAAGTGGGGGGATTGGAGAATTAGAACACTTACTTGTCCTAAACTTTTTCAAAATATGCTTAAAATGCGCTTAATATATCAAAATTTAAAATTTTTTTAGCATGTTTTTGTTTAAAGTCTAAATTACATAACCGCACACATAACTCTATTCTTTCAAAAATATTAAAACTTTAGTGTGCCGGTGACTTGTAAACTTTAGAACTTGGCTTGTATACTATTCGAGACCACCATAATGAGTATTATCTATATAATTGGAGTGACTTGTCTAAATTGGTAAATTTCTAGGATTACACCCAAATAGCCTTTATATGTTATGTGATATTAACTAACTACACTGGTTAGTTAACCCCCGTATAAGCCCTTTGTTTACTCTCACTTTTAGAGTAAGATACCCCTAGAAAAACCCTCAGAGCCATTCCTTTCGTTTCTTACACCTTTGTTATAATGTTTCGATACACCCTTACACCTTAGCCTACCCTTTAGATTAAAATCCGTGGTTAATTGCTTTAGGCAAAGTGTGTTTCCTTACATTACCTGTGTTCGCGTGCGTAATTCATTATCTTTGGTTAGGTCGGGAAATTGCACAATGCAATTGGTATGAAAGTAAATATTGTATAACTTTTAGTTTATTTTTCGTGTGTTTGCTGCTTTTACTATTACAGTTATTTCTGAAAGTATGAAGAGTATGAAAAATTATCCGAAAAAATAGTGATAGAAAAGTTGTGAAATTTTACACATATATGTTGATGTCAAAAAAAAAAAAAAAAAAAAAAAAAAAAAAAAAAAAATCGAAAAAAAAAATAGAAAAGAAAAAGAAAAAGGAAAAGTTGGAAGTTTGTTTTAACCAACTTATGTAAAGTTTTGTATTAAGTGGGAGATATCACCACTATTTGTTGTTATAAATTATATTTAAGGATTGAATGGAGTTGGCCGTTATGGGAACACCAACTAAGGTTATTCTTTGATTGAGATTTTGTTGAGTATAATTCGTGTCTACCTAAAGCGTTTGTTTCAAGTGTTAAAGCGTGAGTTATTCAATGATATGCGTCTTATTCATGGGATGGTTGGGAAAGTGATTAACCACACTTAGGATTTTAATTTATCTGTTTTGTTTATTTTTCATTTTACACCAATTTGTATCCCAAATATTATCCATACCCTATATCATTCTTCATCCAAACCTTTGATTTATTGAGATTAGGGATTTGAGCAATCTTAAGTATCGTAGTCGTGGATTCGGCTATGTATTTATGATTTTGTCACCCTTTTTGATATAATATTATTGGTGAAGATTACTTGGTCCTATCTTTAGCCCATTCGAGTTAAGGAATTGAGCAATTGCAAGTATCGTGGTCGTGGATTCGATCATGTATTTGTAATTTTGTCGCCTTTTCTGGAATATGAGATCAATAGAGATTAAAAAGGATGATCAACCCTTAACCAACAAACCCTTTTTACCGCTTTAGACTTGTTACTCCTTGGCTTTAGTGGGGGAGATGCGTATACTTGCCAAACCTATGATAGAATATTCGTCACGACTAAGCAACTAAACGATTTAGAATTGTTTTACATTAAAAATTATTTTGGTTTCTACTTCGTTAAGTGTTTGGTTGTGTGATTATGACAAAACGAATACGTGCTTAAATATAAAAATAAATCCTAATATCTTTTAGGATACATTTTCATATGATTAATTCTAAGGTTTACTTGGGGACAAGTAAAGTTCAAGTGGGGGGATATTTGATGAACTCAAATAAGTACATTTTATTATCATCATTTATCCTATTTATTTGACTTGTTTTATTATATTATATATGAGAATCGATACATTAATGTTTACTTTAGTAATTCTCAGGTAAAAACAAGCATTATGTGAAACTTGGCGATTTTGGACTAATTATGGAGCAAAACAAGCGAGATGTCAAAAGTCTACTGAAATCCAGAAGATGCGCCGTATCTCACTCAACAAATACGACGCAATATCATACTTAGATGAATTCGAAGACCATTGCCTGACTTTGAAGAATGCGCCGCATGCAATTCTGTCATGCGCCGCATATGAAACTTTGGTCAAAGAAGAAGATCAAGCTCGTTCTACTCCAGATACGCCGCAATATACTTCTAATATACGGCGTATCACTATCAAGATTTCACCAGTTACAATCCAAGACAGCTAGAGTACATGCGCCGCATGCAAAGATCAAGTTACGCCGCATCTGAAGACGGTGTACGAATATTCCAGAATATATTAATCTTGGACCCCACGCGAAGTTAAGTCAATGTGCCGCATCTATCAACTCAATGCGCCGCATCGATCCCTCAGACAGAAACTATAAATACCCCAAGGTCAGACGAATTTAAGAGACTTTGGATATAACCCTAGAGCCGAATCCAGACGACCAAGCAGCATAAGACACACCTCAAACAAAGATACAAGAGCTGTAAGAAGGTCCTGCATGTATTCAATTCATTAAGTAGTTTTTTTTTATTGTTTTAGTACGCTTTAATTCATCAGGATTGATGGGCTTGTGTCATGTGACTACGGAAGATCATGCACTCCCCTTAATATTGCTTTCCCATTAATTAAAGTTTATATGTTGATGTCTTTGGTGACTTTTATTAGTGCATTGATAACCTCTGTGTCTAGCTGAGTCTTGCTTGGGTCGCCATGCCCCTTCCTCGCCTATTTATTCTAGCGTCTCTAGAAAAGTAGGATAGACATAAGTAATCATTAAGGGTTTACTCGCCGATAAGATTAGAGCCAACGAGAAAGGTTTAATTATATACACTTCATATAAAACTAGCAATAAAACAAGTGACAAACTATTTAATTATCAGGACAGGTCTTCTTATTGTCTCGAGTATCTATCTGTGTACGTGTGTGCTAATCGCTGATTCGTGCTCATTAGTTTAGTTTTCTATTTAATTATAACCAAACTGTGCCAGTCTCTCAGGCTGAAACCCCCTTGCGTTAGATTAGGTTGTATAACTAACTTAGGATATTAAAATACTGATTAGAATAACTAGATAATACGTTCCACTCTTAGTGATCGACACTCTGCTTACCATTATATTCATACTGACCGGGTACACTGCTCGTTAAGTGTGTGTGTTATTGATAAGTCGGCTAAATATAAATTTAAAACTTGAGTAGGCATGAATTAAACCGCATTAATACTGCTAAACTGCTAAATATAAAGTTATACTGCTGCAATAGGGGCGAAATAAAGTTATACTGTGTTTTTCTAACTTTTCAGAAGATGGTTTGGCAAAAGTCTCAAGGTGATGTAGGTCACACAATTGTTGTGTGTGGATGTGTTGGTTAAATAAGTGAAAGCCGACTAATCCCAGGGCGACTACCCTTTTGGCACTTTCGTCCTAAGAGGCTAAGCCCTTACCACCGGGTCACCCCATTGGTTAATGGGGCCGACATGTTTTTGTAAGGATGTTTTGAATTTTTAATATGGAAGGTGTGTGGTGGTTAAATCTTAAAATTAGGTTTGGAGTTAGGCATGGTTTTTAGTTCAATGTATTCCCTCTTTGTATATGAGTATGGATAGTAATGGCTATTGTTTTGAATTTTGATTTTATAAGTGCGCTATAATTATTCAACTAAAATGGTTTTGCGACAGATGTTAAAGCCGCTGTCAAAAGTGAAGATCGTCCACATGTGTGTTGATGCGTGCGATGTGTCGTTGCGGTTTAGCAGTATTAATGCCTACTCAAGTTTTAAATTTATATTTAGCCGACTTATCAATAACACACACACTTAACGAGCAGTGTACCCGGTCAGTATGAATATAATGGTAAGTAGAGTGTCGATCACTAAGAGTGGAACGTATTATCTAGTTATTCTAATCAGTATTTTAATATATTAAGTTAGCTATACAATCTAATCTAACGCAAGGGGGTTCAGCCTGAGAGACTGGCACGATTTGGTTGCAATTAAATAATAAACTAAACCAATAGGCACGAATCAGCGAATAGCACACACGTACACAGATAAATACTTGAGACAATAAGAGGGCTGTCCTTATGATAAGTAGTTTGTCACTTGTTTTACTGCTAGTGTTATATGAAGTGTATAGTTCGATGCAACGCACCGAGATTAAGTCCTTTCTCGTTGGTTCTAATCTTATCGGCGAGTAAACCCTTAATGATTACTTATGACTATCCTATTTATCTTTCTCCTACTTTTCTACAGACCATAGAATGCATAGGCGATCTAATAAATAGGCGAGGGCAGAGGCATGGCGACCCGATCAACGCTCAGCTAGACACAGAGGTTATCAATGCACTAATAAAAGTCACCAAAGACATCAACATATAAACTTTAATTAATGAGAAAGCAGTTTTAAGGGAGTGCAATCTTTCCGTTGTCACATTACACAAGCCACCAATCTTGATGAATTAAAGTTTACTAACACAATAAAACAAAACTACTTAATGAATTAAACACATGCAGCACCTTCTTACAGCTCTTGTATCTTTGATTTGAGTGTGTCTTGTGCTCGCTATTCGACTGAATTCGTCCTTGGTTTCTGTACTTCGGTCTTCGTATATAATATATGTCCCACGAAATTCGTCTGGTCTTGGGGTATTTATAGTTTCTGTCTGAGGGTAAGATGCGGCGCATCTAGTAAGTAGATGCGACGCATTGACTTAACTTCGCGTGGGGTCCAAGATTATAATATTCAGGAATATTCGTACACCGCCAGAAGATGCGGCGTATCTTTATCTTTGGATGCGGCGCATGTCCTCTTGTATCTTGGATCGTATCTGGTGAAATATTGATAGTGATGCGCCGTATGTGATAAGCAAGATGCGGTGCATCTGGAGCAGATTAGTCTTGATCTTGTACATTTCAGTAGACTCTTAACTTCTTGCATGTTTTGCCCCATAATTAGTCCAAAATCGCCAAGTTTCACCAAATGCTTGTTTTCAACTGAGAATTACAAAAGTAAATGATTAAGTATCAATCCTCATACATAATATAATAAAACAAGTCAAATTAATAGGATAAATGATAGTAATAAAATGTACTTATTTGAGTTCATCAAATATCCCCCCACTTGAACTTTACTTGTCCCCAAGTAAACCTTAGAATTAATCTCATGAAAATGTATCCTAAAAGATATTAGGATTTATTTTTATATTTCAGCATGTATTCATTTTTGTCATAATCACACAACTAAACACTTAACGAATTAGAAGTAAAATAAAATAATCTGATAAAAGCAAATCTAATCGTTTAACTGTCCAGTCGCGACGAATATTGTAAAACCCTAAAATTCGAATACTAAATTACGTCTAGCTTTGAATTTCACCCTAAAAGTTCATTATGATTTAATTAAAACCTTAAACTATATGTTATAAGTAATAATATGAATAAGAAAACTAACATAAGTATAGGATACCTACTATAAATATTTGTGACACATATTTAAAACCTTCCTAAATACTTAAGTTCACCACACGTGTTGCTAATGTGAAACATCCAAATCATTCAAATCAATCCCCACAATTCGGCTCTATCAATACACATATAACCGACACATTTAAAACAAATCAAACCTATTAAATGGTTATTACTACCACCTTAAAATATACACGCTCCTTCCCTAGTATATTTGGGTTAAACTTTCACACCTTGACTCATTCCAAATCATGCGTATACAAGAACCAAAGAAAACCCTAAAAACTCTCTCACAAAAATTCAGCCACTGCTGCTACTTGTGTCCCTGCTGTGCGATCATAAAACCCAGCGGATAGGAGGTTCTCATGTGATTCTAGGCATGTGGTGGTCTTGTTCGTGGTGGTGTCGTGACTGTCATCCGATTTCTCCATAATTCCGACCCAAGGTATCACCATCTTTGTCTTTGTTTTCCTCGACATCTATACACATGTAATGTAAATACCTAAAACAAGCTCTGGTCGATCTAATATATAAACGAATAATGGGTTATGTGATCACAAAGAAAAAAATGATGGAAGCATACAGGTCGATAATGAATTTATTTGTCATTCGAATATGCTCATTAAAGGAACATGCAAGCTCATAAAACCTGGTCTTACATACGTATATAAAAGAAAAAGAAGAAAGCATGCATTTAACCACATATGAGCTGGATAATATTGGGTCGAATACCAGTCAATATATAGAGTCTCTATATGCCTTTAGATTCAACGTAAATATAGTCTAAAACCTGGTTGTGAAGCATGTAGAATAATAATGTTTGCGTGCATGTTTGTGGGCTGTGTTGGGGTGTTGAGTAGGGCAAGGGAAGGATGTGATTTTATGTCATTGTGTAGGGTGTGTGTTGGTGTCGAGAGTGGTATAGTGTGGGTCGAATGCACAGCCCATGGGTGTGTTGTCTGGTCAAGTTGTGTAAGAGTAGAGTAGGGTGCTTGAGTGTCGAGTTTTGTGGCTAAATTAAAGCTGGTATATCGTCATATGTTGGGTTCGTCATATGTTGGGTTGTATGGCTGGGCAAATATAAGGGGTTTTGTGTGTGTTAACATGGGTTTGTTATGGTGTGTTGCGTAGGTTAGAAACAAGGGTCGACTGGGTCATTTTGGGGCGAATGAAAATGAGTAGACATAGGATGTTGTGGTGGTTCAAGCGTGTAAATTCATGTGAGATATGTGGGGTGTCATCTGTGTCGAATTCAGAGATAGAAGGGTCATGCGTGTGTTACACGTGAATAATGTAATATGTATGGGTCGATATGCAGATTTTAAGTGGCTATTCGATAGCAGATTTTATGGGTCAATTTTACACCTAAAAATCTAGTTATGAACATGAGGAAATTAAAATAAGATATGCATGGGTACCCACATGGAAACAAGGGGCTGATCATGATTGATGTCGTGTGATTGTATTATATACGTTTGTGCACATGTCGACATAAAGTAGTAACTGGATATAATAAAATAGATTGCATGCATATTGGTGGGCTCTATGCTAGACACAAAAAAATAAGAGGAAATCATATATAATAATGGAAGGTTACTAAATAGAAAGAAAACCGAAATTGGAATCGTGAACAACTATAATCAGTAAACTTGTAAAATAAGTTATTAATAAGGAGATCATGAATTCGTGTAGATTCGCTGAAGGTGGAGTTTGCTTCCGATCTTATGTCTATTGTGTTTTCTTGCGATCTAAGGTACAGATATTCTGACCTTTCTTTTAAGGTTTCTCATGATCTCTTTCGTATTCTGATCCGTTAATTTTCTGAGTTGATTGCTATGATTCCCATTGCTTGAACCTTCTCTGTTGATCCCATTTGATATGACCTCTGATATGAAGCTATGTTATGAAAACCTTTTGAATTATACCATGGAAATGTTTTGAGAAAAACCATTTTAAAAAGGATGTTTATAAATGTTACAAATCTTTATGAAAACTATATTTGGAAGACTATTTTTATAAGAACCTTTTTGAAAGATTATTTTTATGAAAACCACTTTAAAGGATCGTTTTATGAAAATCATGAATAAAGGATTGTTTAAAATGGACTTTTGATAGAAACTTTTGAAATGAACTTTTGATCTGAACCTTGACTTGATTACTTAATATGAACCTTGATCTGGTAAACTCTGATTTGGACCTTTGGCATTACATCTGATATATCTGTTATGAACCATCTGTATGGACCATCTGATTTGACCTTTGATATATGACACTCTGATTATGATATGATATCCGACTCTTAGTTTGATACCCGAGCCATTTCACTAGGCATGGGGGTTCCATGTCCGTGTCATTGATGCACCAATGGCATGACTCTAGGGCGGTAGAGTGATGTTCCGCCACGTCCCCATTCTGATTATGATATGCGCATTACTTTGATTATGGATTATATATGTTCTGGGGGGCGTATGGATGCATCCTAGATCTGTTCTGTTTAGTGGATTTAATATGATATGATATGATTTGTCTGGTGACTGGTGCTGTGTGCAATACACGCCTTTCACATATTTCTGGGAGCTAGCTACTCCATTTTGAAGAATGAGGACACCCCTCATATTATCTGATTATCTGAGAGGTCTCCCCTCTATATGATTATGAAGATTTATGGTTACACTGTTATGATATGATATGATCTGTTTCTGGGCTCGTGGTGGATGACTATCCTAAACCTTACTCTTGTATCTTATTTATATCTCATTCATTATGCTACATCTGGTTATTTCCGTTTACTTTCATTTCCGTATATTATATATCTGTTCACTGGGCTTTGTAAGCTCAGCCGTACGTTTTCTTTTCATGTACGGCAGGTTTTAGATGAATGATGGGTATGAGTGAAGAGACTTTTGGACCTAGAAGACTTGTCAGTTTTTGGCCTAGAAATGATTAGAAGTTATTTTATTGCTAGAATTTGTATCCGCCTTTGTAACCCTGTAATTTCAGTATTTCTTCTGTAACCTTTGAGAATCTTGGTATTACTTTTGAATGTATGCTTCGTTATATCTGATATGAAACCATTTGCGTGACATCTTTACCCTTGTCGGGTTGGGGTGTTACAAATATTCTATCATAAGCTTGGCAAGTATACACATCTCCTCCACTAAAGCCAAGGAATAACAAGTCTAAAGCGGTAAAAATGGTTTTTAGGCTTAAGGGTTAATTATTCTTAATCTCTATCGATCTCAAATTCCAGAAAAGGCGACAAAATCACAAATACATGATCGAATCCACGAACACGAAACTTGCAATTGCTCAAATCCTTAACTCGAATAGGCTAAAGATAGGTCCAAACTTCACCAATAATAATATATCAAAAAGGGCGACAAAATCATAAATACATAGCCGAATCCACGACTACGATACTTAAGATTGCTCAAATCCCTAATCTCAATAAATCAAAGGTTTGGTTGGATAAAGAATAATACAGGGCATGGATAATATTTGGGATATAAATTGGTGTAAAAATAAAAAATAAACAAAACAAATAAATTAAAATCCTAAGTGTGGTTAATCACTATCCCAACCATCCCATGAACAAGACTCATATCATTGAATAACTCACGCTTTAACACTTGAAACACACGCTTTAGGTAGACACGAATTATACTCAACAAGATCTTAATCAAAGAATAAACCTTAGTTGACGTTCCCATAACTGCCAACTCCCATTTCAATCCATAAATATATAGTACAACAATTAGTGGTGATATCGACCACTTACATAACTTTACATAAGTTGGTTTAAATTAAACATCCAACTTTTTCTTTTTCTTTTTTTTTTCTTTTCTATTTTTTCGATTTTTTTTTTTTTTTTTTTTTTTTTTCTTTTTTTTTTTTTTTTTTTTTTTTTAATAACATAAACATAGATGTGTAAAATTTCACCACATCACTATAATGATAATTCTGGATAATTATTCTATACTTTTCATGACATCAGAAATAACGGTAATAGTGAAAGTAGTAAACACACGAAAAATAAACTCAAAAATATACAATATTTACTTTCACTCCAATCGCATTGTGCAATTTTCCGACCTAACCATAGATAATGAATTACGCACGCGAACACAGGTAATGTAAGGAAACACACTTTGCCTATAGCAATTAACCAACCACGGATTTTAATCTACAGGGTAGGCTAAGGTGTAAGGGTGTAACGAAACATTTTAACAAAGGTGTAAGAAACGAAAGGAATGGCTCTGAGGGTTTTTCTAGGGGTATCTTACTCTAAAAATGAGAGTAACAAAAGGGTTTATACGGAGGTTAACTAACCAGTGTAGTTAGCTAATAACACATAACATATAATGGCTATTTGGGTGTAATCCTAGAAATTTACCAATTTAGACAAGTCATTCCAATTATATAAATAATACTTATTATGGTGGTCTCGAATAGTATACAAGCCAAGTTCTAAAGTTTACAAGTCACCGGCACACTCATAGATTTTTGAATTTTGAAAAATCACAATTTTTGAAAATAACGTCATGTGTGCAGCTATGCAACTTAGACTTTAAACAAAAACATGCTAAAAATTTTAAATTTTGATATATTAAGCACATTTTAAGCATATTTTGAAAAGTTTAGGACAAGTAAGTGTTAAGTGTTCTAATTCTCCAATCCCCCCACTTAAGTTAAAGAACGTCCTCGTTGTTTGTATTAAAGGTTAAAAATTGGAAAATAAAAGAATTAGAACAGAAAAACTCCCCTGAGATTTGCTCGGTATGATCCTCCATTTGTTTTAGAGCAAAAATCATCTTTCTTGTGGATTAGAACGTTTAAGCTTTATATTCGATGTATCCACAGGAAATGCAGGAATCTATAATACCACCAAGGCTTCAAAACACACCGAAGGTAAGAAAGGTTCAACTTGCATAACACATTAGTAGTTAGGTAAAAATAAAACATAAAAGTTAAAAATGAAAATCATCAGGTCAGTCGATGCGCCGTATCTTATGGAAGAAGATACGCCGTATCGAGCCTGGAATAAATACGGATCAGAATAAAAGATGCGCCGCATCCTTAACCAGGGATGCGCCGCATTAAAATAAACTGATAAAAAGTTTTAAAGTCGAAAATATAAATATGCGGAAAAATAAAGATATGACCATTGCAGGAGATGCGTCGCATCTCAGGATGGAGATGCGCCGTATCCTCTGCGGCCTGACTGACTCGACACTAAAACAGAAAATTAAAAGATAAATCCGGGTTGTCTCCCGGTAAGCACTTGTCTTTATTCCAGAGTCTTCAAGTTGGACTCACGTTCAGCTATTTAGTATCGATCATTGAAGGAGTCGGAAACATCGCGCTCCCTCATTCCCAATTCAGTAATATTGAACATTCCTTGCTCGTCCTTAATTTCCACGCCGTTCTTCTTTAATATCTGTATAAACAAAGTTCTGTCCCTTTCGGGCAGAGATGACAAAATGATAGATGGGAAATTCTTATTATCATATAAGCATAAATAAGCAAGGTGGGGTGGTAGTTCAATAAACACATCATTATTCAAAAAAAATTTCTCAACTATTCTCCTACGTTTGTTAATTACTACACAATCATACCACTCATCATCAGAATCATTGACAACATCGCGTCTAAGTTCGGTAGGTACATTAAGGTCAATAAATTCCTCAAAGTTCTCATGATTAGGATTAGTTGAGTTGTTTTGAATCAATGTTTCTCCCATGAGCCTAGCTTCAAGATCGAGGTCCATACACTCTCTTAATCCTAGCACATAGACTCCTCTAATTATGCTTTTAACAGGATCTTGGCACTTATAGACTAGTTTATTATTCCCTACCCTTAATGAGATTTTTCTTTTAAACACATCAATCTTAGCATGGGCAGTAGACAAGAAAGGTCGACCAAGGATTAAAGGAATCTTAACATCCTCGGGCATATCTAAAATAACAAAGTCTACAGGGAAAATAAACTTCTCAATCTTAACTAGCACATTATTAGCAATCCCTTCAGGTCGTTTTACCGTTTTATCAGCCAATTCAATAAGTAACTTAGTCGGTGCTAATTTACCTAGTCCTAGGGTAGTGAATGTCTTAAGAGGCATAACACTAACACTAGCTCCTAAGTCAGCTAACACATTATTGAAAGATATATTATTAATTGAACAAGGTAGAGTAAAACTTCCTAGGTCTTTTTCTTTATGAGGCAAGGCATTTAAATCGGTTGCAGAGCTCCCTTCTTTCATTGTAGCCTTGATCTCTTCTTCAATCTTTGTCTTTTCTTTGAGTAGTCTCCTTAAACTGATTGAAGAATTAAAGAAAAATTCGGGTCTTGCACCATCATTACCATTCATCGATCTTCCAGGCAAGTAAGGAGTGACTTCTTCAGTGGTGCTTATGGCCTTGACATGATCTCTTGGGTTGGTTTCGGTTGAGCTAGGTAAACTTCCATATCCCCTTTCTTGAAGAACTTTGCTCATTTGACCAATTTGTTGTTCCAATGCTTTGATCGAAGCTCCTTGATTTCTTGTAGTAGTGTCCGTTGAAGCTCGGATTTCTTTGATCATAGTAGTATTCTCTTCATGTCTTTTAGCAGCATCGGCCATAATTTGCTTTAGAGTGTCATCTAAAGTCTGCCTCCTCTCTTGATAAGCGGGATTAAAGTTGTTCTCTTGATAGAATCCCGGGGTGGCTTCCTTAAATCTTCCCGAAGGTCGGAATGGTTGTCCAAATTGGGTGTAATATGCTTCTTCAAACGTCTCACTTTCATTCTTACTCGGGCAATCTTTAGTGTAGTGAGGTCCTTCGCACTTTTCACATCCAACTTGGGCAGCATACACTCTTTCATCACGCTTCTTCATCTCTCTACTAATTTTATCCAATTGAGCCTGAATAGCAGCAATCCCGTCAAAATTAGTGCTGCTCTTAGATCTAGTAGAGGTCCCATCGTGCCATTTTTGAGAATGATCAGCAGCTTCTTGGATCGCTTTCCTAGCATTGGCTGCACTCATTTGAGGCACAGCTCCCTTAGCGTCCAAGATTTGTCTAGTAGGCACGTCCAATCCTTGATAAAACAATATTATCTCCTGCATAGCGGTTAGATAGTGTTGAGGACATTTTACCAATAAATCTTTAAATCGTTCCCAAGCTTGATAAAGAGTTTCATCAGGCTCTTGCTTGAAACTGTTGATAGCCTCCATCTTTTTAGCAGTCTTAGCAGGTGGACAATATCTCTTCAGGAATTTGCTCTTCAAATCTTCCCATGTAGTGATTGAACTAGCAATTTTATTCCTTAGCCACTTGTTAGCAGCTCCTTTCAGTGAGAGTGGAAAGATTCTTAGCATGATTTGATCGTCAGTCACTCCTTCTGAAGTAAACAAATCCGCGATCTTGAGGACCTTCTCAACATGCTCATTAGCATCCTCATGTTCCGATCCACTGAAAGCATTTTCTCTTAGTTCCTTGAGAAACTGACCTTTCAATTCAAACTTTGACTTATCATCAAACTTTGGTCTAGCAACTCCTGAAGTGTGATCAGCACGGGTTTTGTTCATGTATTCCTCCATAGTTGTGTTTTCGCCCATTGTTTCTGTTTCTTCTTCCTTTTTCTCTTCAGAAAAATAATCAAGCTCGAATGAACTTGAAGTATCAAAGCTTTTTGTGTTGAAAAGCCTTTTAAGCGAATGAAAGACTCGTTCAGGATCTTCGAAAGGTTGAATCAAGTTCTTCGTAGAACTCCTGGTCATGCACTTCCTGAAATCAACACAAAAATATCAGTAGGGTTTGCTCAAGAAAGTAATATATCAGAAAACTAACAACGAAAACGGAATACGAAAAATTAAAGTTGCTGATATCTGCTGACGATGCGCCGTATCCAAGAAGTTGGATACGCCGTATCTTATAATCGTTAAAATTTAATCAGTCTTTTATTCAGAAAATAGATACGCCGCTTATAAATTAGAATGCGCCGTATCAATTTTAATTATCAAAAATCGATATTTATAAAAATTAAATGCGTCGTATTAACAAAAGTTAATGCGCCGTATTTTCGTTACGTTTCAAAATATAAGATTTTTGATTCAGAAGATGCGCCGTATCGATAAAAAAATCGATACGCCGTATCTGTTTAATAATTCGAAAACTGTTTTTAATTAAAATAATAGATACGCCGTATCTGATGAAGCAGATGCGTCGTATGGCGTTATCGTTTAGAAAATTTTTTTTTATCAAAAACAGATACGCCGTATCTTGGGGAAAAGATGCGTCGTATCGAATTAATTAAACGCGTTGTATTTTATAAAAAATTTGAACGCAATACGCCGTATCTATGAAGATAGATGCGCCGTATCGTTCGATTTAGCTCAGTACAACGATAGCAGAACACAAAAAATACGAAAAATTAAAACAAATAAAAACACACGAAAATAAACACAAATAAAAGCAAACAAATAACACACAAAAACAAAAAATATGCAAAATAATACAATGAATGCAAATTAATCTAATACACAACAAAATTAGCAGTTAGATAAAAAAAAAATTAGAAACCTAATTAAAATACTAATCAAATTAACAGATAATAACAATTCACTCCCCGGCAGCGGCGCCAAAAACTTGATGCGTGCGATGTGTCGTTGCGGTTTAGCAGTATTAATGCCTACTCAAGTTTTAAATTTATATTTAGCCGACTTATCAATAACACACACACTTAACGAGCAGTGTACCCGGTCAGTATGAATATAATGGTAAGTAGAGTGTCGATCACTAAGAGTGGAACGTATTATCTAGTTATTCTAATCAGTATTTTAATATATTAAGTTAGCTATACAATCTAATCTAACGCAAGGGGGTTCAGCCTGAGAGACTGGCACGATTTGGTTGCAATTAAATAATAAACTAAACCAATAGGCACGAATCAGCGAATAGCACATACGTACACAGATAAATACTTGAGACAATAAGAGGGCTGTCCTTATGATAAGTAGTTTGTCACTTGTTTTACTGCTAGTGTTATATGAAGTGTATAGTTCGATGCAACGCACCGAGATTAAGTCCTTTCTCGTTGGTTCTAATCTTATCGGCGAGTAAACCCTTAATGATTACTTATGACTATCCTATTTATCTTTCTCCTACTTTTCTACAGACCATAGAATGCATAGGCGATCTAATAAATAGGCGAGGGCAGAGGCATGGCGACCCGATCAACGCTCAGCTAGACACAGAGGTTATCAATGCACTAATAAAAGTCACTAAAGACATCAACATATAAACTTTAATTAATGAGAAAGCAGTTTTAAGGGAGTGCAATCTTTCCGTTGTCACATTACACAAGCCACCAATCTTGATGAATTAAAGTTTACTAACACAATAAAACAAAACTACTTAATGAATTAAACACATGCAGCACCTTCTTACAGCTCTTGTATCTTTGATTTGAGTGTGTCTTGTGCTCGCTATTCGACTGAATTCGTCCTTGGTTTCTGTACTTCGGTCTTCGTATATAATATATGTCCCACGAAATTCGTCTGGTCTTGGGGTATTTATAGTTTCTGTCTGAGGGTAAGATGCGGCGCATCTAGTAAGTAGATGCGGCGCATTGACTTAACTTCGCGTGGGGTCCAAGATTATAATATTCAGGAATATTCGTACACCGCCAGAAGATGCGGCGTATCTTTATCTTTGGATGCGGCGCATGTCCTCTTGTATCTTGGATCGTATCTGGTGAAATATTGATAGTGATGCGCCGTATGTGATAAGCAAGATGCGGCGCATCTGGAGCAGATTAGTCTTGATCTTGTACATTTCAGTAGACTCTTAACTTCTTGCATGTTTTGCCCCATAATTAGTCCAAAATCGCCAAGTTTCACCAAATGCTTGTTTTCAACTAAGAATTACAAAAGTAAACGATTAAGTATCAATCCTCATACATAATATAATAAAACAAGTCAAATTAATAGGATAAATGATAGTAATAAAATGTACTTATTTGAGTTCATCATGTGTTCACGGACTTTGAATTGGGTAATGTATTGCATCGCCTCAAGCAAAAGGGCAGTCATTCTTAAAGTGCACAAGGACTACGTTCAGATCTGTTTGGAGGTATACAATTTCCATCATTTTAATTGGCTTTTCCAAGACAGAACCTTAATTTGGTATTTGTAGTGTCTTAATGACGGGACAGCTCAAGTCAGGGATGCTGCGTTTTCAGTCTTGGTAGCAATAGCAAAGGTATACCTCATGTTTTCTTCTATAGCTTTGGACTGATAATTTTTATTATTATTATTATTATTATTATTATTATTATTATTGTTATTGTTATTGTTATTGTTATTGTTATTGTTATTGTTATTGTTATTGTTATTGTTATTGTTACTAATAATAATAATATTTTTTCCTTTCCTCTTTTTAGTCGGTTGGCATGGAGCTTTTGAATATGTCATCGGAGAAACTTGACGATGTCAGCCGTAAAAAGCTTTCAGAAATGATTGGTGTTTCAGGAGGTACCGTGGCACGACATGGCATCATGAAACGGGGATTGAGGCGCGGGAGGATTACTGAGCCG
Organism: Artemisia tridentata subsp. tridentata; assembly: GCA_021014915.2. NCBI lineage: Eukaryota > Viridiplantae > Streptophyta > Magnoliopsida > Asterales > Asteraceae > Artemisia > Artemisia tridentata. The sequence goes on along the minus strand of CP139508.1, from coordinate 490,746,321 downwards.
CTCGAAGGTTCTTATTCCATATTTTTGAATGCCCTTCCTTACTTTGTCTTTTGAGGACCCAATTCTTTTCTAACAGCAGGTTTACATAGTTGTCAAACGTGTACGAGTTGAGTCAATTACCATGAAACAAAGTTAGTTGGACCCTTTGTTTAATAAAATGCGCCTCAAAGCGACTGAGGCGCGAGGCAGCCATGTCATCACATCAACACCCTTTGTGCGTAGCGATTACAAAAAGCGGTGCTTGATTGGCGCCTTCGATAATCTGAACCCTCGTCATTGTGGGCAAAAAATACAGGGGTCATATTGGGCCCTTATAATCCGTCAATTTTGGCTTTAATAAAGCCTAGATTAAATATATCACAAAATAAGGTCGCTTTATTACATAAAAAATTTAAGGGGGATTTACATACATCCCCATGTACACATCAATATTTACATATTTCCCCAAATACAAGTTTTTAATGCATGATGTACAAGGCTATTAAAGCAAGGTTCGGGGAAATATGTAAATAATGATGTGTATATGGGGATGTATGTAAATGCCCCAAAATTTAAATCCTAAGTCCTTTTTTTCTTCCTACGTTGACCTTTAGCTTCTTTTTCTCTGTTTTGTACTTAAAAGAGCTTTTGCTGCTGTTTTAGGAGCTTTTGCCTCATCTGCTCGCTTTTTGACTCTCAGTGCAACAGAGGGTTTCATGCTTTTTAAAACCCAACTCAGACCCCGACTCTTAAGTGACCTTGACTGTTATAACGCAGGGCCGGATATCAACCTTTGCGGGCTGCCCAGTCGCACAGGGCCCAAATTTTTTAAAGGGCCTCAAATTTCATTTAGAGCCCAATATAGTTTTCAAGAAAGAGTAATATTTGAGTTGTAAGAGGCCCAAAAAGATCTCTCAGTAACTGTTAAACACTAAACTAATCAAACCTTATACAACAAACTAAAGCTATATTAACTAACTACTCTATCAATATTAACGTGACACTCTTAATGATAAAGAAGAATTATAAAGATGAGAAGAATAAGGCGTGTGAGTTAAACCATATGTCGAATGCTTATTATAACCTTAAGAGAACAATACACAAGCAAAACACACACACACACACACACACACACACTCTCACCTTTACAAGACTAAGAGGCACACCAAAATGAGTGTGAGAGTGTGGTATTTATAGGAGGTGGAGTGGCCTTTGTTGCCCTAAAAGGCCTTGGGTGGGCTTGTGTTGGACATGGGCTTTTATTATATTTCTTGAACTTTACTAATCAAAGTCCAACACAAGCCTTCCAATATTTGCCTTATACCTACACTACACATAATTTAAAACACATACAAATGACCATCACTTTCTAAAAATATAAAAGCTAACAATCTCCCCCTAAGGGATGGTCATTTCAATTATGCTCTGGTGATTGGTCTTTTGTCTTCAATGTCTTGGTTTTTGTGTGGCGTTGTAGAGTTGTCTTCAATCAATGTTCCTTTATGCACTGTGATCTTCAAAGTAATCGTCCTTTGGTGGATGTTCTTGCCTTGATCAAAATCTTCTCGAGATGATGCGTCGCGTCCTCCAACATACTCATACATCTTGGACTGTAAACTTCTGCAAATAATCATGCTAACAATCTCCTCTTAATCTTTCATCGTTTGACAAATGAACTTGTTCTTGACATCTTGATTAGCCTCTTGACATGGTTGTTACACTTTGTCTTTAACTTGATCTCGTTGTCTTGAACTTTTAACACTTGAGCTTTGATGAGGGATGTTCTTCATAGGTATGAGTATTCTGAGGTGAAGATGTTTTGATGTATGATGATGGTTGATGGATGTTTAAGGTAGCTGCATAAAACTGTTAGTAATAATCATCCAGCGCTTACGGGTTAGGACTTCAAGATCATCAACAGCATAGTGTGTAGACTTTCTCTAATCTCCCCCAGGCCGTTCTGAACCGGATACCCCCGAGAGGGCTTACATGGACACACCGAAGTGCACCCACGATTCAGTGAGTCGCTAGAGATCACCCTACGACTGTAGAACGTTTGAAGCACGTAACCATCATGATAAAACTGGCAAGATCCTTAGATCTCATTAAGACTCATGTACACCATGTGTCCTTATTGGTGAACACAGGTGAATTATCTGGAAAGTGTTCCTAAGAGATTTTTGATGAATCTCATGGCTCTAGACTCTATAATGTGCATTTTAGTTTTAGTAGACGGAGGCATGGAGCAGAGTGCCACCTTTTCAATATCAACACATCTCGGAGTGAGAGGCCGATAGATTATGTAGTGTTCTCCGTGAGAAATGAAACAAATATCTTTTAAGAGATATCTGAGTTGCTAGGAGGGGTTTGTGCAGTGCGTCACTGGGTCCATGACATCTTGTCTTCAATATCAGTATCACCATAGTGAATACCGATAGCAGATGAATTGACCCGGTTTCTGCCCTAAGTTTTCATGGAGGGCTATTTATTTTTACCCTTTCATTAAACTTTTCTTTTTAATTCTTCAACCCCTTCTTTCTTTTTCTCATTTACTCCTTTTTTCAATCTTACCTAAGGACTTCTAAATCTAATCTATTGGAATTGTCCTTGGGTAGATCCCTCCGGCTCTGGCGGATCATAGGACGGTTTTCCCTAACCTTAGTCACCTTATAACGCCATGACTATCCTAGATTTGCCATAAAACCTTTGAAAAAATCTCTCAAAGTGTTTATGAATAAACACATTTAGTTAGCACTTTGAGAGTTTTACATTTTTGAAATACTCCCCCTTCACATGTGCTCATGCATTTTTAACTAAAATTGCACATGTTGGGTAGAGTTCGCACATTTTTTGAATAGATCGATTTTCAATGAACATGACCTTCGCGAGACACGCTTACATCACTAGTTAGACTAGCTTGAAATTATTACCCGTCCTGGTCATATTCAATGATCATCTCTCGAATTGGTACATTCTACTCAGACAAGTCCTTTGCGAGACACGTTTACATCACTGGATGAACCAGCTTGAAATTATTACCCGTCCCGGACAAGTCTTTTCGAGAACGGACATTTAGTTTCGTCAATTCGACGGTTCATGCTGAGTCTGTCTGGTGAGCATACTTTGAGATTGCAAGAACTTTGATCACATTTTAATCATGTCCTCTCCCCCTCAAAAATAGCATGTATTGATATTTTTGATATCAATTTGATTAAAATGAAACTTTTTGGAGAGAGACGGATTTTAGCATGAAATTGGAACATTTTTGATGATGTACCCTCCTAACGGGTCGAAGGACTCCCCTTCAAGCCTGTAGAAAGCCCTCCCTTCGGAGGCCCAGGTTAATCTCCTAACACGTTTCATTGGCGTAAAACCATTCGCCTGCGAACTGGTTACCATGTGGGAATCCGCCAATCGAAGCCCTAAGCCCTTCGGGGTATTCCTGACGAAGGGATTAGCACGAAGGACCATCCTGACCTGGTCAAACCCACGTCTCCTCTACCCCTTGGCTTTCCCGCCAAAACAGAGATCGTGGGCTACAAAGCCCTAGCGGTTACCACTTTCCATGGGACGCCCCCATGATCTCCGAACTATGTGCAACCGCCCACTATGCCCTATTTCTCCCCTATAAATAGCATAGTCGGGCCAAAACTAAGTAAGTTAACTTCACTCTCTAAATTTACGACCTACATTACCATTACACATACTTACTCGCACGCCGGAGGTGGTTCGCAGGGTCCAACCCCTGCGCAATCACTTAACGTAGTGTCTTCGTATTTCTTTTTTTCAGGTTAAGAACAAGCTTGGCGCAATCTCAACACCCCGTTATTCCTTTGATCACCATCGAAGGCTTGGTTGGCAAATATTTGTTCAATCAGTGGCGCCATCCGTGGGACCGCTACAATTGGTCTCGTTAATTCCGAGCTTATAACCTACCAACTAATCTCACTATTATTCCGGCATGGATCAAGGAAGAGAAGATACTCCCCCACCGGGTTTCTCTACCTTAACACCAATACCAACCGACGACCCTAACAACCTTCCCCCAATAACCGCCTCCACCTTCACAACACGTTCTCACCCAGAAATCACAACCAACAATCATGCTTCGACATCAGCCAACCCAGAACCTGTTATTAGCCCAGCCTTTGTCGAAGCCAACCACGAAGTGTTGGAAACCTTTTAAGGGCTTGTAACAGACAAGTCAGGAATGCTGAGGCGCGAAGGGAGTTGGAATACTCGAGTGATGAGTATGATGAAGAAATGGAGATGGAGCCTAGGCCTCCGACTCAAGGGCCAACCTTATCGGCCTTAAGAATTGGATCTCCAATTGGTCGAAGGCTAAGCAAAAGGTCTGTTGGTTTCGAAGGAGTTCCCGAGAGGGCTCCGACAAGAAGAGAAGGAGCGGTTACCGAAGGCTCTAACGGTAGGAGCCAGCTTAGGGAAGAAAGGGGGTGACTTTGCCTCCCTTGCTAGCAGCTCATCTTGGAAGGACTGAAGCTGGGGTTCCGTTGCAGCCTTCTCACGCATCAGGCGTAGAAGGCAATCCGTCTAAAATTAATATGGGAGGAAATCTTCCTCCCAATGGTATGTACCCCTCGTTCCAAACTCAGTCTTATCCTCAAAATTTATATCCTCCAGTAAATGGACAGCCTAATAACCCAAGCTTCCCCCAAAATTATGGGAGCATGCCCTTCGGCCATCCTATGGCATACCCTCCGTACGCCATGGGAAACAGTTACCCGTTTGCCATGAATACACCTTATCAGACCTACCCAGGCCAGACTCCTATGGGAATGCCCCCAAACAGCAATCCTTACAATACTGCCCCCATGTATGCACCACCTTATAATTGTCTATATTCAGACCCTATGGGTTCAGCTACACCTTTTGTTAGATGGATAGAAGATTACCCATTGCCTGATGGGTTAAAAATGCCTTCACACGTTGGGAATTATGATGGGAAGGGGGATCCGGACAATTTCTTACACTTGTTCGAAGGGGCTATCAAGATGCAAAAGTGGGTTATGCCGGTGGCCTGTCATATGTTTACCTACACCCTACGGGATTCAGCTCGTATTTGGTGGAATGGGCAAAAGCCCGGTAGCATCGTCAACCTTGATGATCTCAAAGCCAAGTTTCGGTCACACTTCAGTCAGCAAAAGAAGTTCACAAGGACTCATTTAACGGTGCACAACATCAAACAGAAAGATAACGAAAGCACCAGGGCCTTCGTTACTAGGTACACCGATGAGACTTTGCAAATTTTGGGTCTTCATGAAGATCAACGTATTTCTGGTTTCGTACATGGCCTTCGGAATCGGAGTTTGGTGGAATTCTTGTCCACCGACCTTCCGACAACTTACAAGGGGTTGACCGAAAAGACATATACTTGGATTGAAGCAAAAGAGGTGTCCACTAATGGAGCTACGATAGATAAAGATAGCAACAACAAGTTTTCGAAGCATTCTTCGTGGGAGGGGTCCAAGAACAAGAACAAGAACAGAGATAGGTTTTCTTTGTACAACAAAGGCCCCAACCATGGCTTGTTAAGCAGTTTAACAAAGTCTCCAAAGGAAATACTTGCTACGGAGAGGGCAGCCAAAGCCTTCGAAGCGCCTCCCCGTATGACAAGTAAGGGCAAAAACAGGGATACCAGCAAGTACTGTCACTTCCACGAAAATTACGGTCACGAAACGAACAGTTGCAGAGAGCTGAAGAAACAGATAGAGGAAGCTGTGAAGTCCGGGCAATTGGCACATTTGGTTAAGGGAATAAAGAAGGGAAAGGAAGAGACGACCGACACCACTCCTCTCGAAGCCCCAATACTCATGGTCCGTTGGGGCGAAGCCAACTTGAAAAGAAAGGTAACGGAGGGTAACGAAGTAGGGGAGGTAACTTTTCCTCCTCTTGCAGGTCAAATCCCTTCAAATGATCCGGTAGTCAACAAAGTCCTCATTTCCACCGGGAAGTGAGTAGAGCCTACATGGACTGCGGAAGCTCCTGCGAAATCATCTATGAGCACTGCTTCCTCAAGCTTAATCCTTCGATCAGGTCACAGCGAATTGATTCGAAGATACCCTTGGTAGGATTTTCTGGCGAACATTCATGGCCTCTGGGAGAAGTTCCATTGGAAATAACGATTGGAGAAGGCAAGCTCACAAGGACAGAAACCCTCATGTTCGCTATTGTAAGGTCCAGCTCTCCTTACAACTTGTTGATAGGAAGAACCGCCATGCAAAAAATGGGGATCGTAGTCTCTACCATACACGCAGCGGTAAAATTCCATACACCCTATGGGATAGGCACCGTCCTCTCCACTTACAATCAAGGACATAGGGGAGACAACAGTAAAAAGATTAGAGAAAGTCCAGAGGAACCTCCGAAGGTCATCCTAAGTTGTACGGATGCCGTAGAACGTATCGTGGTGAATGAGCTCTATCCAGAGCAAACGGTGGTAATCGGAAAGCAACTCCCTGCTAACTTCAAAACAGACTTGGAGAAGCTACTCAGAGCCAACAAAGACGTATTCGCATGGACGTATTCAGATATGACCGGGGTTCCCAGGACTCTTATGATCGATGGCAAGCCCTTCGGTACAGAACATAAGCTTAACGAGTTCAAGCACATTGAACCAATTAAGCAAAATCGACGAAGCCTAGCACCAGAAAGAAGTGCAGCCGCTTGTAAAGAGGTGGACGAGCTCGTACAAGCAGGTATTCTCAGAGAAGTGAAATACCAAACTTGGGTTGCTAATCCAGTTATGGTAAAGAAAAGTAATGGAGGGTGGCGTATGTGTGTTGACTTCACCGATATCAACAAAGCCTGTCCGAAGGACTGCTACCCTCTACCAGAAATTGATTGGAAGGTCGAATCCCTTTCGGGGTTCCATTTGAAATGCTTTCTGGATGCCTACAAGGGGTATCACCAAATACAAATGGCGAAGGAGGACGAGGAGAAAATAGCCTTTTACACAGGGAAGGGTGTCTATTGTTACAAGAAGATGCCCTTCGGCCTAAAGAACGCAGGGGCTACTTATCAGCGTTTAGTAGACAAGGCCTTCCGTAAGAAAATCGGAAGAAACTTGGAAGCCTACGTCGATGACATGGTAATAAAAAGCAGAACCGAAAAGGACCTCCTCTCCGACATTCAAGAGACCTTCGATCAATTACGGGCAATCAACATGAAGCTTAACCCCAAGAAATGTTCCTTTGGCATGGAGGAAGGGAAATTCTTGGGGCATTTGATAACGAAGCAAGGGATTAAAGCCAACCCTTCGAAGGTTAAAGCCATCGCAGATCTTCAAGCTCCAAAGTCATTAAAGGAAGTCCAAAGCCTCAACGGGAAGCTTGCGGCACTTAGCAGGTTCCTTTCGAAAGGGGCAGATCGGTCTTTACCATTCTTCAAAACACTCAAAGGGTGCACAGATAAAAAGACTTTCCAATGGAGTTGCGAGGCGGAAGCAGCTTTCGAAAAGCTAAAGGAATTCGTAGAAATCTTACCAACACTAACAGCCCCAATCAAAGGCGAAGTGTTGTTCATGTACATTGCGGCTTCTTTCGAAAGCATCAGCGCGGTGCTTTTAGCCGAAAGGGAAAAGAAACAAGTCCCAATATACTTTGTTAGCAGGGTTCTGCAAGGAGCTGAGCTAAACTATCCGGAGTTGGAAAAGCTAATCCTTGCTTTAGTTTATGCTGCAAGACGCCTTCGAAGATATTTTCAGGCTCATCCCATCACAGTCTTGACTGACAAGCCTATCAGACAGATACTGTCGAAACCTGAGAAATCAGGAAGGGTAGCTAAATGGGCTATCGAATTGGGAGAACATGAAATAGAATATAAGGGTCGAAACTCCGTCAAAGGTCAGGTACTTGCGGATTTCCTAGCTGAAACACCTTCCGGACCTAGCCAAGATAAAAAGGTTCTTAAGCAACACCCTGCGAAGACGATCGAAGGATGGAAGCTGTACACAGACGGAGCCTCAAGTTCCGATGGTTCTGGAGCAGGTTTAATGTTGGTTAGCCCGGAAGGAAAAGAGTATACTTATGCATTACGCTTTGAATTTGAAGCCACCAATAACGAAGCTGAGTACGAAGCTCTGTTAGCCGGACTTCGACTAGCCAAAGAAATGGAAGTTCAAAATCTGTCCATCTTCGTAGATTCCCAACTAGTTGCTAATCAAATCAAGGGCTCCTATGAAGCAAGACAGCCCACCATCAAGCAGTATTTGGAAAAGGCTAAGGAACTTCTCCAAGGCTTCGAAACCTATGATATAGTACATGTCCGCAGAAATCAAAACAAGAAAGCAGACGCCCTAAGCAAGTTGGCATCAATGGCATTTGCTCATTTATCGAAGGAGGTTTTGGTAGAAGTATTGGCTGATAGGTCAATTGAACGGGGCGAAGTTTCTGACATCGTAACCGAGGAAGGCACCAACTGGATGACTCCGATTAGGGAGTATTTGATCAGCGGTATCCTGCCAGAAGACTTTAAACTAGCTCGAAAGGTCCAGATCAAAGCTCCCCAATATAGACTTATTGGGGATAATCTATACAGGAAATCCTTCTTATCCCCATGGCTTCGTTGTGTGGGACCAAAACAGGCTTCGAATATCATATTCGAGGTTCACGAAGGCTCTTGCGGGTTGCATGCAGGCCCTCGTTCCGTTGTCTCAAAAGTGATGAAGCTTGGGTATTATTGGCCATCCATGCATAGGGATGCAATAGAAATAATACAAAAGTGCGAAGCATGTCAGATCCAATCCAAAGTCCCGAGAATGCCTAAACAAGACATGACCTCCGTTACATCAGCATGGCCTTTCTGCCAATGGGGAATTGACATAGTCGGACCCCTGCCAGTTGCTCCAGGGGGAGTAAAGTTTTTGGTTGTAGCCATAGACTACTTTACCAAATGGGTTGAAGCGAAGCCCTTGGCATCAGTGACAGGAAGGCATATGGAGAAATTCGTGTGGGAACACATAATTTTTCATTTCGGTGTCCCTCACATTATCATCTCCGACAATGGAAAGCAGTTCGCCGAAGGGGTGTTCCCAACCTTCTGCGAAGGCCTGAAGATCAAACAATCATTCACTTCCGTTTATCATCCCCAAGGTAATGGACAAGTAGAAGTCACAAACCGGGATATCATAGAAGGAATTGAGAAGAGATTGGGACGAAGCCATCATGGGTGGGTAGACGAGCTACCCCAAGTTCTGTGGGCACATAGGACGCACCCCAAGTCAAGCCACGGGGAGACTCCTTTTAGCCTCACTTATGGAACGGAAGCTGTTATACCCTCTGAAATAGGCATCGAAACAGAACGCATTGTGAACTTTGAAGAAAAGACAAATGGTGAAAGGATTCGAGAAAATCTTGATCTTCTGGAAGAAAGAAGAGAAATAGATTCGATCAGGGTGGCTATCCATAAACAGAAGATTGAAAAGTACTATAACAACCGAGTTCGACCCTCCACGCTCAAGCCAGGTGAATATGTCCTTCATTTGAATAGTGCAAGCAAGGCTGAATACGAGGGAACACTAGGGTCAACATGGGAAGGACCCTACGTCATAACAGAAGCCTACGGCAATGGTGCGTACAAGCTCGCAATGCTTAAAGGAAAAGTCATGGATAGAACTTGGAACGGTACTAACCTTCGTAAGTTTTACATATAACACTTACTACTAAAAAAAAAAAAAAAAAAAAAAAAAAAAAAAAAAAAAAAAAAACACTCATTTTGTTTTTACAATTTCATGTAACGCATTCTTCTCATCTGGGGAAAGAAGCATTAATGGTAGGTGTCTTAGTATTCATTTCTTAAAATGATGTAATCCTCCCTACCCAATTAATGATATAACGCATTTCCCTCAAATCTCTTGTTTCGTTCTTTACAACAAAGATTTTTCCAGCCAAGTAGTATAAAAGTTTCAATGTCGAAGGATGTAGCAAGGCACACGCCTTGTATATAAATAACATCCAATATAATTCACATTAACTTTCCTATGAAGTCTTAGGGTATTAAAAGCCCTCTGCTACTTAAGGATAAAGACGGAGTGGGTCACAACCCTCTGTGGCAATCAAATTATACGATTGCTTAAAATCTTGGTCCAAAATACACACAATAAGGTTATAACCTTAGGTTGTATGTGTACGCTCTTGAAATGAGCGTAAGAGAAGAAAACCATGACAATAAAAGTGGGACATATCCCACTAAATTAGCATAAACAAAGACTACGTACAGTCTTAGTTATCATAATCATGAAAAGGACAATTGTCTAAAGTTACCGGCCGAAGCCCAGTAACACAAAAGATAAATTGTTCTAACAGGAATAAAGATAAATTATCTCAAACAGATAACATGTTGAGAATCATTTCAAGGTAGAGCAGAGTTGGATTTCCTTGTTGAGGATGAAGGTTGGATCTTCATAGGCTTCTTTGCCAAAAGCTCCTCTATTGAAGCCAATGGATCTTTGGTCACCTCGGAAAGATAAGGGTATTTTGTTGAAATAAACGCATCACCAGCTTCATTAAACTCTTGCTCCGAATCTGGGCGATAGTAAGACACCTCCGACAAAACAACGGGTTTCTTTGTCTGGGCAATTTCTTCCAATACGGTGCACGTTTCGTAGAAGATGGCTGCGTTCACAAGTCTCCCAATAACTTCCCCTACCTCATCGCTGCGATACAATTCCATCGCCAAATGAGGAACAACTCTCGAAACTACCTCAGCTCGGTCTCTCTCCAAGATTTGCAGCTGGGATTTAAGATCATTGAGCTTATCAAAAAGGTTAATCTCCTGCTCAGCTAGCCTAGACCTTTCTACCTCCAGACTTGTACATTTAGACTCGAGCGCGGCAATTTGGGCTCTATAAATGGAAACTTTGGACTCTTCAACCTTCAATTTATTACACCTCACCTGGGATTCTTTTAGTTGGCCTTCGAGTCTGTCAATTTTGACTCGCATATCTCGAACGAAGGGATTCTTCTCAAAGTCTTCCATCACTTCCTTACATTTAGCCTCCAACTTATCATATTCCTGATCCCTAGCTTTTTCTTTAGCTAAGATATCATCCATTTTTACCCTCACATCCAACAACGTTTGCATTAGTTCCCTTGTTCTCGAATTAAGATGATTATCCAAAACAGCCTGCCTAGCGTAACTTTTGGAGTGAAAGTTACAAAGTTCTTCAATAGACATGTTATTTAAGACTCCTTTCCAACTGGTAGGCGTCATTTTGTCAACCAATTGTCGACAGGCATGTGCATCAGGAAGTTCCACAACATCGGGAAGGCCTAAAAAAAAAAAAAAAAAAAAAAGAAAGGAAAACAAGTTATATGATGCATGGCATATGATACGTAGGAAAGATGTTAGCTTACTTGGAGTAGGATCATCAGGAATCATTAGAGGATTGGGTATAAAGGTTTTGGAGTGCGATCCCTTGGGCCTCACAACTCTCGCTGGAGGAGTAGGAAGGGCTAATTTCCTCTTCGGAGGGTTCCTTACAGACATGGCAGCCTTTGCTTTCCTACTTCTCTTATCTGCAACACCGGAGGACCTTGCGAGCCTCGTTTGAAATTCCTTGATAAGGGGATCATCGGAATCTGCAACAGTTTCCACAAACTGAGGAGTTTTGTCGTTCTCAATTGACATGGACGGAGACCCTATTCCGTAGCTTATATTTTCTGGCTCTTTAGGGACAAAACTAACTTCCCTAGTACCACGAGCCACAACGAAGTTCCTGAATGCCATCCCTACAGAAAAACAAGAAGAAGAGATAAATATCATCAGATGAGTCATTTACTTTATTTTAATAGGTATATACATACTTTTCCCATTGCAGATTATCTCAGGTTCCAAGGGAGAGCCTTCCCAATGATCTACAATCCCCGCCATAAACAGTATCGGCTCAGAAAATGTTTGCACATCAAATGGGTGACGTTCAAGACGTTGGTAGAGGGAATAGCTTCTTACGAAGTGAGGCAAAGGATCATCAAAGCGTTTCTCGTCAAAACGATTGTCTTTGTCTAACAATGCTGGATATTGGGGAGGTATGATACTATCTTCCACATAGAAAAACAAACCTTTCCATTTTCTTATATTGGCAAAAGGTTTTGTTATTAAACAGGGCACATCAGGCTCACTTCTTTTACCTAAGGTTAACCAATCACCACCAGGGCAAAGGTTGATAAAGCCTCTAAGCACGTTAAGCGTGGGCTCATAACCATAGGCTTTGCATACGACAATGTAGGTGGTTAGTTTGGCTAAGCCGAATGGGTTCAACCTGGAAATATGAACTTGTTAATACTGTAAAAATTCTAAGATCAGTGGATGTATAGGAATCCTAAAGTTGGATTCTGTAAAAGCATGAACATATAACCCAACATACCCAGTCGGAGTGTCAAAAATACTTTGGTTTTTGCTTGGGAGTATCACTTTATACTTTTTTAGTAGGGGATATTTTTCAAAAAAATCTGCCAAAGCCTGTTCTGATAAGGTACACTTTTGTTCCCTAATGATTCTTTTTGCCGCCATACTCATCTTGTATTTGTAACAATGAGAACGAAGAGGGATAATTACCTTAAATCTCTGAAGAAGCACAAAGCACAGTACTGTGTATGTGTATTTTGGGCGCAAAGAAAAAGTGTGATCAGGTAGGGATTAGAAAGAGTTTATGCATATCTATTGACGATTTACCCTGACCGTACACGTGTACTCATAGTTTGAGTAAGTATACGGATTTCAAACTGTTTTTTCAATTTTGAAAAGAAGTTTGGAGATACCGATATAGTAGCTGCTGCAGCCTAGGGTGTAGTAGTTGGATAATTATTAGCCGCATTTATTGCGCAGAATTTGTTTAAACACTTATCTTCATTTCGTCCGAATTTGTGATAAATGGGATAGAGTGTAGCAGGTTTTTTGAGTCGAATGCAATTTATACTCGTACGTATATATCACTTTCGACTGGGGGGCTTGACGATGTACCCTCCTAACGGGTCGAAGGACTCCCCTTCGAGCCTGTAGAAAGCCCTCCCTTCGGAGGCCCAGGTTAATCTCCTAACACGTTTCATTGGCGTAAAACCATTCGCCTGCGAACTGGTTACCATGTGCGAATCCGCCAATCGAAGCCCTAAGCCCTTCGAGGTATTCCTGACGAAGGGATTAGCACGAAGGACCATCCTGACCTGGTCAAACCCACGTCTCCTCTATCCCTTGGCTTTCCCGCCAAAACAGAGATCGTGGGCTACAAAGCCCTAGCGGTTACCACTTTTCATGGGACGCCCCCATGATCTCCGAACTATGTGCAACCGCCCACTATGCCCTATTTCTCCCCTATAAATAGCATAGTCGGGCCAAAACTAAGTAAGTTAACTTCACTCTCTAAATTTACGACCTACATTACCATTACACATACTTACTCGCACGCCGAAGGTGGTTCGCAGGGTCCAACCCCTGCGCAATCACTTAACGTAGTGTCTTCGTATTTCTTATTTTCAGGTTAAGAACAAGCTTGGCGCAATCTCAACACCCCATTATTCCTTTGATCACCATCGAAGGCTTGGTTGGCAAATACTTGTTCAATCAATTTTGCATTTAAATATTATACTCCCCCTTAAAGAAAGCATATTCTTTAAACATTTGAGTTTAAAATCCTTTAAGAGTATAGAGGAAGTTTGCACTTTTGAAGAATCTTGAGCACAGAATTTGGAGAAAGATTTTGAAAAATATTGATCATGTGCTCAAGGATTCTTTGATTTTGTTTGCCATTAACAATGCGAGTCCTGATCAGATATAATCAGAAGTCATCATTGTAGCGCGGGTTTCGTACTGAAATGCACGAAATCCGTGAAGTAGAAAGTTTTGAGAACGACATGTTTTAGAAAACGTTTAAATAAACTCTCGCTCAAGCATCTGTACATGCCCGTATCATTGTTGAATGACATTTTTAGGTACGTACAGAATATTGATTTATACAAGAGACATGTCGTGAGAAGAATATTTTTGGTTTTTGTATTTTATATTTTTTATGTCTTTTTGAAATTTTATATTTTTATATTTTGTTTTTGTTGGTTTTTCAAATTTTGTATTTTGTTTTTCAAAAAATATTTACATGCGAAGCTTTTGGAGATAAATCAAGAAGATTCGAGAAGACTTTCTAACTCTTCGGGAGTTAGGCTTCGCATTCCAATTCGACGAACTAAGTATTCAAACCGCTCTTTTGGGAGGGATTTAGTAAATAGATCGGCGAGTTGGTATTCAGTCCCCACGAAAAATAATTCAACAGTACCCTCTTCGACGTGTTCCTTGATAAAGTGGTAGCAGACTCTAATATGCTTGGTCTTGGAGTGCTGAACGGGATTGCACGAGATGGCTATGGCACTTTTCGAGTCACAATACATAGGTATGTGGTCGAAAGAGTAGCCATAATCTGTGAGTTGTGTCCTCATCCATAGAACTTGGGCACAACACGCAGATAGAGACACATACTCGGCTTCTGCGGTTGAAAGTGCCGTGCAGTCTTGTTTCCTCGATGACCAGCCTACTAGCTTCTCTCCCAGAAATTGTGCTCCTCCGGATGTACTTTTTGCAGTGACTTGGCAACCAGCATGATCGGCATCTGCAAAGGCTGTTAGTTTGAACTCCGAATCCTTCGGATACCAAATTCCCATGTTAATGGTTCTTCGAAGGTACCGGAAGATCCGTTTAACCTCTTTGAGGTGAAGTTCGGTAGGCCTTTCCTGAAACCATGCTAATAAGCAAACAGCAAATTGTATATCGGGTCGGCTAGCAGTTAAGTACATGAGAGACCCAATCATGCTCTGATATTTCTTCGGATCAATGGGTTTCCCATATAAGTCAGCACCAATTTTGGGTGAAGTGACCATTGGAGTACCAATAGAGTTACAATTTTCCATTCCATGTTTCTTTAAAATCTCAATTGTATATTTCGCCTGATTATTGAAAATACCATGATGGGATTGATGGATTTGAAGTCACGGAAGAATTTTAATTCGCCCATCATAGACATTTCAAATTTACTTTTCATGAGATTTGCAAAAAGTTTTGAATGTTTTGGATTAGTGGACCCAAAGATTATGTCGTCCACGTAAATCTGAACAATCAAAATATCATTTTTGAAATTTTTGGTAAACAAGGTCGGGTCAATTGTTCCTTTGATGAAATGATTATTCAGCAAGAAAGATGAGAGTTCATCGTACCACGCCCTTGGGGCTTGTTTCAAACCATAGATAGCCTTTTTGAGCTTGTAGACGTAGTCGGGATGATCTTTGTCAACGAATCCATCAGGCTGACTTACGTACACCTCTTCCTTCAGAGTTCCATTCAAGAAAGCCGTCTTGATATCCATCTGATAGACCGTGATGTTCTTGTGAGCCGCGTATGCTGAGAAAATCCTGACCGCTTCAAGTCTAGCTACAGGCGCGAATGACTCATCAAAATCAATTCCCTCTTCTTGTCTGAATCCCTTGGCCACGAGACGAGCTTTGTTGCGAATGACAGTCATCTCTTCATCCTTTTTGTTCTTCCATATCCACTTAAGATCAATGACGAGTTTGTCAATGGGTCTTGGTACTAAATCCCAAGTGTCATGAAGTTGATATTGGAGAAGTTCTTCCTGCATTGCTTCAATCCATGCATCGTCTGACATTGCTTCCCGAATGTTTTTTGGCTCTTTTAAACTGACTGAGCAGGCGAAGATGCATATATCACAATCGGTGGCAAGTTGTCTTCTCGTCTTTACTGGCCTTGAAGGTTCACCAATGACATGATCTATTGGATGGTCTTTAGTCCACTTTAACGTTGAAGGGTACCTTGGATCTAACGAATGCGTGTTTTTTGGTTCATGTAACCGAGAAGAAGATTCAGCAGATTCCGTAGCAAATGGGTTTTCAAATGGTTCTTCTTCTAACACAGCATCGTTTTGTAGTTGTTCTTCTTGAATTGGTGGGGTTTGGTTTTGCTCATCAACTCTTGGTAAAACAATCTCAATTACTGGAGTGGCAGGAGTAGATGTAGATGATGTTGACGTGGAGGGAGTTGGTGCTTCAGCTTCGATTGTAGTAGATGCATCTTGTGGTGGTGGTGGTGGTGGTTGTTGTTGAGCGGGTGCAGCGGAACGTTGTTGTGATGTATCTATCGAAGCTCCACCATAGTATTCATCATACATAAACTCGAAGAAGTTATCCAGTTCTTGATTTGTCGGTTTATCAGTTGAAGTTGACTGAGCTCCGTGAGGTATGAGTCCTGAACTGATATCTCCAGAAGTTTGACTTTGTGGTGCGGGTCCTAATCCGATACGATTAGAAGCCATCGGGTTAAGCGCGGGTTCTAGAGCGAGTCTCTCAGAAGCCATTTGTGAAATCTCATCAAATTTCACATTCATCGTCTCCATTACTCTTTTCGTTCTTCTGTTATACACCCTGAATGCCCTTGAGTTGTCAGAATAACCAATGAAGATACCAATATCACCCTTAGCTTTTAGCTTCCCCGGATCCTCTCTGTCATTTGTAAGATAGCACAAAGCGCCAAATACATGAAGGCAAGAGATATCGGGTTTTCTGTTGTTTACCAATTCATAGGGGGTTTTATTGAATCTTGGATGGATTAGGGATCGGTTTTGAGTAAAACAGGCAGTGGAAACAGCATCAGCCCATAAAAACAACGGTGCACTAGAATAAATCAGCATTGTACGAGCAGCTTCCACAAGAGTTCTGTTTCTTCTTTCAACTACCCCGTTTTGCTGTGGAGATCTGACAGCGGATATCTGGTGAGTAATTCCAGTTTCTTCAAAATATGTTCTTAACTCCTGGTTCACAAATTCTGTGCCATTGTCAGTTCTTACAATCCAAACTAGAGCTTGAAGTAAGACTTGAATCCGCTTCAGAAAGGTGACGATGATTCCTGGTGCTTCGTCTTTTGATCTCAAAAACCTTACCCATGTATATCTTGAGTAATCATCGACAATCACAAGAATATACTTCTTCCCATTGATACTCTTAACTCTCATTGGGCCACATAAGTCCATGTGCAATAGATGTAACTTATCAACCGAACTGGGAACGGTTTTAGGTTTATAAGTTGCCCTTTTGCTCCTGCCTTGCTCACAGGATGGACATAAGTGTTCTTTGGTGTATTTGAATTTAGGGAGACCGGAGACGATGTTGTCTTTGGCAAGCTTTGTTATCGTGTCGAAGTTGAGATGGGAAAGGCGTCTATGCCACAACCAGGACTTAGTATCGTCAGCTCTAGTCATAAGACAAATTGGTGATGAAGAGGCCATTTGGTTTATGTCGATAGCATAGAGAATGGTGCCACGATTTCCTGTAAAGAGATCATCTCCAATCAAATTCCTAATGAAACATGTATTCATTCTAAATGCAACCTCTAGATCTGCATCACAAAACTGTCCGACTGAAAACAGATTATGTCCCAATCCTTCGACATAGTAAACCCGAGTGATCAAAAAATTCTCTAACTATAGATCTCTATAACCCAGAATAGCTGCTACATGATCATTTCCAAACCTAACTGTTCCCATGAACTTCCATACAAAGTTGATCAGCAGCTTCAGAATCCCGGTCATGTGCTTGGAGCAACCCGAGTCAACGATCCAAAGAAAAATTTCAATGACCTGTGTAAAACAGATGATTTTGTATATGGAAACCGTTTAACATTTGGTTCCAGGGGTTAGATGTAACAGGTATATCACACTTAGAGATGGTTTCAATTTGTTCTTTTGAAGCAATATTTAATGTGCCATCCTTAGGTGTAAACATTCTACCCGTAGGTTTCCATGTGCAAAACTTAAGATGGTCCTTAGGTAATAGGCTACTAGTGGTTTTCCTAGATTTTGCAATAAGCCTTTTAATGTATCTAGACCTAGCACTAGTTCCTGAGGGCACATCTTTCTGTTTAGGCACAGCATTCACATTCATATTATTTGAAACAATATCATCACAAATATTTTCAGACAAAGATTTCTTTCTCATTAAACAAACAGATTCATTACAAACACTTGAAATATTGTCCTTAACATTACATCTAGATGACATATGTTTCTTCTTGGAAAGCGATAAAATCCTAGGGTGTTCTTCTACTTCTACCGTTTTATTCTTGATATCACTTTCAGATGCAGATGGGACTCTATTGTTCCTTGTATTGCTCCTAGGCTTTAGTCCGCTGCTCCTAGAGGTACTTTCTACTCCTGTAGAAGGTAAGGCACACGCATTAGGTTTTATCTTGTTGTCATTTGAATTTGTTTTAGCCGTCCTAGTCTCATTTGGATTATCTTGCACACTTTTGTCTATCGCCCTATATGTTTTAGAGGTAGATGCAATAGTGGTACTAATCCTATATAGTCCAGGTGCTATCACTTTTGGTGTTTCGACAACTACTTTCTCTTTTCCTTTCTCTTTGGGCAAGGGTGGAGGAGCATTTTGAGAAACAGACATTTTTGGCTTATCTTTAATTTCCGCACCCTTCCCTTTTTGCATTTCATTGTAAGAACGTTCATACGACATTTTGTCATACTTGCATTCTTCCTTTTTCTTATCCAGTTGTTTAAAATATGTGACATTTTCTTTTTCAAGCTTTGCAAGAGCATTTTCACATTTTGAAACAATTTGGGAAGTCTCAGCTCGAAGTCTTTCATCATCTTCGACAGAATATATTTGATAGATAATGGACATAATATCAGTTGATAGAGCTTCGAAGGAGAGAGCGTCATTTTGTTTTTCCAAAACTTTGATTTGTTCAAGGTTTTCATTAGCTTCCTTTACCAAGGATTTGTGGTCCTTGACAAATTCGGCTGCTTCTTTCACAATTGCATTCTCAACATGGATTACTCTTGCATGTATTGCAGTTACAATGGGAGTAATTTCTGTTTCGAACATCTTTTTCTGTTCAGTTTGAAAACTTGAAAACCAATCGTTGATATTAGCGTTTGTTTTGGTTGCCACAACAGTTTGAAGCATTTCAACTCTCTTTTTAAGATCATCCAAAAGTATTCTAGCTTCACTTGTGTAGCAAGTGTTGTTAGAGTACATTTGTTCGATGTTAGAAAGATGTTTTGAAACAACTTTTCTTTTTGCGACAGCCACTGGTTTTTTGAAAAACAATGGTGACTCTTTTTGAACAAGATGAACTCCAGAAAGTTTGTTAAGTTCATTATAGTCAATTGGTTTGATTTCTCTGTTCAATTGTCGCATTTTATTTCTACTCTCTTTGGAAAGCTCAATCGTTTCATATGAATCATAACTAGCGGGTGGATCATGTACATCATTTATAATATTACCATTATATAGCACATTCTGTTCTTTCTGAGCTATCTTGAGATAACAAGGGTTTTCACAACCGAGAGCCAGTTTTTTCTTTGTGTGTAAAATCGGGTTTGGATCGTTAATTAATAGATTAATTGCTTGTGCAGAATGACCCGTTTTTACAAGCAATTCTTCCAACTTTTTAATTGTTGCCTGTTTGTCAAGAATTTCATCAAGAAGTTCATCTTCTCGTTTTGAAAACTTTGCATGCAACTCTTTCTTCTCTTTTTCAAGATCAGAACAAGTTGATTTTTGTTTAGAAAGTCGGTTGGTTAATTCAGAAATTTCTTTGTTTAAAGATTTAATTTTCATGTTCAAATTGACATCAAGAGTGTCAAATTTGATTTGCAATTGTTTTTCTCTTAAAACAGAATCTCTGTAACCAATTTCAAGTTCTGACTGTCGTTTGTGGTTAAATTCAAAAGCTTTTTCGTTCACCTTGTATCTCTCAAGCTCAGCGGTCAACTTTTCATTCGTGGCCTTGACATCACGATTGACTTGTTTGACCTTTTCGATTTCAATACTACAGTTGTTCAACAATGATTCAAATAAAGCACGTGTTTCCTCTTCAGTCTCAGTATGTTGTGACTCGAAGCCTTCATTAGGATCCATATCTAGAGTAGCCAAATTAGTATTGCTACAACTTGGGGAGTCCATATATGTATCGTAAGTGGGATTAGGAGTTGCAGGATGCTGTTCATTTTGAGGTGACATATCAAACATTTCATTATTGTGACATGTAGCATATGTTGGTACCTCAGAGATTCCATTGATATCATAAACAGGAGGTGCTTCAGAATCCGTGTCATATTTAACCTCCTGAAGATTGGCCATGAAAATGCAGTTGGCATCTATATCTTCCAAGTCTTCCATATCATCCATCAATGCCATGAAATCATTCTCCTCTGCATTCAACTGAAACCCTGCCTTTTCCTTCTGAGCCAAGAGCACTGCTTTTTGAAGAAACTCAAGATCTTTCTTATTTGGCTTGGAGGGACAGTTTTTTGCCATGTGACCCGTTCCCTGACAGTTAAAACATTTCAACACATTTCCTTGATTCATATTCCCAACATTCCCAGCTACTGGAGCAGCAACATTTCCAAACTGATTCCCCATATTCTGACCCCGTCGATTTCCAGCAACTTGACCCAACTGATTCTGATTACCCATATACTGACCCATCTGATTGCCTGCATACTGCCCTTGATTACCCATCTGAAACCCAGTAGCATATCCCTGCTGATTCCCATAAACTCCAACCATTTGTCCTTGATTACCCATATTAAAACTCGGTTGTGCGATCTGCCTGTTGCGAGTGTTTGATGAGATCCTTTGATTGTTGTTGGTTGGTGTTGAATAGCGTCCTTGGTATGCTTTTGTCATTAGAGCAAATGCATGTGACATAGCTGCCATGACTTCATCTTGGTCAGTGATGTCAGGTTCTTGGAATAGTGGATTATGTTGTTGTGGGTAGAATGATTGTTGTGGAATAGATTGTTGTTGCATGATGTTATGTGTGGGAGTGGATGATGATGGTTGTGTATTCACTGTTGAAGGTGTTGGTGATGGTACTTGAGCAATGAGTGCAAGAGGATCATGTTGTTTAGCTAGCTTCTCTTTCCTAACTTCATCGGCCTCTTTCTGGTTTTGTTTCAAAAAGTCATACAGTTGATCATAGTTCACCTCATGAAGATTCTTTGTTTGGTTAACGATTGTGACATATCGTCCCCATTCCTCTGGTAGGTTGTTGATGAACTTGATATTTTGAACAATTTGCCTTGGAGCCAATTTGTTCCTGATGAGCTCATTCATGATAGTGCAAAACCTTGTGTAGTAGGATTCAATTGGTTCAGCTGGAGTGGATGTGAATTTCTCCCATTCAGTTAGAAGCTTGTTTTCAATGTCTTGTTGACCAATTTCAGTTCCATGACATAGCCTTCTAACTCGTTCCCACATATCATAAGCAGTTTCACAACTGTCAACAGCACAAAAGATCTCTTGTGGTAAACCAAGTTGGATTAGGTGCATGGCTAAGTCATCAGCTTCAATCTGTTTCCAATCCTCTTCCGTGTATTCTTCTTCTTTCTGGTCACGAAGCTATTTGAATCTGTCGAGGCTTGAATGGACCATTTTTGATGGAGTTAATCAAGAGTTTGCCTTGTCCATGAGGTTTAGTTTTCAAATATCGAAGCATACGGCTTGTCCATGGAAGATAACTACCTTTCTCTAGCATGGGAGGACGGTTTTCTGCACCGGCTGCATGAATATCTTGTTGAGTAGCCATTGTTGATGTTGTTGTATGATAAGGTTGATTGATTCAGGATCGTTGCAAAGAAATAGGTGTTGTGATTGTTGAAGGTTAAACTTTGATGTTGTTGAGAAGCCTTTGTTTGTTGTTGATGATCGTTGAAGTTACAATTTAGATAAACAAAACAAATTAGATAAAGTTACTAAATTTGACTAGAATATAATTTAGACAAAATCAAAAGTTTACAATTTCGACAAAAGATATGTAAATTATAATTTAGATAAAATTTCAATTTCTATAAAAAATTTTAATTTGACCAAAATTTATACAAATTATGGTAAAATTTCAATTTAGATAGAAATATCTAATTTATATAAATTGATAATTTATATAAAAAATCTAACACTCTCATACAAGAGGGTAGATATCCGATTGTCGAAGTATTTTATACACTTATACAAGCGCAAAAATACCGAGTTCACTTTTGGTGTTGAAGAAATCACGATCGAATCAAATTTATAAAAGTTATTTAACTTTGAAAACGTTTATGTAAAGTGCGAGGGTTGAAACTGTCGAATCTGAAAGTTACACAAAGCTGCTGAAAAAGCGAGGGACCAATTCTGACAATTTCCGAAAGTGCAGTTCTGTCCGATATCTGATTGCGATAAGCCTTTGTTGTCCGATATCTGGTTTGCGATAAACTTGTCGGATGACACTGGCTTTGAATTGCGATAAGTACCTTAATCTGAATTGCGATAAAAATCAAATGGCTGAATTGCGATAAAACCCCAAGATCTCAATTGCGATAAGATAGACAAGATCCAATTTTGATAAACCCCTTTTTATCGCAATTTAAATTGCGATAAACCCTAACTTATCGCAAATCCTTATACAAGGATTGGATATTTTTCGATGTCGAGAAGTACTTTTTATTGTTTTTCTTATACAAGAAAAGCAATAAAACTCCAAATCGTAGCCAATAAGAATCGAACGAGAACCTTTGAAGCGTATTTTCACTCAAGAACTCAACTTTTTCTCGTCAAAATCACAAAAAGCTCACAATTTTTTGACTTTAAACGCATGTAAACCACAAAAGCTACCAACTTTTTCTCAAAATCGCTAATAGAAACACAAAAGCTTGAGGCTTTTTGCTTACAGCACACTAGATGATGCGAAAAAGTTAAAAAACTATAATCTTTTTGATAGAAAAACCCACGTTAAGCTTAAAAACAAACACAACTAGGACCTAAATCAATGAAAGGCGAATGATACCACTTGTTAAACACTAAACTAATCAAACCTTATACAACAAACTAAAGCTATATTAACTAACTACTCTATCAATATTAACGTGACACTCTTAATGATAAAGAAGAATTGTAAAGATGAGAAGAATAAGGCGTGTGAGTTAAACCATATGTCGAATGCTTATTATAACCTTAAGAGAACAATACACAAGCAAAACACACACACACACACACACACTCTAACCTTTACAAGACTAAGAGGCACACCAAAATGAGTGTGAGAGTGTGGTATTTATAGGAGGTGGAGTGGCCTTTGTTGCCCTAAAAGGCCTTGGGTGGGCTTGTGTTGGACATGGGCTTTTATTATATTTCTTAGAACTTTACTAATCAAAGTCCAACACAAGCCTTACAATATTTGCCTTATACCTACACTACACATAATTTAAAACACATACAAATGACCATCACTTTCTAAAAATATAAAAGCTAACAGTAACTATTCTAGCAATTATAGGCGGCAAGAAGCATTAACTGCTCATTTGTCCACCGATTGCTTTGTTTCATGCTTCACGTGGACAATTGCTTTCTAAAATTATAATGCTGTATCAGCAGACACACTTATGGGCACACGAAGTTGGTTTCAAGCGAAAACACACATATACAAATGGTTTGGATAAGACAAGTGCTAGTAGAAAATGAATAGAATAACTTGATAAAATTAACGTTGTCAAAGGGCCTCTTTTGTGAACATGGCATGGGCCCCCGAAATCCTCGGGATGCCCGGGTTATGAGTCATTTACTTCCTATGAGTCACAAATTTAAGAAATTTCTGGAGAAGATGGAAAAATAAATGACTAAGCAGTCGTTTTTGTTGCTATATTGTGATTTCACCATCGATCCTGGCCTTTTTGGGAACTTATCTTAAACGATGATTTTTTCTATTTGCATGCCATGTTAAGGACACCATAGAGACTGAGAATGAGTGACTGATTAAACAATTGGGGCGATAATGGCTGACTGGGGAGTCAAGAGTTTTTAAAATAGTATCACCCACCCACATACCCTCTATGTTGCTACTTATTTATTGGTGCCTTCTTTTATATGCGTGTGTGTTAGCTTTACTTTTAGTATAAAGTGATGGTCATTCATCTTAATTAGAACTTTGTGACAAATGGGCTTGTATTAGTTTTAATATCATGTGTAAAAGACCAATCCATGGTCATAAGCCCACAAGCCCACTCAAAGCCTTTAGGGCAAAAAGGCTTGAAGTATTTAAAGCTCACATTGTATCATTTGTATGGGTGGTTCACAGGTGTGTATGTGTGTTTAATAAAGAAAAGCTTTAACATCTATCATCCTACATATTATACGATCCATACATTCATCTTGTCCCATCTCATTCTTGTGCATAACAAAGCATATCTAAGTGTGATAAAGAGTGATTTCTAGTCACAACAAGTGGTATCAGAGCCGGTCAACGAGGTAGGAAGGTTGTGATTCGATTAGTGCTTAATAGAAATCAACTGCTGTGATTTTTGTCTTCTTAAAAACACCACAACGAGGGTGATTTTTGGTTTTCTTGGAATCGATATAGCAAGAATCAAGTGAAAAGGTTGTGTTTGTTCTTGGTTTGGCAAACTTGTGATTTTTCTTCACTTGATTGCTGGGAAAAATTGCACTTTTGTTGGTGTTCTAAGTGTTCTTGATCGAAATATTTTTGAGAACAAAATATTTGGATGTTTTTGGAATACTTTGGTTACATTAATTGATTAATCAGTGTTTTAGTTGATGTGATTGGTGCAAGTTGCTCAAGTTGGTGAAAAGGTGTAAGAGATAATATCTACTAAGATAAGATCAAGTGGGCAAGTGACTCATAAGTCAAAGAAGTTGGGAAAAGTGCAAAAAATCGTCATTCAAAGAGTCCAGCGCGTTTTATCGCAATTGGGAGTTTTTCACCGTTTTATCGCATTTCAGCCATTTTATCGCATTTCAGTGAAAAGCAGCGATTTATCGCAATTCGGATATTCTATCGCAATTGCAGCTGAACAAGTTTATCGCAATTCGAACTCAGATACCTATCGCAGTTGAGATATCGCAGTTGACATTTCGCAGTTGACTTATCGCAATTCATAGTTATCTGATTTCGAGTCTTATCGCAGTTCACCATCTGATATCGCATTTCAAGCCTGTCCGATATCTTATCTCAATTGCGATATCGGACAAAGAAGGGAATTGCGATATCGGACAAAGAAGGATTTTCAGCAGTTTTCAGAATTGACACTTTCAGTCCCTGTACTTTTCAGCAGCCTTAGAGAAGTTTCGGATTTGGTAGTTTTAGCCCTCGTACTTCTGTGAAACGATTTCAAAGTTGTCTTTTTACGTCAAAACTTCAAACGGTTATAACTTTTGAACCGTAACTCCGTTTTCAGTCCACGACCGGTCAAAACGACCGTGAGACCGAGGAGAAGGACACGTTGAAAAAATTCATTCATTCAACCCAAGTTTCGAGGCCTGAAAACGCTCCAGAATGAAGTTATTGAGGTTTTAAGTTTTCAGACCAAAATTCCACCGTAACAACTCGCATCAACCTAACCAAACTACAACTTCAACCATCACCAACAACAAAACAAGACAATCACAACATCCAAGCTTAACTTTCAACAACCTCAACTCCTATTTCGTTGCAAAGATCCTGAATCAACTTTATCACACACTGGAGCTAAATGGAAAAGGAAATGAAAATGAAAGAGAGAAAATCAAGGGAAGCGTTTACTGTGCTCAAGACTCATATTGAGAATGTCATCATTTCTTCTGGATATGACTCAAGTTTCGATCAGGCATTTGAATACTACATAAGATGCCAATTTCATTATTTCACCCCTCCACTTCAACAAAGCCTGAATCAATATGAGAAGATACTGAATGAAGAAGAACTGTATATGCAAAACTGCAAGGAAGCTCTTGAAGTGATCAAATCTCAACTTCAGATTATCCTGCAACCTGGGATATTAACCCTGTCAGGGTTTCTCAATGCATTTTCCCGAAAATATCGGCTTGACTTCAAAGACTTCCAAACTCAATGCATCGATTACATGAGTGAACTCGAAAAATCACTTGCTGAAGAAGAAGTTGAGCAGAGTGAGATTGAAAAGCAGAAACGGGAAAGGGAGCAAATTGAAAGAGAACGGCTCTTAAATGAATCAGTGGGAAATGAGAAAGAGGCAAACAAAGAAGAAAAGGTCGATGAGGGTACAACATCTGATGATAGCTCGGTTTTAACGGGTAGTGACACATCATCAGAACAGCAGGTTGTATGCAGTACTCCAAGATACGATTCGGAAGCTGAGGGTTCACACAGGAATGAAGCTGTTTGGGATACTGAAGCTGACCACATCAGACTTTCATCCGACATTGCAATAGTGGCTACGGTACAACATTCAAACGATCATGATAATGTTGTTTTGTTCGGTAATGTGTTTGCTTATGACAAGACACATCCTGCGCATCCTGAGTCCATCAGTGACACATATGTGGTGAATCGGTTTGATAGTAATATCACTCCTACGACTCCAAATATGGAGCCTAATGGAGGCGAGCCTGCCCAGGATGGATCTTCTCATGATCAAGATCATGCCATATTTGCTTCTTTAATCCATAATTTCAAACATGAACTTGAAAAGTGCAAAGAGGACAATCGCAAAACTAAGCAAACAAACATCTTATTGTCCAAAAAGCTTGAACAATTAACAAAAAGCAAAGAAACTGAAATCTCAAACCTTAAATCCCAAGCTCAGAAATTTGAAATAAACGAAGATGTTCTCACGCCAATTTTAAAACGAACCAAAGAACTTGAAGTTGAGTTAAGCAAAGCTCTTTCACGTGAAAAACGTTCCTTTCATCAACTGGATGAAAATTTGGGCCCCGCCAACAGAAAGGTCCAAGAGCTTTTAAAAGAGAACGTTGAATTAAAAATGAGATATTCAATGCTTCAGGAAAGCACTTCAAATTTTAAGATTGTTAATACAAAACTTGAAAATGAAAATCAAGAGGTTTTAAAACGTGCAAACAATCTTGAAGAAAAACTTCGAAAAACAAACCAAAGTACTCAAACTCTTCAAATGATGATTCCTAAAGCTGAGAAAGTTCATAAAGGAAAATCAGGAATTGGTTTTGAAAATACAGATCAGGTGGAACATAAATTTTTGCCGCTTGATGCTCTGTTCATGTCAGAAGAAGATGAAAAATTGGCAGAGGAAAAACGCTTAAAAGGCAAAAAAAGAAAAAGCCCACTCTCGTACCAAGGCTTTGTGTATGGTTGTATACAATTGTCAGAAATACCAAAACCACCTTTAAAAAGAAAAGAAACAAATGTGAAAAGATTTTTCAAAGAAGTTCAACTTGCTACTTATGATGCTAATTTATGGCAAAATAAAGCAAGGAAACAGTTTTGTAATCTTAAATATCACATTGAGCACACGTTAAAGGTCATTTGGTCAAAACAACAATACACCGAGAGTGACTACACTCGTCTCATGTCATCAGACGCTTGGCTAAAAAGGGAAGTCCGTAAGTTTTTAAAAGATGAGATTGAACCTCTTGTGAAAAATATCAATTTCAGTTTTGAACACTTTGAAAAATTTCTTGTCACTGAAATGAGAGAAGATTTAAAGTACATCCATTCTCTTGAAGATGAATTTGATGCAAAATGCTTAAATCTTGAAATTCAAAAAGAATTTTTCACAAATCAAATTGAGTCATTCAAATCGGTGTCTGTCAGCCTTGAGCATGAGAATGTGGATTCTGAACATACATATTTTTTGAAATCCGAAAATCTTTGTTTCAAAAGGAAAATCACCGAACTTTCAAATGAAGTAGCTAAAGTCAAAGAAGAATTGTCAAAAAGAATTGCTTCTTCTGAAAAGGAAAAGATTTTTGAAGAAAATTGTGATGATGCCAATATCAAGTTTGATTTGGATGAACTTGATACAAAAAATATTGAATTGGAACATGCTGTGGCATCATTACAAAAAGAAAATGAGCATTTGAAACAGACTTACAAAAACTTGTTTAATTCAATCAAGCGTTCACGTGTTCTGAATCAAAAATCAAACACGAAACAAAAGGAGTCTGAAGTATTGAAGCCTCAAGTTACAAAAGTTTCCTATCCAGATCCTCTATTTGATTCTACTTCTTCAGATTTTGAAACAGACAATGCAAATCATGTGTTTCAAACAAAAGTGCTGGAGCTTGAAACGCTTTTAGCTCAACACACAAACGATCTTGAGGATACCAAAACTGATCTTTTCAACAAAACGAACAAATTCGAAACATATTTTGAAAAACTTGAAAAAGAAAATATTGTTTTCGAACGAAAATTGGCTCGTAAAATAGATGATTCAAAAGCTGAAAAAGAACATTTTTTGAAACAAATTGCTTCTTTGGAATCTAAATTGGCATCTCAAGATCTTCTTCAAAAAGAATACAGTGATTTGCGATCATCATACAATGCCTTGAAAACAAAGTTTGATGATCTTAACCGTTCAAAAGGAAAATCTCCTGTTTCATCCAAGTTTCCCAAAGAGGGTAGTGTTTTGAAGAAGGTTTACACGGGTGAATCTTCAAAACCATTTTCGAAAAAGGCTTCCCAGTTTACTAACTATTCTTTGCAAAAAGGAAGGAAGTTTACAAAGAAACCAAGATTTTCTGAAACACCTACTCCTCCAAAGCTTTCAAGGTCAAACATGTCTCATGAAGAGACTTCAAGATTTCAAACTCCACAATCTAGCTTTACACGGGTAAGGCAAGTGTGGAGACCAAAGCAAATTCCTTCTAACTCTGAAAAACTTTCGCTGCAACACAAGGACTCTGCTTTGAAAAAGATTTTTAAATCTCCGTTGATTCCGCGAGTGTTATTTCCAGATGATAAACCGGTTTTTAGTCCTCGTTGGAATTCAACTTCTTTGAATCAGATTGACACAACTAACAAATGGTTTTCAAAATTAGCTAAACCCGTTGGCGCAGTGCTTAAATGGGTTCCAAAGGTTGTTGTCTAATCTGGTCTTAATGGCTTTCGTGCATTTCAGTACGGAACCCGCGCTTAATTTAAATGGCTTCTGAACACATCAGTTCAGGACCCGATCTTCAAAGAAAGGAAAGTGCTTCATCAAAAAAATTCGAACGCTTATCCTAAAAATCTAAATGGCTTGTAAGTATTTCATCTTACAACCCGGGCTTCAACGTTTTGGCTTATGTACACATAACAGTGCATAACCCGTTTTTTAAAGGAAGGACTCTGTTGTACACTTTATGGCAACAATCCTAAAAAGAAAAGAAGTTTTCATGAAATGATTATTCAAACTTCTTAACCTTAAGCAAAATTTTATTCAAAATTTCTCAAAAAGTTTTTCAAAACTTTTCAAAAATTTTGC
The DNA here is from genome assembly GCA_021014915.2 of Artemisia tridentata subsp. tridentata. Lineage (NCBI taxonomy): Eukaryota > Viridiplantae > Streptophyta > Magnoliopsida > Asterales > Asteraceae > Artemisia > Artemisia tridentata. The sequence goes on along the minus strand of CP139508.1, from coordinate 490,717,088 downwards.
TTAAGATTTTCAAATCGTTACTCCCCACTTGCTCCAAAGTTTTCCAAAATGTCACAACCAATGCAAGTTTTGAGGGGGAGTATTTCAGAGAAATTTGTTCCAAAAAGTTCATGCATATCAGTTTCTCCCTATTAGCTTTCTAAAAACAATGATTTTAATCAAACGGTATCAAAAATACCATTGAAATGCTATTTTTGAGGGGGAGAAATGTGATTAATATGTGATCATGGTTCGAATCTCAAAAGACTCAGATTAACCAACGAATTGACGAAGCTTAAGTGTCAGCAATCGAAAAGACTTGTCCTGGACGGGTAATAATTTCAAGCTGAATTTATTCAGTGATGTAAGCGTGTCTCGCAAAGGACTTGTCTGAGTAGAATGTACCAATTCGAGAGATGATCATTGAATATGACCGGGACGGGTAATAACTTCAAGCTAGTCTAACTAGTGATGTAAGCGTGTCTCGCGAAGGTCATGTTCATTGAAAGTCGATCATTTCAAATGTGCGAACTCTACCCAACATGTGCTATTTATTTCAAAATGCATGAGCACATGTGAAGGGGGAGTATTTCAGAAAATGCAAAACTCTTGAAGTGTTAACCAAAAATGTTTTTTATACATAAACGCTTTGAGAGATTTTCACAAAAGGTTTTATGGCAAGTGATCAACAAATCTAGGATAATCATGGAGTAATAAGGTGATTATGGTTAGGTAATGTCTAATGATCCTCCAGAACCGGAGGGATCTACCCAAGGACAATTCCAATAGTTTAGAATTAGAAGTCCTTAGGTATGATTGAAAAAAGGAGCAAAATGAGAAAGGAGAAAGAAGGGGTTGAAGAATGAAAAAGAAAAAGTTTTTGTTAGGGTGAAAAGAAATAGCCCTCCATGAAAACTTAGGAAAGAAACCGGGTCAATACATATGCTATCGGTATTCACTAAGGTGATACTGGTATTGAAGACAAGACGTCATGGACCCAGTGACGCGGTGCACAAACCCCTCCTTGCCACTCAGATATCTCTTAAAAGATATGTGTTTCATTTCTCACGGAGATCAATGCATAATCTATCGACCTCTCACTCCGAGATGAGTTGATATTGAAAAGGTGGCACTCTGCTCCTCGCCTCCGATTACTAAAACCAAAACGCACATTATTGAGTCTAGAGCCATGAGATTCATCAAAAATCTCTTAGGAACACTTTCAATACACTTGTGTTCACCAAAAAGAACATAAGTTGTAAGTGTCATAATGAGATCTGAACCTGGAAGAGCTGGACTATTTATTGCTAACTGTTTTATGCAGGTACTGAAGAAAGTCCATCGATCATCGTATGTCTCAACATCTACAATGGAAGAAAAGACGCTGTGAATACATGAAGATGTTGATCAAGGTAAAGAAAAATCCAAAAGACGATGCCATGAAGATCACAATACATGAAGGAACAAAGAATCACAAAGTTCAAGATGCTGAAGTATAAAGATCTAATCACGTAGTGCATCTTTTGAATGACCATCCCTTAGGGGGAGATTGTTAGCTTTACTTTTAGTATAAAGTGATGGTCATTCATCTTAATTAGAACTTTGTGACAAATGGGCTTGTATTAGTTTTAATATCATGTGTAAAACACCAATCCATGGTCATAAGCCCACAAGCCCACTCAAAGCCTTTAGGGCAAAAAGGCTTGAAGTATTTAAAGCTCACATTGTATCATTTGTATGGGTGGTTCACAGGTGTGTATGTGTGTTTAATAAAGAAAAGCTTTAACATCTATCATCCTACATATTATACGACCCATACATTCATCTTGTCCCATCTCATTCTTGTGCATAACAAAGCATATCTAAGTGTGATAAAGAGTGATTTCTAGTCACAACAGTGTGTGTCATGGCTTGCACGGGTGTGTCATCACAAATTTTGATGCTAATTTTAAGATTCCCTAAAAGTCATTGCTGAAGTTTGATTGTTCTGTTTTATCCGCAATTAAATACGCAGAAACAAACCAACTCCAAAAGATGTCACTGTCTGATTCTCAAGAGCAGAACAAAAAGAAGAAGCAGCATTATGGTAGTGAAAAGGGTACGCTTGATTTTACCTTCTTTTCTTTCTTTTCAATATGTTGATTTTGTCTGGTTGTCTTCACGGGTAGTGAAAAGGGTACGTTTTCTTTCTTTTCAATAGTAATTTTATTTAATGGCTTACAAATTTAACAGTCATAAAACTGTCTCGGGTCTTTTTCACCATCATCCTTGCAACACAAAGGAAACGATCTGGGGCATTTGATAAGCAATAAAGCAATAAATCACGTAAACCACCATATCCTAAAAATAAATGGCGTTTTATTTAGTGAGAGTCCTTGTGGAGAACACGAGCATCATATCGACATCTTCAACTCACTTAGAATGCTTCCAGTTCTTCAATAAACAGCCCCGATGTACACATTTCTCCCTCCAGGATGATGACGATCTTTTCGGACTCATCCTACATATGTGTACATAGACATATCAACTAGAAGCAACATACAAATCAATACCCCATGAGTGGATGTCGATAACTATTCTCTCTACAATTCTCTTCAGATCAATCTCTTATCAAACCTCTTTTCTCTTCCTCTGGCTAATCGTAAATGACCACGTATGTAGACAACCCGATTATGACAAATTTGAAAATGAAGTAAAGTAACCCAAACTTGTGACTTAAACTTACACGATAGTGTGACTAAGAACCTATACTGAGCACTACAACGTAACTCCTTAAAGCATAGGTCGTTTCATATACCCATCCATCCTTCCTTAACTGTATATGAATCTCTCTTGAATTATCCACATCTTTGTGTGACACTGAGTACTACAACGTATCTCCTTTAAGTGATAGTTGACTAGGTCTTCGTCCATCTACCCCTTGACCTATGAAAACTAGATAACCCAATACTTAATTACTATTCTATAAATGCTCAAACAAGGATCTCGAAGAATCATGCATCCAACCAACCCCGATATCTTCAAGATATTAAGTACACGCACCCGTGAAATTCCACTTCAAGCTCAAATAAGTAATAAACAAATAATCCCCATAGTCACATTTTGATAACGTTCAAAATTTAGCCATTGACATTTTATTGTGATTCTTGATTAGGATCTTTTCGGTTATACGTGGTGATGTTGAAGGTGTAGGCCAATAATATTATTTGTGATTTTGGTGTGAAATCTTCCATAGAATGCAATTCCAATGATACAGGAAGAATTTGAGTATGAAAAATTTATACGCCAAATTTCGCCGAGAAAATTCGAATTTTGACCTAAAAATTTGAATTTTGGGCCAAAATTTCACTCTTATACCAAAATTTGAATTTCGCGTAAAAATTGAACGTTTAGTCCCCTGTAAAAAATAAATTTTACTCAAATTTTCCCGCCAAAAAACTCTTTTTTTGGAATTGCGAAACAAAGGACCAATTGCGAAAGGAAGTCTGATTTGCGAAATTATGAACCAATTGCGAAAAATGGCTTGAATTGCGAAAACTTGCACCAAATGCGAAAGACCAGCCAATTCCGAAAGTTTAGCCCAATTGCGAAATGAATTCCGGTAACTGGCAATTGCGAAAATCTTAGGCAATTTCGAAAGTTTGCAATTGCGACAACCAGTGCAATTTCGAAAGTTTATGGCAATTTAGAAAGTCAATCCAATTCCGAAAAACTTGCCCAATTTCGAAAGTTGACAGTTCACCAACTCTTTGTCCTTTTGTCACTTGCCCATTCTTGTCAGAATACCAACTTTCACCAACTTTGACTAAATATTCTTATACAAGAATATTTATCAATAAAAAATAAAGAAGATCTAAAAACAAGTCATGGACAATCTTCAATAATTTCCAGTCGATCTAAGAACTTAGAACACCACAAAAATCCAACCTTTAAATGCAAGATTCGACTAGAAAACTAAGAAATCTTCACAACCCAACTCGTTAACTCACTAATAAACACAACTTTTAACCATAAAGTTGGGTCGTTAACTCACTAAGTTGGGTCGTTAACTCACAAATAAACCCAACTCGTGAACGATTCCAAGACAATCACAACTGCTCACGTTTTTATGAAACAAAAACGCAACTGTTGGGTCGTTATGAACATAAATCGAACACAAATAAGCTCGCTATTTCTATGGAAAACTACCAAAACTTGGCTGTGAACAGTAGCCGATCTAAAACACACCAAAAATCACATTTGTTACCTCAAATACACCACGATTCACCCCCGGTTAGCTCTTGATACCAATTATAAAGACCAAGAATCGTGTTCTTCACCATCAGGAGGTCGAGGTTCATGAAAATAGAAGAGATCCATGGTCGGTTTTAGAGAGGGAAAGTAGAGAGAAGGTGGAGAGTGAAAACCGGATTTTATTGATATGTTGGATAAGGTTTCACAGCCACACCCCACAAGTGAAGACTTGTGGGGTATTTAAATGCCTTACAAGACAACTATCCTAATATTACATTAATAGTCCCTGCACATTATGCATACTAGTTGTCTATTCCAATTCACGTAAATATCGCTCAGCTTCATTTCTAACAGCCTGGGATTGCGGTTATTCTTGACATGCCTTTGGATGAGTTAAAAGAAAGGCAAGATACACTGGTACAAGATTTTGTAGTGGACAGGTCGGTTGTCATTCAACCCGAGGTGCAGGCAATGATTGCTTCCTTGTCTCTCTCCTCTAAACATTTGCAAGCCAAGTATAGCCTCAAGATCAAACCGAAAGCTTTATGCTTAGGCGTGGGTTCGGGGAGTCTTCCAAGCTATATGTCAAAAGAGCTTGATTTTTTGGTAGTCGGCGTCGAGAAGGACCCGGATATGATCTTCGTCGCGAAAACTTTTCTTGGATTTGAACCAAATGAGAACCTAATGCTGGTAAAGGGTGATGTTGTGAAGGCTGTCAAGGAAATGGTGAACAATGACACACCAATGATTATTTGCAAACTGCTTGTTGACAATAACTGGATGTTCACAAAGTTTGATCTGATAGTCTTAGATGTTAACTTAGGACTGGATAGGTTGGGTGCTGGAAACTGTTCCCCTGTTAGTAAGTGTATGAAGCAACAGTTTTTTAATGAGACAGAACTGGCATTAAACCAAGGTGGTTTGCTCATAGTTAATGTTATATCCCCAGACTTTGTTTTCTCATCAAAGCTAATGGCATTTATGAAGAAAGCTTTCGGCAAAGTTTGGAGAATTGCGATGGGTAGTGAGCAGCAGTACATCTTGGTAGGAGTGTGCACTAGTGGAGAAGCCGCTCACTACCCATCGCAATTCTCCAAACTTTGCCGAAAGCTTTCTTCATAAATGCCATTAGCTTTGATGAGAAAACAAAGTCTGGGGATATAACATTAACTATGAGCAAACCACCTTGGTTTAATGCCAGTTCTGTCTCATTAAAAAACTGTTGCTTCATACACTTACTGACAGGGGAACAGTTTCCAGCACCCAACCTATCCAGTCCTAAGTTAACATCTAAGACTATCAGATCAAACTTTGTGAACATCCAGTTTTTGTCAACAAGCAGTTTGCAAAGACTCATTGGTGTGTCATTGTTCACCATTTCCTTGACAGCCTTCACAGCATCACCCTTTACCAGCATTAGGTTCTCATTTGGTTCAAATCCAAGAAAAGTTTTCGCGACGAAGATCATATCCGGGTCCTTCTCGACGCCGACTACCAAAAAATCAAGCTTTTTTGACATATAGCTTGGAAGACTCCCCGAACCCACGCCTAAGCATAAAGCTTTCGGTTTGATCTTGAGGTTATACTTGGCTTGCAAATGTTCAGAGGAGAGAGACATGGAAGCAATCATTGCTTGCACCTCGGGTTGAATGACAACCGACCTGTCCACCACAAAATCTTGTACCAGTGTATCTTGCCTTTCTTTTAACTCATCCAAAGGCATGTCAGGAATAACCGCAATCCCAGGCTTCGGCACCGCCACGAGCCTCATGTCGCACATTACCAAATGAGGACATGACAGAAACCTAACTCTCCTACGAAAGTCACGTGGCCCTCCATTTGTTTCAATCTCAACACCTTCCACAAGTATCTTACCATGATACAAACTGGCAGTATGCACTTAACTTCCTCCTCAAACTCAAGGAAATTCAAGTCTTTGTCGGTACAACCTGCGGGGAGGAGTAAACTTAGCATATCATTTCCCAAAATTTCTTTAACCAACAAATCATCAGCCGTGTCGACACTAGTCCGAGTATAGTACTCTGAATCTTCCGCTTTGTTTATCACCATGATTATGCGGGAAACATTGTAATATTTATGGAACAGTGTCATTCTGCGTCTCTCTCACGTTTTGCTGGTACTATGAGGACACCAACAACCGGCTTGTCTGTTGAAGAAACAACAATTGGAGAATCCATGACATGGACCAGCAGCTCCTTAGAGTAGAGAATAGCTGAGTTGGAGACCTCTTCAGATCCGATCACGAAGAAGGGATTAGGCACGTCCTTAATTACCATAATCCTTCGCGGGACTAGTGTTCCAACTGATTCATCTGGGACTGTTAAAGGTTGGACAGTATGTGACATTGCTGCAAAGAAGATCGAGAAGGGAAAACGTAAGGTTAAACGTTTAGAACTTATAGCTAATTTCCCAAAAAAGAAAAACAACAAGAGAATCAGTTATTTAGATACTTTTATTGCTAACAAAGGGTTGTGTAAGTAAAAAAGGCTCAATAACAGGTGCAAATTAAGAGTGAAAGAAAAATTTATGGAGTAATTCTTAAGGAATATAAGTAGAAACTTGTTGATTAGAAGACTAAAATCACTCACAAAACAAACACACATGTACATAATAACAACTTATAAATAAAATAAATACACATAGAAATGACAAAATTGTTGCTAATCTTTTAAGTATAAGCAAAACACCAGAAGTCTAGGAGCCCTTTTGATTGGATGGGTCACTGTGAGACAAACCTAAAGAAAAAGCTAAATATCTATACTTGATTCATGCTACAGTGAGCTAAATGACCTACAACTTCTCTTCTCATTTCATGGCTGCAAATTTTTAAAAATCATAACTGCACATAATTTATCTCATCTTTTCAAGTGAGCTGGTATCTTAAGTAATTGACTGTTATATCTTACCATGATACACACTGTCTGTTGGAATATGTGAACTATTAAAATCATAAACACATAAAACATCACAAAGCACGCAGCGGAAAGATCTAAAGAACATGTAATTAATTAACTTAAATAAATACGTACCTTAATTGCGTAATCAATCAAGAGCAACAAGAACCCTAATATGGGTTATGTATATGTCGAACCAACAAGGTAAAACCACCAAGAATCACAAGCTAAAATAAGCTTGTCACTCGTTCTTGTACACACGCGATAGTAGCGTTCCAATGGGAAAGCTAGGTTCAAGATCACTAACAAACCAAACACTTTGTTGCAACACTTGAATCGCCAAGTTCTAATGAACTTAAAAAGAGGGTCGATCAAGGTATAGCAAGAAGGAGAAAAGAAGAGAAGTTTGGCAAGAGTTAGGGATACTTGATTAGGTGAAAATCAATAACAAGTGAATTTGTATTTATAGGCAAACCCTAAAAACACAAACTTGTTCCCTAAGCTACTACCCAAACCGACCCACCCATACAATGGGTCAATCGGCAGCCCAAAGAATCCCTTGTGGGTTTCTAGATCCTTCTTTTCACTTTTAGTCCTTTAACGGTCGTTATCTTTAACACCGTTAAGTACTAACCATCGTTAAGTGTTATTAGTGAAATGAATAAATAAATATAAATATAAAATGTATATTTAATTATTCAAACCAATGGAACTCTCACGTATTGTGTGCAATCCCGAGTCTCGGGTTCGAAACCGGACATACAAATATTAATTTCATTATACACAAAACTAACAGCTCCCACTTGGATAATGATTAATATTGTAATGACATGGGCTAGTCTAGCTTTAACAGATCCCAATGCCCCCAGCTTGATCCGAGTTGTGGTTCTCCTGGAAAAAACCACTTGATGATATAATCATCATACTTATCCTTTTGTTACTAATACTGCGTTAATTTGGATATGGATCTTGTCATTCCATAATTAACAGTAGTTTCTCGTTTATACATAATTGAACAAGATTACCAAAACATCTGAACGTCTTCCAGATAGACTTTGGGCGTGCGCACGCAAACATCTTGTTAATCATACGAGTGGCCAAGCAGTATTAAACTTCAACACAAAGTTGAAGGAACAAATCCCTTATTGACTGCGAGCATAATCCTTGAACTTCGCATCATTTCTGAAAATAGCCCTTATAACTACCTTTTACGGATAGCGTTAGACTATCTTACAGAAAATGAGCTACATCCTCGGCAATTATCTGTCATCTCAAGTCAGAGGATAAATATTCATGATATACTTAATGACTATGATCCATAAAGTATAATCATGTTGTTGGGATAAGTCCTATATTCAATTTATCCAATATTGAATATCATGTGACATTGGTGTCTTAACCTTACAGTACATTCTACCAATCCTCACATTTGTCTTAGTTCAATAATATTCCCATATTATTAATTGACAACGGACTATTTAGAATAATTAAATTACTCATGGATTTAAACATGCAAATATAGGACACAAATATTAATAATGATAATAAACGTTATCCGCACTTTATTTCATTAAAATAATAATTGTTTACACGTCCCTATCGAAATACTAATCCAACAGATTTACATGAAACTATCTGCTAAACGAAGACCAATACCCTGAGCATGACGATTAAATGTCTCCTTAGGTAATGCCTTCGTGAAAGGATCAGCCAGATTGTTATCTGTGTGAACTTTGAGTACTCTTATTTCACCATCATCGACTTGTTCTCGAACATAGTGAAGTTTCCTTTTAAAGTGTCTGGCGCCTTTCATAACTCCAGGTTCATTGGCGAATGTAATTGCAGCAGAGTTATCGCAATATACATTTATAGGTAATTCTATTGAAGGCATCACTCCAAGATCCTTAATGAATTTCCTTATCCAAACAGCTTCTTGTGCCGCTTCCGATGCAGCAATGTACTCAGCTTCTGTAGCAGACATGGCCGTTATGCTCTGCTTCTTACTCTTCCAGTCCACAGCTCCTCCATTTATGACAAAAACGTAACCCGTCTGAGACTTCGTATCATCTTTATCAGTCTGAAAGGACGCATCGCAGAAACCTGTAACATTCAGTTCTGCGTCTGGATTTCCCCCGAAAACAAGAAACATATCTTTAGTATTCCTTAGATACTTAAGAATGTCCTTTACAGCTTTCCAGTGTTTTACTCCTGGATTCTGCTGATATCGACTGGTCATGTTTTGAGCAAATGCCACATCTGGCCTTGTGCATCTAACAGCATACATGATAGAACCAACTGCAGAAGCATATGGAACATTCTTCATGTATGCTTCCTCTCCAGGTGTAGAAGCACACATTTCACTGCTCAATTCATGTTTTACTTGCATGGGCAGATATCCTTTCTTGGAATTCTGCATATTGAATCTCTTCAATATTTTATCCATGTAAGCACTTTGACTTAAACCGATTAACCGTTTAGATCTGTCTCTATAGATCTTGATTCCAAGGATATACGCTGCTTCCCCTAAATCCTTCATGGAAAAACAACTACCAAGATATTCCTTAACTTCATTAAGGCTTGGTATGTCACTTCCCATGATTAATATGTCATCGACATATAGAATAAGGAAAACAGTGTTACTCCCACTAACTTTGTGGTATACACATGGCTCATCGAAATTCTGAGTAAATCCAAATTTCTTGATTTCCTCATCAAATTTCTTATTCCATTGCCTGGATGCTTGCTTCAATCCATAGATGGATCTTTGAAGTTTGCATACACGCTCAGGAAATTCTGGATTCACAAACCCCTCAGGTTGCGCCATGTAGATGTCTTCATCTAGGCGACCATTCAGAAAGGCGGTTTTGACATCCATTTGCCAAATCTCATAGTCATAGTAGGCAGCTATGGCTATAAGAATCCTAATAGCTCTAATGTCGGCCACAGGAGAAAAGGTCTCCTCATAGTCAACACCGTATGTTTGGGTAAAGCCTTTAGCTACCAAACGAGCCTTATAGGTGTGTACATTGCCATCCATGTCAGTCTTTTTCTTAAATAGCCACTTACACCCAACTACCTTAGCATTGGGTGGAAGGTCTACTTCAGTCCAGACTTGATTATCTTTCATGGATTGCATTTCCCCATCCATGGCAGTCTGCCATTTTTCCTTTTCAGGACTAATAATGGCAGCTCTATAGCTAGTTGGCTCATCAGTTTGATCCAATAGTATAGTTTCCTCATCATCTATGTTCAAACATAGACGCTCAGGAGCCTTTGCAGATCTTGAAGATCTGCGGACGGGTACCACTTCAACTTCAGGTGGAGGACCTAAACTTTCTGGTTCCACAGGAAGTGTGTTAGTGCTTTCAGAAGGTGAAGTATCTTCATGATCATTTTCAAGATCATATGCCCTCCCACTGATTTCTTGAGATATTAAATTATCTTCAAGAAAATCACCGTACCTTGCCACGATGACCTTATTTTCAGGTGGGAAGTAAAAGTAGTAACCCTTCGTTTCCTTAGGGTATCCTACGAAGATACACTTAACAGATCTTTGTTGGAGTTTATCAGGTGAGTCACGTTTAACAAACGCCTCACAACCCCAGACCTTTAAGTAAGAAAAGTTGGGAGCTTTTCCAGTCCATACTTCATATGGAGTCTTATCAACCTTCTTAGTTGGAATCCTATTCAACACGTGAACAGCCGTTTCAAGAGCATAATCCCAAAAGGATAAGGGAAGAGTTGTAAGATTAAACATGGATCGTACCATATCTAACAAAGTACGATTTCTCCTTTCAGATACACCATTTTGTTGTGGCGTATAAGGAGAAGTGAGTTGTTGCACAATGCCACACTCACCCAGATAATCCTTAAACTCTTGGCTTAAGTACTCACCACCACGATCGGATCGAAGTGCCTTGATCTTCTTTCCGAGTTGTAATTCTACTTCATTTTTAAAAACCTTGAATGTCTCAAAGACTTCATGTTTATGTTTAAGTAAATAAACATAACCATAACGACTATAGTCATCCGTGAAGGTCAAGAAGTAGACAGCACCACGTTTAGACACATGTCTAAGTGGACCACACACATCCGTGTGTATTAATCCAAGTAGATCTGAAGCCTTCTCCATATTGCTATGGAAAGGTTTCTTTGTCATCTTTCCAGATATGCAAGATTCGCATTTATCAACTGAATCATCATTGATATTTTTCAAAAGCCCATCGTGTTGCAGCTTTTCCATGCGATTCTTACCTATGTGGGCAAGACGGCAGTGCCATAAATAAGACGAGTCCAAGTTAGACTTGACTCTCTTATTCCCGATGCTATACATAGAATTATTTCTATTGGATACATGGTTATCCATGTCAATTTCAAACACACCATTTAATGAAATAGCATTAAAATAAAAAACAGAATTTAGAGAAACAGAAATTCCATTATCATTAAAAGTATGCTTAAAACCCAAATCCAATAACAAAGAAACTGAAACGACACCTCTAACAATAGAAGGTGCGTAATGACAATTGTTCAAAACTAATATTAAACCAGAAGGTAAAACTAGCTCAAAAGTCCCTATGGCTTCTACTGCTGCACGTATTCCATTTCCCACGTACAAGTAGCATTCCCCATAGTTCAGCTTCTTTGCTCCTCTAAGCCCCTGCGATGTATTACAAATGTGAGTACCACATCCTGTATCATATATCCAGGCATTTTGCTTACGAGGAAAAGAAAATAATTCAACCATAAAAATACCTGAAGTGCTGGCGCCCTGCCCAGCCTTGGCATTCTTATTTTTGCGACACTCTTCAAGCAACAATGGACAGTCACGCTTCCAGTGTCCAGGAGTGTTACAGTGGTGACAAGCAGCCGCATCCTTCTTGGGATAATCCTTCTTGGGAGGAGGATTCTGCTTCTTCGGCTTTTGCTGATAGGTCACAATCTGCTTGCCCTTGTCAGCTTTGCCTTTTCCTTTCTTGTTCACATGTTTCGGTTTACCGGGCTTAGCTACTCTACCATCTCTTATTGCCATAACAGCAGGTGTAGGAGCTTTCTTAGTGAGGGACTTCTCATGCTCAATAAGCATTGCATGCAATTCAGAAAATGTCTTCCCTTGCAATGCATGTTAAAGTTGCGCACAAAATCACCATATAATTCCTCATTGAGGGATCGGTTGATGAGGCCAACTTTAACGTCTTCCACAAACCCACAACCAAGTTCATCTAGTTGGTCAAGATAACCTTTTACTTTAAGTGCATGATCACTTACGGGTGTTGTGGCATCCTGCTTACACTTGCCCAAGTTGTCAAGTATATCATACAACTCAGCCATTGGTGATTTCTGAAACATGCGTGTCAGTTCATCAATCATGTTTTTCGGGCTATAATTTTCAAACTGTTTGACCAGTTGATCATCCATCCCCGATAGCATGAGACAGGCCGCATCATTGTGCCTGTCATAGGTTTCAGTGTACTTTCTAAGTATTTCATTAGAAGAGGTAGCAGGAGGAGCTTCTTGAAGAACCTCAGTAAGACATTCATAACGTTTGGCAATCCTAAGAACAAGCCTTAGATTGCGATACCAAGCGTTAAAATTCTTAGTCCCAGTCAGTTTTTCCTTTTCAAGCATCATCTTGAAACAGGAAGTCATGTTTGACGAGTTTCCGGGTTGGGCCATTTCTACAGAAAAAGTTCAAAAGTTAGTACTTTCGATAATAAACATTTCAAGAAAATTAAGCACCCATTGGTTTAAAACCATTTAATTTTCTATGAAAACTAGGATCCTAATTGACGCCGTTTCATTACATCAGCTTTGGCTGCTAGTAATAAAAGTGCTCAAAAAGGTACGGGATCACCCAATTGCCAATGTCAAATTGCAATTCCTAGAAATCTTGGGACTTACATTTATGTTGCCAACATCAGTTGCAAAATGTAAGCATGTTTCATCCCCAATTCTTTATGCCTTGGCGCCGTTCCATTACATCAGCTTTGGCTGCTAGTAATGAAAGTGCCCAATTAAGTTAACCAACTTAAGAAACTGTAAATTGACGTCAGTTTATTGCATTCAGCTTTGGCTGCTAGCAATAAAGTACTCAATTTTACCCTTAGATGACCACCCTTTGAACATCAACATTCAGCTTTGGCTGCTAGTGATGTAGGATGAAACCTTAGGTGTTTCTTTTTGTAGTTGGGTGACATATAACTTAAATTTATAGGGTAATAAAATTTTTGATGTGTTAAATCAAAAATATGTACAAAGATGTCATGCATTCATCTTTGTAGCATATATGTTTTCAAAAACAAAACCATTTACTAATTCGTAGCTCAAATTATCAAATCTTTTAATTGAGGCGTTGAATAAATTACAACATTGCCTTAAGATGCTTCGTATTAGTTGTGGTGTACTTGGTAAGTCTAAAATTGACGCACAGGCGGGCGTAGGGACGACAGCCGCCGAAGCTGGTTAAAACCGTGCCCCTCTAAGGTCACAATTTAATGCGAACCAACTAGAACCCACTTTTAAGTTTGTCAATTTTAGGTCCGCCGCTTCGACCACTTAATACAGTCGCAATCAATCAACTAAAAGAATATAATTTTCTTGCTAAAACAATTAATGTAGTAAATTTATTATTGCTAGTCTCGCCTGGGAGCAAATTACCGTGCGAAGCGAACCACTGTCGGCACATAAGACTTGGCAATAATTAAAATTACTACAAAGGTTTCATAGTTATTAGTCTTATTTATTTTTATTATGAAAAATTACCCTCTTTTGTAGTTTACAATCCATCATAATATAAAACACAAAAGATCAAGTAATTCACAAAATAAATAAACACATAATAACAAATATATGATCATCCACGATATCATATAGCCACATGCAAACCTTTTTCAATAAATCCTATTATTAATTCTATGTGTAATTTTAAATGTATGTAACTAACAAAACTCCCATTGGTTTTCGAGCTCATTGTACCCAATGGACCACAGCACCAAATAAATTTGGCCGCGTAAGTTTTAGTTAGTTAGATACCACATTGCACATAACCTTTTAATTAATATATTGAGGTCTTCCCCAATTTTAGATTTATTTAAACATGTAGCAAATAAATTCATACAAATCGTCCCATACAACAAACCATGACAAAACATGCAAGATTTTGTCATGGATACCATATTAACACATAATCATGCAATCCATATTAATATGTTAATATTTAGTACGTATTTAATTAATTGGTGACATCACATAGTATTCACAAATTAATCCCTAAAAATTTTTTCCATGCATAATCTAGGGTTTCTAACAAGTTTTAATGAAAACTAACATAAACCCTAATACATTAAAGTGGATCGATCCACATAAATAAAATTAGGGTTTCAAAATAAAACCCTAGAAAATTAAATGCATGTATCTAATAAAGATCCAATTTTTAGGTTTTAGTAATTAATTTACAAGTTCTAAACGAGGCTCATGATGCCACTGTTGGAATATGTGAACTATTAAAATCATAAACACATAAAACATCACAAAGCACGCAGCGGAAAGATCTAAAGAACATGTAATTAATTAACTTAAATAAATACGTACCTTAATTGCGTAATCAATCAAGAGCAACAAGAACCCTAATATGGGTTATGTATATGTCGAACCAACAAGGTAAAACCACCAAGAATCACAAGCTAAAATAAGCTTGTCACTCGTTCTTGTACACACGCGATAGTAGCGTTCCAATGGGAAAGCTAGGTTCAAGATCACTAACAAACCAAACACTTTGTTGCAACACTTGAATCGCCAAGTTCTAATGAACTTAAAAAGAGGGTCGATCAAGGTATAGCAAGAAGGAGAAAAGAAGAGAAGTTTGGCAAGAGTTAGGGATACTTGATTAGGTGAAAATCAATAACAAGTGAATTTGTATTTATAGGCAAACCCTAAAAACACAAACTTGTTCCCTAAGCTACTACCCAAACCGACCCACCCATACAATGGGTCAATCGGCAGCCCAAAGAATCCCTTGTGGGTTTCTAGATCCTTCTTTTCACTTTTAGTCCTTTAACGGTCGTTATCTTTAACACCGTTAAGTACTAACCGTCGTTAAGTGTTATTAGTGAAATGAATAAATAAATATAAATATAAAATGTATATTTAATTATTCAAACCAATGGAACTCTCACGTATTGTGTGCAATCCCGAGTCTCGGGTTCGAAACCGGACATACAAATATTAATTTCATTATACACAAAACTAACACTGTCTACCTCACACACTTGCACAATGCACTTATTAACCCTAATTTGAAGAACCTTTTTTCTCTGAAGAACCCCTTTGTTTTTTTGTTTTTTTTTTGTGCAAAATATATTAATCAACAAAAGATATTACATCAATTTAGGAAATCCAATTGGACATGCCCAATCAGAGAGATAGGAAATACAAACAACATTCTGTCCCATATCGGGTAACATTAGAACAGACATCTCGGATACTAATTCTAACACTAGAACCCCTTTGTTTATAACAACCTTTCTTCTTAAAAACGCCAAACCCCATTCTCCCAAACCCTAATTTGAAGAACCTTTTTTCTTTGAAGAACCCCTTTGTTTATAACAACCTTTCTTATTAAAAAAACCCAAACCCCATTCTCCAAAACCATAATTTCCATCTCTTCTTCATTTCTACTTGCAACTCCTAAAGACAATAGCTAAATTGGTTTACATATAAATAATAATAAATGCATAAAATAGATATTAAAAAATATATTGAGCTGCCACCTATCTATAGTTCTATACTTCTATACCACTACCAACATACCCATAACAGTCTAACCTTTGTAACAGGCGTAGACAAAGAGGACAAGATAAAACCATATCACAATACACATAAGAAAGCCAAAAAAACATGAACTTACCCTACCATATGCTTTGAGACTAGCACTACTAAAAACAGGTATATAATAACACCATAATTTAACACTAGACATAAAAAAAGACACAAAAACATGAAAAATTAAGAGTTTAACTCCAAATACATAGGTAAATAATAATACATACAACTCCAAATAAATAGACAAAAAACCATATCACTAGTACTAGGAAAACAGGTAAATAACACTAATACACAGAACTCCAGATAAACGCAGTAAACTGGTAAATAATAAGACACGTTTTAAGTATATTAAAAGAGCTAAACTAATAAAAATGTGTGGTTTAAAGTATAAACAAAGAGAGAAAAATATACCTGGAGTTTGAAAATTTCAAGTAGGGTTGTATGAATTGGCTGCTGATACTTTTAGGACAAATGGGAAATGGTGTGTTTGTCTTGGGAGTGTAAAGTATTTGTAACTAGTCCCTCAAGTATAATGTTTTTAACAATTTATCCTTTACTTTTGAAATATTGTACTCGCAAACCAGTAAACTTTTTGAGAGTAAGGAGGATGCATAGGTAGTGATGTAAACGAATCGGACGAACACGAACGAAGCTTTTTTTATGTTCGTTCGTTTAATTTTAACCGGACAAAAACTCTTCAACGGAGGAATTTTCTTGTTCACGTTTGTTTATTAAAAAAATGAATTGTTCATATTCGTTTATGTTTGTTCGTTAAGACACTAAACAAACGCTAAACCAACATAAATGATCGAACATAAATGAACATGGACAAACAGACATAAACTTTATTAGAAATTGCACAATATATTGTTTTATTTTATAAGTGTGGTTTTTGTTTAAACAAACCAAATTTAAAATTATACAATTAAAAGATATGATATACGAACATAAATAAATAAATAAATATAAACGAATGTTAACGAACACATAATCGGACGTTCACGAACATAAATGAACGGACGGGACTTTTGTTCATGTTCGTTTATCTAACTAAACGAACATAAAATATTATTCATGTTCGTTCATTTAAGAAGTAAACGAACATAAACGAACTTTTTACCGAACAATTCATGAAATGTTCACTGAACGTTCAGTTCGTTTACAACCCTATGCACAGGGCATCTGCAATGTGAATGAATTGTTGAAAGACACGCTTATTACGCCGCTCATATTGTACTTCATATGAAAGTCATGGCTTCTATTTCATAAAAACATACACGATAAACTTAGGTCACGTTAGGTGCTTAGACCCCGTCTTATATCTTGACTAGATAAATGTAGTAAGCAAAATAGAGTACTTAAGCTAGCACCAAGAACATGGAATATATCTATTATGTCAACATTTTATCAAAACTCTTTCCTACCTAATCTTTTTATATTACAGTAAAATTCATTTGATTCTATATTTCGTGGATCTAGTTGAGAAGAGAAAGAGATCGATGAGCAAGTTTTGGGATTTTCTGAAATTGTTTATAAATAGCTAAATAAAAAACAGGTTCAACCGAATAAATATGATGGTGTCCAGAGTCAACAATTATTTAGATAAATGTGCATTACAATCTTTGGGTAGTTTCGGTAAAGCAAAGCCAAAAGCACTATCCACTATGCTTATTTTGGTTTTGTGTCACAAACTTATTTTTCTTATTTAATGTTTTTATGTTATACGAGAATTACACTGTGCCAAAACTTTGTGTGTAAATAAACCATCCCATCTATTTTGGGGTAATGATGTTCATGAACGGAACCGGAACCAAATATGACCGGGTGCACAAATTTTTTGGAACCGTCATATAGAAACACATTTCGATGAACCGGGTGCATTTTAAATACATTAAAAAAAAATTAATGTTTTTTTTCAAAATTAAAACTACATCGAAAAAATTCATACGAGTCTCGGGCACCCGCGGAAACCCTCCTGGTTCCGTCCCCTGATGATGTTTCAGTTTCACACTTTTATGAAATACAAGTCTGCAACGTTAAAATGACTAATTAAATGCAATATTAGTTCTCGTAACACTTTTATGCATATGGATAAGAGAGAGGAGTTAGGATCCACTAAAAAGTGGAAGAAATTAAAAATTATAGAAAACCTATCATCTAGTGTCATGTGTCTTTTACCCACTCTCTTTCTTTATTCTTATTAAATTCGGTTAGAGGACATTTTGGTCTTTTTAACCCGTTTTTTTATTACACCCCAAAACTTCAAACTTAAGTAACTTTTAAACGACAAACTTTTATGAAAAAACAATTTCACCATAATTTTTAAAATTTAATTCTCTTTAATTTGGTATGCATTATGATACATGAACCGCAACTTTTTTTTTCAAGTTTTTAAGTGGGTGTTGATTTTATTGAAATTTAGTCAATAATTTAGTGTGTAATTTGTGTGTATTCCATGTGAAATTTCCCACAAATTTTTTTCCGTGTGTAAAATTTGTGGGTAAAACCAGTTTGTGTAGTAGTGACATCAACGATGGTGTATTCAACCGAATATTCACCGGCGTATTCCCCTTCACCGTTGACAGAGGCAACATCTCCGTCACCTCTTCCTCACCGTTATCTTCATGTTTACGGTTGTGATGACGATGGTGATGCTTGCGGCGATGATGACGGCTTATGACGTTTCAATGGTGATTGGAGTGATGATAATTACAGATCGGAGAAAAGTTGTGTAGTGGTTGTGATTTTGACGGTGATGGTGACGGTGATGGTGACGGTGCAAGTGGTGACGGTGATGAAGATCACCGATCGTTTTTTCATTTTTGGATTTGAGATTGGGGATTTGATGAGAAATAAAGAGGAGAAAGGAGATGAAAAATAAAAAAGTAGAATGACCACTATGCCCCATGTGTATATGTACCTCTTTATTTTGATGGGATCTTGTATTATCCAACGGTTTACATTACTTTTTAGACTTTGCAAAACAATTCCACTTTCTAAAAGATCCGTCAACTAAGAGGGAAACCATGTGCAAGGGTACGAAACGTGGAAGTGTAATTAAAAAAACATGCAAGCTTTTAAATAATTTGGTTAAGGAAAATGAGCTATGCGAAGGTTGATACATATGAACGGACGTTGAGACTAGATATAAAACTTCACAAATGCTAAAGTGGTTTAGTGCAAGTCTTCTTTAAAGTAAATACTTTAATAATGATCATAAGCCCATAACGGTCATATTATTAATTTAATTTTTATGGTTTAATCAAAGGACCATTTACTTCTTTAATTAGTCACACAAAGTCATGCGTGGAACGTTTCCGAGACTTACATTTTTTTGGCAACCAAATTCTGACTATAATCTTTTATCTGTCCTTGACTGCTCTTTCTGTTAAAAAATTACAGTAATATAAAAGTAGTTTGATTTTATTACTATAAAAGTAGTTTTATTACCATATAAAAGAAATACAAGAGGGAAATGAAATTGATTTAAATTTTTGAGAAAGCGATAGTTCATTTTTGGGTGCAACTATCAACTTTATTAACCAAATAATACTTCTTCTTTCATAAAAGAAAAAGAGTTGGAAATCTAAAATGACTAGAGGAATAATCGCGTAAAACGACGTTGTGTAGGGCAAATAATTAAACGTACAAATTTGTGTGTTTTGTATGACCCTTAATGCAATACTTAAGGGTTCAATTTTAATTATTAAGAGAAAAAAAAATATATGGGTTATAAACAAAAATGATAAAGGTTTGAGGATTTATGTATTTTGTTACCATTTTTAAGTTTTTCAAATTTAAAGATTTCAAGTGAGTATTTTGTTACCATATAAAAGATTAACCGTGTATATTATCATTTGACATATATAATAGCCCAAAAGTCTTCTATTATTAAATGTGTTTGTTTAAATTTCGTGACATTTAAAAGTCAATTTAAGTTGCATTAAGTTTTAAGTTTTCAAAATTTCAAAAAAAGGTCATTCACCCTTTATAAGTAATAAGTAACTAGACAGATTTTTTCTCTAAAAAAGTGACTGTGTATAGCGTCAAATAATTATATTTGCGAAATCATGATTCTGGTTTAACTCTTGATGCAAAACTTATAAGTTCAATTTGTAGTCATTATAAGGAAAAAAAAAACCTATAGATTAGAAACAAAAAATGATATAAGTTTTAAGCATTAAACAATATTTAAAATATTAATTTAGTATAGATGTCGTTACCTAAAAGCGAGTTTTTTTAACTTATATTTAAAAAGTCTTTTCACTGTTTTGACAAAAGACCAATTGTGTGTTAGAATTTAAAAGCAACTAATGTCATTTTTATTGTTACGACAAAGTAAATAGTAGTAAAGATATGCTTGATAAGCTTGATTTGTTTATTTATATAAGAGCAGATGCAATGGTTAACGCAGCCTTGCATTAAGGTTTAACGCACATGCGTTAAGGGTGTGTTAACCATTGCAAGCAAGCTACGTTAACGCAGCGTTAAAGGGCTGCGTTAAGGGCTTTATGTGTTAAAAAAAATCACTTCACCCCCTTATAACGGCCATTATATCCCTTGAATTAAAAAAAATAAAAAATTCAAAACACCCCCTTCCATTATAACCGTTTGAATCAAACGGCTATATCCAAAAAATAAAAAATAAAAAATAAATAAAAATAAAAATAAAAAAAATAAAAAAATTTCAAAACCATTTTCACTCCCCTATAAATACCCAATTAACACAACATTTTTTTCACACTTCCACAAATCAATCTAATACATTATATACTTCCATCTTCAAACTTCTACAAAAAAAAAATGTCCGGATTTAACCCAAACGACGAAGATAGTTTCATGAATCTCCTAAACACCGGGTGGAATAACCCAAACGCCGGGTCATCTTCAAACCTGAACGCACCACCAATCCCTAACCCACTTGGCTTGTCGAGCCAAGAACTTTACTTATAGCATCAACGAATGCTATATTGGGAACAACAACAACAACAACAACAACAGAACCTAAACACCAATTTCTCTAATCTTCAATTCACACAACAATCACAACAATCTCAAACGGAAACCCATGATGTTCCCGACACACATACGTCTCCTGCAAAGCCATACAAACGGGGTGGCAAACGAAAGGCAAAAAAAACGAAAGAACCCGAACCATTGGAGGAGGATGAAGAAAATACCTGTAACATTCGACTTCCTTCTTTATCACACAAACACAAACACGATGACACTCACAATCATGTATAGAACAATAAGAGTAGATGTATGGATCGTATGTTAGGATTTCAAGTCAAATGTTTATTAGCTTTGGAAGAGAAAATAAACAAAGACTTTTGGGACTTACACACACACACACACTCTTTACAATTGTTAAAGTGAGGCACCCCTTGATACAGAGTGTGTGTGCGTGTTTATATGTGACACAGCCAACCAAGATGGGCTTTGGTGGGCTTTTGATATGAAACTTTGAGTGGGCTTAGTGAATGTATTATACATATACATTGGACACACTAATAAGACTAATACCACAAGCCCACTAACTAGACTATACATTATACATGACACTTAACAAATGACCATCACTTTTCAATTAACATAAATTAATTGCTAACAATCTCCCCCTAAGGGATGGTCATTTCAATGATGCTCCCGTGATTGGTCGTTTGCCTTCAATGTCTAGAACTTTGTGTGTCAAAGTATAATAGTCTTCATTTAATGTTCCTTCATGCACGGTGATCTTCAAAGAGTAGTCTTTTGGTTGTTCCTGCCTTGATCTACTTCTTCTGTCCAGATGCGTCGTCGTTGTAGATGATGATGGTGGATGGACTTTCGTCGGTACCTGCATAAGACAATTAGCAATAAAACGTCCAGCGGCCATCATGTCGTGAGGCAAGATCCTTAGATCTCATTAAGACTCATACATCTTGTATCCTTTTGAGTGAACTCAAGTGATGCGCGTGATGTGTCGTTGCGGTTTAGCAGTTTTAATGCCTACTCAAGTTTTAAATTTATATTTAGCCGACTTATCAATAACACACACACTTAACGAGCAGTGTACCCGGTCAGTATGAAGATAATGGTAAGTAGAGTGTCGATCACTAAGAGTGGAACGTATTATCTCGTTATTCTAATCAGTATTTTAATATCCTAACGCAAGGGGGTTTCAGCCTGAGAGACTGGCACGGTTTGTTTGCAATTAAATAATAAAATAAACCAATAGGCACGAATCAGCAAGTAGCACACACGTACACAGATAAATACTTGAGACAATAAGAGGGCTGTCCTTATGATTAAGTAGATTGTCACTTGTTTTATTGATAGCTTTATATGAAGTGTATGTAGTTAACCCTTTCTCGTTGGTCCTAATCTTATCGGCGAGTAAACCCTTAATGATTACTTATGTCTAAAAGTTATTCCTAAGTGATCAATTTAGTAATAACCGTGGGAGCCACATTATGTCCCGCAGTCAAATGCCCGCAAGCCACTAATAAACACAGAGGTTATCAATGCACTAATAAGTAGTAACCAAAGACATCAACATATAAACTTTAATTGATGGGAAAGCAAGTATTAAAGGGAGTGCAATCTTTCGTTGTCACATTACACAAGCCACCAATCCTGATGAATTAAAGTTTGCTAACACAATAAAACAAAACTACTTAATGAATTAAACACATGCAGCACCTTCTTACAGCTCTTGTATCTTTGATTTGGGTGTGTCTTGTGCTGCCTCCTTGACTGAATTCGTCCTTTGTTCCTCCTGTTTGGTCTTCGGTTTTTTTGTTTTCGGAACTTGTAATTCGTCTGGTCTACGGGGTATTTATAGTTTCTGTCTGAGGGAAGATGCGGCGCATCTACTAAGTAGATGCGGCGCATGTACTTAACTTCGCGTGGGGTCCAAGATTATAATATTCAGGAATATTCGTACACCGCCAGAAGATGCGGCGTAACTCCATGATTAGATGCGGCGCATGTCCTCTTGTATCTTGGATCGTATCTGGTGATATCTTGATAGAGATGCGGCGCATGTCGAGAGTGAGATGCGGCGCATCTGGAGCAGAATTTACTTGATCTTGTCCATTTCAGTAGACCTTCAACTTTATGCACGTTTTGCTCCATAATTAGTCCAAAATCGCCAAGTTTCACCAAATGCTTGTTTTTACCTGAGAATTACAAAAGTAAACGATTAAGTATCAATCCTCATACATATTATAGTAAAACAAGTCAAATTAATAGGATAAATGATAGTAATAAAATGTACTTATTTGAGTTCATCAAATATCCCCCCACTTGAACTTTACTTGTCCCCAAGTAAACCTTAGAATTTCTTTTATGAAAATGTATCCTAAAAGATGTTAGGATTTATTTTTATATTTAAGCATGTATTCGTTTATTTCATAATCACACAACTAAACACTTAACGATTCAGAAGTAAAATAAAATAAGTCGATAAAAGCAAATCTAATCGTTTAACTGTCCAGTCGCGACGAATATTCTATCATAAGCTTGGCAAGTATACACATCTCCACCACTAAAGCTAAGGAATTACAAGTCTAAAGCGGTAAAAAGGGTTTTTAGGCTTAAGGGTTAATTATTCTCTTTCACTATCGATCTCAAATTCCAGAAAAGGCGACAAAATCACAAATACATGATCGAATCCACGAACACGATACTTGCAATTGCTCAAATCCTTAACTCGAATAGGCTAAAGATAGGTCCAAACTTCACCAATAATAATATATCAAAAAGGGCGACAAAATCATAAATACATAGCCGAATCCACGACTACGATACTTAAGATTGCTCAAATCCCTAATCTCAATAAATCAAAGGTTTGGTTGGATAAAGAATAATAAAGGGCATGGATAACATTTGGGATATAAATTGGTGTAAAATGAAAAATAAACAAAACAGATAAATTAAAATCCTAAGTGTGGTTAATCACTATCCCAACCATCCCATGAATAAGACTCATATCATCGAATAACTCACGCTTTAACACTTGAAACACACGCTTTAGGTAGACACGAATTATACTCAACAATATCTTAATCAAAGAATAAACCTTAATTGGCGTTCCCATAACTGCCAATTCCCATTCAATCCATAGATATAGTACAACAAATAGTGGTGATATCGACCACTTACATAACTTTACATAAGTTGGTTAAAACTAACTTCCAACTTTTCTTTCTTTCTTTTTCTTTTCTCATTTTTTCAATTTTTTTTTTTTTTTTTTTTTTTTTTTTTTTTTTTTTTTTTTTAAACATAAACATAGATGTGTAAAATTTCACCACATCACTATAACTTTCTTTCCGGATAATTTTTCCATACTTTTCATGACTTCAGAAATAATGGTAATAGTGAAAGTAGTAAACACACGAAAAATAAACTCCAAAATATACAATATTTACTTTCACTCCAATTGCATTGTGCAATTTCCCGACCTAACCATAGATAATGAATTACGCACGCGAACACAGGTAATGTAAGGAAACACACTTTGCCTATAGCAATCAACCAACCACGGATTCTAATCTACAGGGTAGGCTAAGGTGTAAGGGTGTAACGAAACATTTTAAACATAGGTGTAAGAAACGAAAGGAATGGCTCTGAGGGTTTTTCTAGGGGTATCTTACTCTAAAAATGAGAGTAACAAAAGGGTTTATACGGGGGTTAACTAACCAGTGTAGTTAGTTAATAACACATAACATATAATAGGCTATTTGGGTGTAATCCTAGAATTTTACCAATTTAGACAAGTCACTCCAATTATATAAATAATACTTATTATGGTGGTCTCGAATAGTATACAAGCCAAGTTCTAAAGTTTACAAGTCACCGGCACACTCATAGATTTGTGAATTTTGAAAAATCACAATTTTTGAAAATAACGTCATGTGTGCAGTTATGCAACTTAGATCTTAAACAAAAACATGCTAAAAAATTTTAAGTTTGATATATTAAGCACATTTTAAGCATAATTTTTGAAAAAGTTTAGGACAAGTAATTGTTAAGTGTTCTAATTCTCCAATCCCCCCACTTAAGTTAAACAACGTCCTCGTTGTTTGTATAAAAGGTTAAAAACTGGAAAATAAAAGAATTAGAACAGAAAAACTCCCCTGAGATTTGCTCGGTATGATCCTCCATTAGTATAAGAGCAAAAATCAACTTCTTGTGGATTAGAACGTTAAAGCTTCATACTTGATGTATCCACAGGAAATCCAGGAAACTATAATACCACCAACACTTTAAAACACACCTAAGATAAGAAAGGTTCAAGCTTTGCATAATACATTAGTAGTTAGGAAAAATAAAACTTAAAAATTAAAACTGAAAATCATCAGGTCAGTCGATGCGCCGTATCTTATTGAAGAAGATACGCCGTATCGAGCCTGGAATAAATACGGATCAGAATAAAGATGCGCCGCATCCTTAACCAGGGATGCGCCGCATTAAAATAAACTGATAAATAGTTTTAAAGTCGAAAATAAAAATGCAGAAAAATAAAATAAGATATGACCATTGCAGGAGATGCGTCGCATCTCAGAATTGAGATGCGCCGTATCCTCGTGCGGCCTGGACTGACTCGACACAGAAAACAGAATAGTAAATAGATAAATCCGGGTTGTCTCCCGGTAAGCACTTGTCTTTATTCCAGAGTCTTCAAGTTAGACTCACGTTCAGCTCAGCAATAAGTCCTTGTCACGGTCCATCCTTCGTCCTTCATCCGAAAGATTTTTTCGTATATCTCTGCGACGTTTTCTTCCGTTCGACTTAATCTAGTATAACTCTTTGTCTTCACCGCAGTATATTCTTCATCAGGACCCAAAGAGTATTTGATGATTTTAAATTTTTCAGAAATAATCATGGGCGGCTCATTGTAAGGAATCCCAAGTAGTTGACACTTTCTTTTGGTGAACTCTTCCTCGTTTTTATCAACAAACTTAAAATAGGGATCCTTAATCAAATAATCATCTAGTTCTTCAATCAACGACTCATTATTATTATCATCTTGAATCGCCTCCCATTCTCTTTCCAAATCATATTGTAACCGTCGACTAAGCTTTGTGAAATCATCAAACTGTTTATGCACCCATTCCCAGAAAGTAGTATCCGATGTTCCCTTAAGTCCTTTCAAGCGTTCAATTCTGCCCTTTTCTTGTAAAGCCCCCGCCTTTTGTGGGCAGTCTTCAACATTATCGTACCACTCATAATCTTCAAAGGTTACATCGTTTCCAACCCGTCTCATCCCAATTATACTTCCCCCATTACAGGTTCCGTCACTTTTATAATCACAAGTCGGCCAAACACTACTCCCGTCCTTGAAAACGAAGGGTGTACAGGTGTGATTAATGTGCGCAAATTCCCATGGTTTATCCCAAACCCATGGTACTTGATCATTCCATTCATAATACCAGGTGTTTTTGAAATCGTCATAAGTCTTAAATCCTGGTAGTTCTCCAGTAAGCACATCATCGTCGACTTGAAGAAGGTAGTTAAATTCCTTGAACTGCTTGCACAAGGGTGTCTCATAATCGAACACATCAATGTCAATTCTGAAAAGTTCTTCAATGCCCTCATTGATTGTTGAATCATGAAGTGACGACCCATAATTGCTTTCTACTTCTTCATCTTTTCCTCTCATCCAATATACCCATAATGCATCCTTAGTAGCACGATCCATGCACTTATGGTTATTAAACTTACTAGCCAACCATTCTGAAAAATCAACATCCTGAGGATCGTGGTTAACGTCAAAGCAAACCTTTCCAATCATATTCTTTTTTATCTCCATGAACTCGTTAAATTGCTTCTTAAAACTCCGAGTCAACCATGAAGTCATAATCTCCTTGACTTCATTTGAAGGGGCAAATTCCGGACTACCATATTTGAGTTCTAGCTAATCATTTAGGGAGAGGTCTATCAATCTTACCAATTTCCCATGAAATAGTAACTCCGCCAAAGCATAATTCATGTCATTATCCTGATAGTTCTCATTCAATCCCCAGTACTGTTCGGAATAAGGCATGTAAGAGTTTTGGGTATTGCCTCCACCGTAGCTTTCGTTGCTTGAATCCATGTATGCAAGATAGAATTTCCCATCATCTTCTTCGATAGTAGTCCAGTTCAATCCTTCGGCTTCAATGATAGGCCATAAGAGCGACAATTCTTCTCCAGTGTACCTCACAAATACATCATAAGAGAATACCTGTTTGTCAATGTTGCATAAACGCATGAATTCCTTAAAAGCAGCTTCAAGAGGAGTCTCCCAAGAGAATAAATCTGCATCGATCATGAGTACATTGAATGAATCCGAAAAAAAGCATTCCTTAGCAAGATATCCGTTAACTGACATGTCTTCCATAGCAAAATCTGTCATCCAAGGTAAAATCATCAGTAGGATTTGTTCGCTAGAAGAGAAATTAATGAATATAGAAACGGATATAAGAATAAAAATAGCTGATATCTGCAGACGATGCGCCGTATCCGAAAAGTTGGATACGCCGTATCTTAATACGTTAAAATTAAATCAGACTTTATCCAGTAAATAGATACGCCGCTTTAGAATTTAAGAATGCGCCGTATCGAATTAATTAATCAAAAATCAGTTTATCTAATTAAAATTAAATGCGTCGTATTAACGAAAGTTAATGCGCCGTATTTTCGTTACGTTTAAAAATAAATATCGATTTTTGATTCAGAAAGATGCGCCGTATCGACAGAGATCGATACGCCTTATCTGTTTAATAATTCGCAAACTGTTTTTAATTAAAATAATAGATACGCCGTATCTGCGAAAGCAGATGCGTCGTATGTCGTTAACGTTTAGAATTTTTTTTTTTTTTTTTTTTTTTTTTTTTTTTTTTTTTTTTTTTTATCGAAAAACAGATACGCCGTATCTGCTAAAGCAGATGCGTCGTATTACTTTATCGCTTAGAAAAATTTTCTTATTAAAAACAGATACGCCGTATCTTGGGGAAAAGATGCGTCGTATCGAATTAATTAAACGCGTTGTATATAAAAAAAATTAAACGCAATACGCCGTATCTGAGAGATCAGATGCGCCGTATCGTTTGATTTAGCACAGTACAACGATAGCAGAACAGAAAAATACGAAAAATAAAAACAAAAATTTAAACACACAAACGAAAATAAACACACAAAAATAAAAGAAAACAAATAACACACAATACAACAAATATGCAAAATAGTACAATGATGCAATTAATCTAATAAAAAGAAAAACCTAATTAAAATACTAATTAAATTAACAGATAATAACAATTCACTCCCCGGCAGCGGCGCCAAAAACTTGATGCGCGTGATGTGTCGTTGCGGTTTAGCAGTTTTAATGCCTACTCAAGTTTTAAATTTATATTTAGCCGACTTATCAATAACACACACACTTAACGAGCAGTGTACCCGGTCAGTATGAAGATAATGGTAAGTAGAGTGTCGATCACTAAGAGTGGAACGTATTATCTCGTTATTCTAATCAGTATTTTAATATCCTAACGCAAGGGGGTTTCAGCCTGAGAGACTGGCACGGTTTGTTTGCAATTAAATAATAAAATAAACCAATAGGCACGAATCAGCAAGTAGCACACACGTACACAGATAAATACTTGAGACAATAAGAGGGCTGTCCTTATGATTAAGTAGATTGTCACTTGTTTTATTGATAGCTTTATATGAAGTGTATGTAGTTAACCCTTTCTCGTTGGTCCTAATCTTATCGGCGAGTAAACCCTTAATGATTACTTATGTCTAAAAGTTATTCCTAAGTGATCAATTTAGTAATAACCGTGGGAGCCACATTATGTCCCGCAGTCAAATGCCCGCAAGCCACTAATAAACACAGAGGTTATCAATGCACTAATAAGTAGTAACCAAAGACATCAACATATAAACTTTAATTGATGGGAAAGCAAGTATTAAAGGGAGTGCAATCTTTCGTTGTCACATTACACAAGCCACCAATCCTGATGAATTAAAGTTTGCTAACACAATAAAACAAAACTACTTAATGAATTAAACACATGCAGCACCTTCTTACAGCTCTTGTATCTTTGATTTGGGTGTGTCTTGTGCTGCCTCCTTGACTGAATTCGTCCTTTGTTCCTCCTGTTTGGTCTTCGGTTTTTTTGTTTTCGGAACTTGTAATTCGTCTGGTCTACGGGGTATTTATAGTTTCTGTCTGAGGGAAGATGCGGCGCATCTACTAAGTAGATGCGGCGCATGTACTTAACTTCGCGTGGGGTCCAAGATTATAATATTCAGGAATATTCGTACACCGCCAGAAGATGCGGCGTAACTCCATGATTAGATGCGGCGCATGTCCTCTTGTATCTTGGATCGTATCTGGTGATATCTTGATAGAGATGCGGCGCATGTCGAGAGTGAGATGCGGCGCATCTGGAGCAGAATTTACTTGATCTTGTCCATGTCAGTAGACCTTCAACTTTATGCACGTTTTGCTCCATAATTAGTCCAAAATCGCCAAGTTTCACCAAATGCTTGTTTTTACCTGAGAATTACAAAAGTAAACGATTAAGTATCAATCCTCATACATATTATAGTAAAACAAGTCAAATTAATAGGATAAATGATAGTAATAAAATGTACTTATTTGAGTTCATCAACAAGTGTATTGCATAGGAAGTGTTCCTAAGAGATCTTTGATGAATCTCATGTCTCTAGACTCAATTATGTGCGTTTTGATTTTAGTCGTCGGAGGCATGGAGCAGAGTGCCACCTTTTCAATATCAACACATCTCGGAGTGAGAGGTCGATAGATTATGCAGTGTTCTCCGTGAGAAATGAAACAAATATCTTTTAAGAGATATCTGAGTGGCAAGGAGGGGTGGTGCAATGCGTCACTGGGTCCATGACGTCTTGTCTTCAATATCAGTATCACCTTAGTGAATACCGATAGCAGATGTATTAACCCGGTTTCTGACCTGCGTTTTCATGGAGGGCTATTTCTTTTCACCCTTTCATTAAACTTTTCTTTTTCATTCTTCAACCCCTTCTTTCTCCTTTCTCATTTACTCCTTTTTTCAATCTTACCTAAGGACTTCTAATTCTAAACTATTGGAATTGTCCTTGGGTAGATCCTTCCGGTTCTGGCGGATCATTTGACATAACCTAACCATAATCACCTTATTACTCCATGATTATCCTAGATTATTTGTCACATGCCATTAAACCTTGTGAAAATCTCTCAACGTGTTTATGAGAAAACACATTTTGTTTACACACTGAGAGTTTTGCATTTTTGAAACACTCCCCCTTCACATGTGCTCATGCATTTTTGAAATAAATTGCACATGTTGGGTAGAGTTCGCACATTTGAAATGATCAATTTTCAATGAACATGACCTTCGCGAGACACGCTTACATCACTAGTTAGACTAGCTTGAAATTATTACCCGTCCTGGTCATATTCAATGATCATCTCTCGAATTGGTACATTCTACTCAGACAAGTCCTTTGCGAGACACGCTTACATCACTGGTAAACCAGCTTGAAATGATTACCCGTCCAGGACATGTCTTTTCGATAACGGACATTTAGTTTCGTCAATTCGAGGGTTGTTCTGAGTCTTTTTGAAGAGCTCGTTTTGAGATTCAAACCACAAAACTTCTTTTTGATCACATTTTAATCACGTCCTCTCCCCCATATATAATAAACACTTAATCTCCCCCTCAAAAATAGCATGAAGTGGTATTTTTGAAAACAGTTGATTAAGATGAAACTTTTTGTGGAGAGATGGACAAACTTTAGCATGAAAAATAGAACATTTTGTCTTTTTATTCTCCCCCTTAAACAAAGCGTATGTTGAAAACATTTGAGTTTAAAAGCAGTTAGAGAGCTAACCAGGGGCGAATCGAGGTGTTTTGTGATCACAAAATTTATAGAAGGACTTTGAAAAATCCTTTTGAAACAATTTTGATTAAGTGCTCACTGTTTTTGCTTTTTGCCATTAACATTGCGAGTCCTGATAAAAAATAATCAGAAGTCATTCAATGTAGCGCGGGTTTCGTACTGAAATGCACGAAAGCCGTAATGAAGAAAAATTTGAGAAACGACATGTTTTAGAAAAACATAAGAAAGAATTCTCGCTCAAGCATCTGTACATGCCCGTATCATTGTTGAATGACATTTCTAGATACGTACAGAATATCGATTATACGAGAGACATGTCGTGAGAATAATATTTTTGGTTTTTGAGTTTTATATTTTTTATGTCTTTTTGAAATTTTCTATATTTATATTTTTGTTTTTGAACAAGTATATATTTACAAAAATATTTACATGCGAAGCTTGTTGATATAAATCAAGAAGATTCGAGAAGACTTTCTAACTCTTCGGGAGTTAGGCTTCGCATTCCAATTCGACGAACTAAATTTTCAAACCGCTCTTTTGGGAGGGCCTTAGTAAACAGATCGGCGAGTTGATATTCAGTCTTCACGAAAAACAATTCAACAGTACCCTCTTCAACGTGCTCGTTTATGAAGTGATAGCGGACTCTAATATGCATGGCCATTGAGTGTTGCACTGGATTGCACGAGATGGCTATGGCACTTTTCGAGTCGCAATACAAAGGTACGCGGTCGAAAGAGAAACCATAATCTGTGAGTTGTGTCCTCATCCATAGAACTTAGGCACAACACGTAGATAGAGACACATACTCGGCATCTGCTATTGATAAAGCAGTGCAGTCTTGTTTTCTTGATGACCAGCCTACTAGCTTTTCTTCCAAAAATTGTGCTCCGCCTGATGTACTCTTTGCTGTAACTTGGCAACCGGCATGGTCTGCATCTGAAAATGCTATTAGTGTAAACTCCGAATCCTTCGGATACCAAAGTCCCATGTTAATGGTTCTTCGAAGGTATCGAAAGATCCGTTTAACCTCTTAGAGGTGAAGTTCGGTAGGCCTTGCCTGAAACCGTGCTAATAAACAAACAGCAAAATGTATATCTGGTCTACTAGCAATTAAGTACATGAGAGAACCAATCATGCTCCGATATTTCTTCGGATCCATGGGTTTCCCATATAGGTCAGCGCCTATTTATGGTGAAGTGACCATTGGAGTACCAACAGAGTCACAATTGTCCATTCCATGTTTTTTCAAAATCTCAATTGTGTATTTAGCCTGATTTAGAAAAATACCACGTGGGGATTGATGAATTTGTAAGCCTAAAAAGAATTTTAATTCACCCATCATGGACATTTCAAAATTGCTTTTCATGAGATTTTCAAAATGTTTTGAATGTTGCGGATTAGTGGACCCATATATGATGTCGTCCACGTAAATCTGAACAATCAAAATATCATTTTTGTACTTTCTTGTAAACAAGGTTGGATCAATTGTTCCTTTGGAGAAATTATTATGAAGTAGGAAAGATGATAACACGTCATACCACGCCCGTGGGGCTTGTTTCAAACCACAGATTGCTTTCTTTAGCTTGTAGACGTATTCCGGATGATCTTTGTCAACGAAACCGTCTGGCTGACTCACGTAGACTTCTTCTTTCAGAGTTCCATTCAAGAAAGCCGTCTTGATTTCCATCTGATAAACCGTGATGTTCTTGTGAGCCGCGTAAGCTAAGAAAATCCTGACTGCTTCAAGCCTTGCAACTGGTGCGAATGACTCTTCAAAATCTATCCCTTCTTCCTGTCTGTATCCCTTTGCCACCAGACGAGCTTTGTTGCGAATTACAGTCATCTCTTCATCCTTTTTGTTTTTCCATAACCACTTAAGATCAACGACTAGTCTGTCAATTGGTCTTGGAACTAAATCCCAGGTGTCATGGATTTGAAATTGAAGAAGTTCTTCCTGCATCGCTTCAATCTAGGCATTATCTGCCATTGCTTCCCGAATGTTCTTAGGTTCTATGAGACTGATTGAGCATACATAGATGCACATGTCACAATCGGTGTTTAGTTGTTTTCTCGTATGAATTGGTCTTGAGGGTTCACCAATAACCTGTTCAATCGGATGGTCTTTTGTCCACTGTAATGTTGAAGGGTACCTTGGACTGAACGAATGCGTGTTAGACGGTTCATGTAATCTATAAGATGATTCAGCAGATTCCGTTCCAAGCGGGTTTTCAAAGACTTCTTCGTCTAACACAGCATTATTTATTTCTTGCTCATCAATTCTTGGTAGAACAATTTCAATTACTGGAGATAGTGGAGTAAATGTAGATGATGTTGATGTTGAGGGAGTTGGTGCGCCAGCTTCGAATGTTATGGATGCATCTGGATTTGGTGGTGGTGGTGGTGGTTGTTGAGGTTGAGTGAGTGCAGCGGAAAGTTGGTTAGATGCATTTTTCGAAGCGCCACCATAGTATTCATCGTACATAAACTCGAAGAAATTATCCCGTTCTTGAGTTGTGGGTTGTTCGTTATGAATTGATTGAGCTCCTTGCGGTGCGAGTCCTGACCTGATATGTCCGAAAGTCATCAGGTTAAGCGCGGGTTCTAGAGCGAGTCTCTCAGAAGCCATTTGTGAAATTTCATCAAACTTCACATTCATCGTCTCCATGATCTTTTTCGTTCTCCTATTATACACCCTGAACGCCCTCGAGTTTTCCGAATAACCAATGAAGATTCCAATATCGCCCTTAGCCTTCAACTTTCCCAGATCTTCCCTGTCATTTGTTGGATAGCATAAAGCGCCAAATACATGAAGATAAGAAATATCCAGTTTTCGGTTGTTGATAAGTTCATATGGGGTTTTATTGAATCTTGGATGGATTAGGGATCGGTTTTGAGTAAAACAAGCAGTAGAGACAGCATCAGCCCATAAGAATAACGGTGCACTGGAATAAATCAGCATTGTGCGAGCAGCTTCCACAAGAGTTCTGTTTCTTTTTTCAACTACCCCATTCTGCTGTGGAGTTCTAACAGCTGATGTCTGGTGTGTAATACCAGTTTCTTCAAAGAATGTTCTTAACTCCTGATTTACAAATTCCATGCCATTATCCGTTCTTACTATCCTAACTGGAGCTTGAAGTAGAACTTGAATCCGCTTCAGAAAGGTGATGATGGTGCCTGGTGCTTCGTCTTTTGATCTCAAAAACTTTACTCATGTATATCTTGAATAGTCGTCAACAATTACAAGAATATACTTCTTCCCATTTATGCTTTGAACTCTCATTGGGCCACATAAGTCCATATGCAACAAATGCAACCTATCAACCGAACTAGGTACGGGTTTAGGTTTATATGTTGCCCTTTTGCTCTTGCCTTGCTCACAAGATGGACATAAGTGTTCTTTGGTGTATTTGAATTTTGGGAGACCAGAGACGATGTTGTCTTTGGCAAGCTTGTTGATCGTGTCAAAGTTCAAATGGGACAAACGTCTATGCCACAACCAGGATTTTGTTTCGCCTGCCCTGGTCATGAGACAAATAGGAGATGAAGAGGCCATTTGGTTTATTTCAATTGCATAGAGATTGGTGCCACGATTCCCAATTAAGAGATCATTTCCAACCAAATTTCTAACAAAGAAAGTGTTTCTCCTAAAAGCCACCTCTAAATCTGCATCACAAAACTGCCCGACTGAGAACAGATTGTGTCCCAACCCTTCGACATAGTAAACCCGAGTGATCAAGTAATTTCCAAACCGAAGATCTCCATAACCCAGAATTGCTGCAACATGATCATTCCCAAACCGTACAGTCCCCATGAACTGCCACACAAAATTGATCAGCAGCTTCAGATTCCCGGTCATGTGCTTGGAGCAACCCGAGTCGACGATCCAAAGACAAATTTCAATGACCTCAGAAACCGCATTTGTGTTAAAAGCAGGAGGTGCTTCCGAGTCCGTGTCGTACTTTGCCTCCTGGAGATTTGCCATAAAAATGCAGTTTGCATCGATGTCCTCTTGATCTTCAGAATTATCCATAATAGCCATGAAGTCATTCTCTTTTGCACTCAACTGAAGCCCAGCCGTTTCCTTCTGTGCCAACATTAATGCTTTCTGCAAATACGCTGGATCCCTCTTATTCGGCTTGTTGGGACAGTTCCTAGCCATGTGACCAATACCTTGACAGTTGAAGCACTTCATCACATTACCCTGATTCATATTCCCAGCTCCCTGAGCAGCAACATTCCCAAACTGATTCCCAGCATTCTGACCCCTTTGATTACCAACAGCTGTACCCATCTGATTCCCTGCATACTGACCCATCTGATTACCAACATACTGCCCTGCATTCTGATTACCCATCTGATATCTTGGAGCATATCCCTGCTGATTCCCATATCCCCCAACCATCTGTCCTTGCTGACCCATGTTGAAACTCGGCTGTGCAATTTGCTTGTTGCGAGTGTTCGATGAGATTCGTTGATTGTTGTTGGTGGGTGTGGAGTAGCGTCCTTGGAATGCTTTTGATAGGTAAGCAAAAGCTTGAGTCAAAGCATCAGTTGACTCATCATGATCATGTTGATCTGGGTGTTGCGGGTATTGTTGTTGTGGGATTACATGTTGTTGTTGTGGGTAGAACGGTGTTTGAGAGTTGTATTGTTGTTGCATGAATTGTTGGGATGAAGATGATGAGGGTTGTGTATTAACTGTTACAGGTGTAGGTGATTGGACTATGAGTGCAAAAGGATCTTGTTATTTTGCTTGTTTCTCTTTTCTGACTTCATTCGCCTCTGCTTGGTTTTGTTTTAGGAAGTCATAGAGCTGATCATAGTTTACATCTTGAAGATTCTTAGTTTGGTTGACAATAGTGACATATCGTCCCCATTCTTCTGGAAGGTTGTTGATGAACTTGATGTTTTGAATAATTTGTTTAGGTGCCAAATTGTTTCTGATCAACTCATTCATTAGAGTACAAAACCGTGTGTAGTAAGATTTAATCTGTTTAGCCGGTGTGGATGTAAACTTCTCCCATTCAGTCAGAAGCTTGTTTTCTATGTCTTGTTTACCAATTTATGTACCATAGCAAAGCCGTCTAACTCGATCCCACATATCATAGGCAGTTTCACAACTATCTACAGCACAAAATATTTCTTGTGGTAAACCGAGTTGGATTAGATGTTGTTAGCATTGATTTTATTATGAAGTGATGGTCATTGTGTTGTAAATGTAATGTGTGTCGAGTAGGATATGTTAGTTAAGAAAGAGTGGGCTTTTGGTGTTAATATAGAATAGAAAAGATCACTTAATGATCTATCCATCCTAAGCCCACACCAAAGCCCACTCCAAGCCCTTTAGGGCATCTCATGTAATACTTAAACACACTCCCACCACATAAGTTATGTGTGCAGTATTGAGATAAGGTGGGAGTGTGTGTTCTTGTGTTTCTCTCTTTTCTTCTCTTAATCTAATCGATATCTAGTTTGTGATAATACATATCTCATCTTATCTATTGTACCAATCTACTCTATCTTTACTCTTCTTATTCTTTATCTATCTTTCTATTATTTCTTGTTCCATTCGATCTACTGTAGAAGTGGTGCCATTCGATCTATAGTATGTGGGTATGATAAAGGAGTGTTTTTCACTCACAACAAGTGGTATCAACAGCCATACATCGAGGTAGGACTTTGTTTGTGTTCGGTTTGTGTTTTCAGGTACCAAACTGTTACGTTTTTTATCTCACAAAAACGTGACCTCTTGTATTTCTCTTGGAATCGTATGCACAAATAAAGATTTAAGGTTGTGTTTGTTAGTGATTTGAAGCTTGGTCTTGTGAAGATCTCATAGTTTTCCAGCCGAATCTTGTTTTTTATAAAAGTTGGATTCTTGTGGTGTTCTAACTTTTTAGATCGACACAAATCCAACAAAGGATTATACGAATATTTTTGGATAATCTTTGATTGTTTTGGCCATAATTGTTTGTGAATTATTGATTTGACTTGAGTTGGTAAGTTGAAAAAATTGGCAGTGGAAAAGTCTTACTTGCATGTGCAAGTCAGTGGGTGGTTAGCAAAAGGACAAGAGTTAGTAGCCTACCATATTTCGCAATTCCATAAGCTGCCAATTGTCGCAATTCAGTAGTCAACCATCTTTCGTAATTCTGAAGTCTTCTCGCAATTCGGATTATCACAATCTTGTATAAGATTGCGATACGTGTTTTATCGAAATTGCAATTTTCAAATTCTTTCGAAATTGGCATATACTTTCGAAATTGGGACTTATTTTCGCAATTCGGTATCATTATCGAAATTGGGTATTAATGTCGCAATTAAGCTATACTTTCGGAATTGGTACAAAGTTTCGCAATTGAACCAAACCTTCGCAATTGGAGCAAAGTTTCGAAATTGAGCAAGATTTTCGCAATTGAACATCCTTTCAAAATTTGGCAGAACCATTTCGCTAACACAATCTTAAATACTCTATCTATCCACTAAATGACCCACGGCTCCACTAAATTTAGTGGAACCGTGGAGCCGTCCCAGACAAAGACGCTATATTTTTTGTCTTTTCTGGTGAAAACTTACTTGTGGAAGTTTAGAGCTGATTTTGGGAGAAAAATAGCTGTTATGATTTTTAAACATATTTTTCCATTAAAACATTTCTTAATTATTCAAAAATAATTTGTCATGTGTATTTTTGAAAAAATGTTTTGTCACATTAAAATGTGAAGTCATAAAACACAAATTCACTTCTTTGATCATTTGTCAAGTTGTAAATTTGTTCTAGAGTGTTTTGCGTAGAAACGGGATCTTCCGATTAAAAACTTGTTTACGTTAATTTTAACGTAACGTGATTTCACATTTTGTCATCCTCAAAACGTGAAGTAATCGAAAGATAAAAATAACATTTTTAGAACATTAT
This sequence comes from Artemisia tridentata subsp. tridentata, assembly GCA_021014915.2. Classification (NCBI taxonomy): domain Eukaryota; kingdom Viridiplantae; phylum Streptophyta; class Magnoliopsida; order Asterales; family Asteraceae; genus Artemisia; species Artemisia tridentata. Next base: position 490,679,333 of record CP139508.1, on the reverse strand, counting down.
TTGCATCAACACATGCAATAAATACAACGAGGAAAATAATAGTGCACTCTACGGTTGCGTTTCTAAGACGTTCAAGCTAGTTACATATAAAAGGTCAGCCAATTTTCTTAGCCTAACGTGAAGCAATCAACTAAACAATAGACAACAAATCAACATTCAATAACTAGGTTTCACTAGGTCAAAGCAAACACTAATTAGTTTAAGCTAGCATGTTAAAGCAAAGAAAAGATAAACAAGTAATCAAACAACACATAGACATATTGAATGATTAAAAGGATAACTTATCTTCAATAAAATATGAGGTTCAAGGGTTGAAAAAACCTAACAAAAGCAGAGAAAATCGTGCTCTAAACCCTACTCCAATATATCCCAAAGAATGTCACCCCTTAATGAAAATAATTCGAAAACTATATATGGATTTACATTGCTGACGGCGTCAGGTTATAGGTTCTGAAGCCTTCAGCTCGCCGTGTTTAGGGTTTCGTCCTGTACGTCGCCGCTCTGACGTTGTCACTTGTTATCTTCTAACGCCGTCAGCTTATGCCTGACGTCGTCCCTTTATAAGTCCTCTAAGCCGTCTCTTGTAATCTTAAAACATGACTCCCTACTCCAAAATACACCTGATGCCGTCAGGTGTTAATTCCTGATTTGTTTCTGAAGCAACGTGTGTTAATTATAATCCAGCTCTAATCATCAAGTGACGGCGTCACCTAGTAAAGCGTGACGCCGTCAGCTTTTGTTTCTGACGGTTTTTCGCGACTTAGTTGTTTTCTTCACTTTTTTGTCCAAATACGTCCAAAAAGCGCCGAATTCCAGATTTCTCATCCCATGTACCTAAAATGCAAAAAGAAACAATTTGAGGCAATATCTGATCATAAAAACACGATTTTAAGCTTAAATGACCCCTTAAAAAGGTACCAAATAAATCCTTATCAGCTATATTTAACTTTTAAGATGAAAACGTTGAGTTATGTTATTCAATTTCATTCCTTTTTGGTTCTCTCTTTAAAACAAGTTTTATTCTTCAAACAAAGTCTACCTATGTTAAAAGGGAAAGTAGGTGCTCATGTATTGAATTTTCTCCACGAGGACTGTCACAAAATAAAATGCCAATTTATTTTTACGTGATTTGTTGGTTTATATTGCTCAACAAATGCCACATCGTTAGCTTTGTGTTGCAAGGATGATGGTGAAGAAGACCCAAAATAGTTTTACAACTGTTAGATTTGTAAGCCAATAAAAAATTTACCAACACAATTAAGATGTTTATCGTGTTAATAGTGTATAAAAAGTTGAAGCAATATACTTGGGTAAAGGGTTAAAGTGATAGCCGTGAAGACAACCAGACAAAAGAATCAACATATTGAAAAGAAAGAAAAGAAGGTAAAATCAAACTAACCATCTTCATCATCAATATCCTTCTTGTTCTGCTCTTGAGGAGGATCAGACAATGACATCTTTTGGAGCTGCTTTGTTTCTGCGTATATAATTGTGGATAAAACAAAACAATCGAACTTCAACAATGAATTTCAGGGAATCTTATAACTAGCATAAAAAGTCGTGATGATGTATATATGTGCACCTAACTGTAATCATATTTCTTAATATGAAAAGTTTTCTATTAGAGTAAAAAGTTGTTTTAAGACCATAAAATATATTAGAGCAAGTTTAATGGGGTGTTTGGCTAAGCTTATATAACGGGATTATGAGTTATATGACTCAAGTTTGGCTAAGCTTATAGCAGTGAGCTTATGAGCTTACACAAGGAGATTTTGATAAGCCTCAAAATTGTGGCTTTTATAAGGAAGGTTGGGATTATATAACATGTTTCATTACAAATTATAATTTTACCCTCAATTATACTTGATCTAAGGTTCATATTGCTCAACCAATGTCCCTTTTAGTCATTAACCAAGATAACCAAAACCAAATACTTAAGTTTATCAGCTTGTTAAACATTAGCTTATCCAAACACACACCATAAGCCTATAAGCTTATGATATATAAGTCATAATACATGACATAAGCATAAGTCCAGTTCATAAGCTTTACCCAAACACCCCCTAAATAGCTAGAATGATATACTTGGTAAAAATAATGAACGTTGGTCCTTCTAAGAGTAAGAACGGCTGTTAATGAGAGGATAGGATGCACAATGTTGAGAAATGTGAAACCGAATTGAAGCAAACCCACAGCTAAAATAAGAAAATACTAATAAAAGATGACACACGGATTTTACGTGGAAAACCCCAATAGGGTAAAAACCACGGGCAAGGAAAGATACGTTTCACTATGATGAAAATTAGGAGTTACACCTTCTCTCTAACTACAAGGATAAACACTTATATCTCTTGTATTAGGAGATACCACACAAACTCTCTAATAGACTCAAATACTAGGAGAAAGAAAGAGACCAATAACACAAAACTATGTGTGTTGCTTTTGGAATGGGATGCACAAATGAAGCATGCCTCATTGCCTTTTATAGGCGTTAGATTCATGTATCCATTTGCCAAAATTGTCAGGAGCCTTGTTGTCACATTTTGTATCATACAACTTATCTACCAATTTGATGTGATGCCAGTTGTTACACACCATCGCCTGGCCCACCATTAGTATTTCACTTTAACAATCTCCCACTTGAAGAACCGATTGAAGCTAAATCGATCTTCACACCGTTATCCTTCCTTGCACTTCCATGTTGCTTACGTTTCCGCTAGGCCGCATGAGGATCGGCACCATATAAACTTGTCACTGTTGATTGCTTTCGTCAGATAATCTGCCACGTTATCGTCAGTATGAATTTTCTGCATATCCACGGTTCCTTCTTCCACTTTCTCACTAACGAAGTGATACTTAACTCGTATATGCTTTGTCTTTGAATGAAATGCTGGATTCCTTGCAAGATACAAGGCACTCTGGTTGTCACAAAATAGAGTAATTTTCCCTTGTTCGTGTCCCAGTCCTTCCAACAACATCTTCAACCATACTGCTTCTTTGCTGGCTTGAGCAGCTGCAACATATTCTGCTTTCGTCGTTGACATAGCGACAACTGACTGCAGTTTTGATACCCAGCTTACTGTTCCGCCAGAAAGTGTAAACACATACCCGGTGGTTGATTTACTTCCGTCAAGATCACCTGCATAATCAGAATCAACATATCCCTTGACAGTTATATCCGATTCCCCATAACATAATGCAACATCCGAGGTTCCTTTAATATATCTAAAGATCCTCCTCACTGCTTCTCAATGCTCTCTACCAGGTTTCGCCATGTACCGACTCACTACTCCCACTGCATGTGCAATGTCTGGTCTTGTAAAAATCATCGCGAACATTAAACTTCCCACTGCTGATGCATACGGTACTCGAGACATCTCCATCCTCTCTTCTTCACTGCTAGGACTTATCTTAGAGGATAACTTGACATTAGTAGGAAACGGGGTTGATATTGGCTTACAATCTTGCATATTAAACCTTTGCAAGATTTTCTTCACATAACTTTTCTGTGAAAGCCAAATTTTCCTACTAACTCTATCTCGGTGAATTTGCATCCCTAGAATCTTGTTTGCGGGTCCCAAGTCATTCATCTCGAATTCCCTAGCGAGTTGTGCCTTCAGTTTACTGATACGATCTTTGTTGGGGCCTGCAACCAACATGTCGTCAACATATAACAGCAAGATGACAAAATCATTGTCTCCAAACCTCTTGTAATATGCACAAGGGTCTGCATGTAGTCTGTTATATCTAAGGCCAATGATGAAAGAATCAAATCTCTTGTACCAACACCGTGACGCCTGCTTTAAACCGTACAGAGATTTGTTTAACCTGCAAACCAAGTTCTCTATTCCTTTTTGTTTAAAACCTTCTGGTTGGAGCATGTAAATTTCTTCCTAAGATTTCCATGAAGAAATGTAGTTTTCACATCTAGCTGCTCTAGATGTAAATCATGCGTAGCACACATTGCCAGAACCACTCGAACAGTTGTCATTCGAACCACAGGAGAAAATATTTCATTGAAGTCGACTCCCTCTTTCTGAGCATATCCTTTGACTACCAATCTTGCACGATACCTCTCCACCTGGTCATCACCGTTCCTCTTGATCTTATACACCCATTTGTTTCCAATAGGTTTCTACCTACTGGTAGTGGCATCAGTTCCCAAGTTTTATTCTTATGAAGAGCTTCAATTTCTTCTTGCATTACTTCCATCCAGAACGAAGCATCTGAATTATTCAGTGCTTCTTGAAGAGTTGATGGCTCTCCTTCCTCTGTAAGAAGACAGTATGCAACATTGCCCTCCATAACATAATCCGTGTGCCACACCGGGCGTTTTCTTTCACGATTAAGAGTACAAGTCGTTGGAGCTTGAGACTCAGTTGTCTCATTCACCTCGTGCTGTGGTACGGCTTCAGAAGAATCACTCGACTGAGATTGCTTTTCCACCTGTATTGATGTAGTTTCTCTTGTAGTGCTATCACCTTCTTCATTTTCTTGAATTTTGTCTTCCATAAAGACAACATCTCTACTGACGACTACTTTGTGGGCAGTGGGGTCCCACAAGCGATACCCCTTTACTCCATCAGCGTACCCCAAGAACAAACATTTTTCTGGATTTCGGATCCAGCTTTGTAGTTTCTTGAGAATTGTACATCATGTACACAGGACTTCCAAATATATGAAGGTCTGAATAGTTGAACGGATTTCCCGTCCATATCTCCATCGGTGTCTTCAACTCAACTGCAGTTGAAGGTGACCGATTTATCACATAACAGGCAGTATTGACTGCTTCTACCCAAAATGAATTTTCCAAGCTTGCAGTTGCCAACATTGCTCTTGCTCTTTCTAACAAGGTTTTGTTCATCTGCTCTGCCACTCCATTTTGTTGAGGAGTGTATGCCGTCGTGAACTGCCTTTTGATTCCTTCTTGCCTGCAAAAGGTATCAAATTCATCACCAGTGTATTCGCCTCCATTATCTGTCCTCAAACACTTGATCTTCTTTCCAGAATCAAGTTCAACCCATGCTTTGTAAACCTTGAAAACTTCAAACACATCAGACTTCTTCTTGATTGGGTACACCCAACATCTCCTGGAATAGTCATCAATGAAGGATACAAAATACTTTGCTCCTCCCAGGGATAGAACCGATGCCTGCCATACATCAGAGTGAACCAATTCTAGAACAGAGACACTTCTAGAATTTGATGTTTTGAACTTTAGGCGATGCTGCTTGCTGATAACACAATGCTCACAGAAAGGTAAAGAAACCTTTGTGAGGCCAGGAATTAACTTCCTTTCAACAAGAATTTTCATTCCTTGTTCCAACATATGTCCAAGCTTCTGATGCTATGTTATTGCAACTCTATCACTTGGACTATGTGAAGCAACAGATGCTTCCACCTCCTCCATTATCTCTCCCTTCAGTTGGTATAAGTTCGCAGCCACCTTTTCACCTTTCATAAGTACAAGCGCGTCTTGTATAACTTTCATGATCTTGTTTTGTATTTCAACCTTACAACCAAGATCATCCAATTGTCCTAGAGACAATAGATTCTTTTTCAGGCCCTCCACATGTCACACATCCCGAATAGTACAAACTGTACCATCATGCACCTTCACCATGATATTTCCAATTCCAATGATCCTTAGTTTTTGATCAGTGCAACTGTACATAGATCCGCCTCCAGAGATAGGTTTATATTGATGAAACCATTCTCTTCTTGCGGTCATATGAAAAGTAGCTGCAGTATCGAACAGCCATACATCTGCAAATCTTTTTCTACCTTCATTTGCAACCGCTGCTTCACAACACAGAGCGTTACCATCTTCTGAAGTGCTAGCGACATTTCCCAGAGGATTAGAGTTATTCAAACTCCTACAATCCTTCTTCATGTGACCCGGCTTGCCACATTTGTAGCATTTAAAATTCTTCTTCCTTCCTGTTCTAGATTTACCATGATTGTGACTCCCACTGGAGCCAGGTTCCATTGACCTCCCTCTCGTCACCACCAAAGCCTCCACCTGCCTTAAACTGGTTTGCCTGTCCTCCCTATTGTTGCGCCTATTTTCTTCTTCCAGAATGGTGGCTGCAACATCATCGAAGACTAGATAGTCCGAAAGAACATTACTGGTTAAGTTGATGATGAGTTGGTCATATGAGTCAGGTAAACTTTGAAGTAGAATTTCAGCACGTTCTTGTGGCTCTATTTTACAACTCAAAGACGTGAGCTGAGAAAATAGAGTATTCAAGTTATTAACGTGCTCAGTCACTGAAGTAGATTCTGTCATGCGAAGAGCATAAAGTTTCCTGTTGAGAAATATTTTATTGTGGAGCGATCTTGCCTCGTACAATCGAGCAAGATGATCCCAAATCTCCTTTGCACTTTTCTTCTCCTCTATGCTAGACAAAACTCCATCTGCTACTGCCTGATGAAGATTTGCAATAGCATTTCCGTCCATCTCGTCCCATTTACTGTCATCCGTGACCTCAGCTGGCCTTTCGTCAATGGCCGCTAAACATTTATCCTTTCTAAGGATAGCCTTCATCTTTAATTTCCACAACGAGAAATTATTCCCATTGAATTTTTCGATTTCAATTTTTGCTGCCATTGCTACAATCACAATCTACTTTTCGACAAAACTATTATTTGTTAATAATAGTAATGAACACCTTTTGAGTGAGTATAATCTTACTTATCTTTTGATGTGGAGGGTCCACTTATTAGTGGCAACCACAGAGCATACGATAAATAATTATACACACACCCAACCTTAGCTCTTGATACCACTTGTTGAGAAAAGTGACACCGGATTGAAGCAAACCCACAGCTAAAATAAGAAAATACTAATAAAAGATGACACACGGATTTTACGTGGAAAACCCCAATAGGGTAAAAACCACGGGCAACGAAAGATACGTTTCACTATGATGAAAATTAGGAGTTACACCTTCTCTCTAACTATAAGGATAAACACTTATATCTCTTGTATTAAGAGATACCACACAAACTCTCTAATAGACTCAAATACTAGGAGAAAGAAAGAGACCAAGAACACACAACTATGTGTGTTGCTTTTGGAATGGGATGCACAAATGAAGCATGCCTCATTGCCTTTTATAGGCGTTAGATTCATGTATCCATTTGCCAAAATTGTCAGGAGCCTTGTTGTCACATTTTGTATCATGCAACTTATCTACCAATTTGATGTGATGCCAGTTGTTACACACCATCGCCTGGCCCACCATTAGTATTTCACTTTAACACACAATATCCATTAAAACGTGATGCCAAAATCAACATGGAACATAAAAAAGGTAACGTACCAGCATCAACATTCTGCTTCACGTCTTTAGGAATAGAATCCACCTCCATTTTTGCAAATTGGATTGATTCTTCTTACAAGAATACAAAGACCATTGATTTAGAAAATTTTTATTGCATAAAAGAAATTAGTAACAAAACAAATTATTGATGAAAGATATGCCAGGCACTTTATTATCTAATTAAAGTAAAATCATAATACACCAATATATACATGGCAACTTATATTGCAGCATTTGAAGGAAAATGACTTAACAAAAATATATATACTGATGACAAATAGTTGGTATACTTTTCTGCAAATAATCACAAAGACCTTTTTCTATCTTAGTTGTAGTTTGTTTTTTTTTCTTTTTCCAATAAGCACTTTTTGCCTCTTTTCACTTCTTTTGTCTGAGGGAGGACGTAGGTTTCTGTTTGTTTTTTTGCAGCCATAAGTTTGTTTTTTTTTTTTTTTTTTTTTTTTTTTTTTTTTAACTTTTTACCTATTCTAAATTTCAGACATTATCTTTCAATTCTTACATCTTCTTTCAAAAACCCTACATCTCTTTCCCAATATCCGTTTTCGTCAGTTTTTACATGTTTTCATACATCTTCGTCCGTTTTTTTTATGTTTCGTGCGTTTCTATACGTTTTCGTCCGTTTTTATACGTTTCTGACCCTTTTTTATGTTTTCGTCTTTTTTTACGTTTTCGTCCGTTTCCTTACATTTTTGTCCGTTTTCTTCTTTTTTTTACGTTTTCGTACGCTTTTTTACGTTTTCGCCTGTTTTTTTACGTTTTCGTATGTTTTTTTACGTTTTCGGCCATTTTTTTTACGTTTTCGTCTGTTATTTTACGTTTTTGTATGTTTTTATACGCTTTTATCCATTTTTTTACGTTTTCGTCAATTTTTTTATGTTTACGACCGATTTTTTACGCTTTCATTTGCTATTTTACGTTTTCGCCCGTTTTTTACGTTTTTGTCGGTTATTTTTACGTTTACGACCATTTTCTAACGTTTTGGTCCATTTTATTACGTTTTCGTGCTTTTTTTTTTTACGTTTTCGTCAGTTTTATTACGTTTTCTACAATTTTTTACGTTTTCGTTTGGTTTTTTTTACATTTTCGACCTTTTTATACGTTTTCGACTATGTTTTACGTATCCGTCTTTTTTTTTTATGTTTTTGTAATGATTTATAAAAGTGATGGTCATATTCGTTGTAATAATTTTAGTAAAAGTGTCATTGTGTAATTTAGTTAATATAGTCAATAGGCTTGGATTAAATCTAATAGATAAAATGTTATGATTAAATAGTCCATGTAAAAGCCCAAGTTTAATCCAAGCCCACCCATGTGTAGAAAACTATAAATAGCACCCTTCCCCTCACTTGGAAGGGTTGGATGTGTGTGTGCTACTAGAAATTGTAAGAAAGATTAGTGTGATTAATATATTCTCATTTCAAGTTCCACTCTTCTCTCTTTGATTCTCTAGTGATTTAGTAGTGTGATAAAGATTGATCATAGGTCCTACAGTTTTCGACCGTTTTTTATGTCTTCGTATGTTTTTTACGTTTTCGTCTGTGTTTTTATGTTTTCGTCTGTTTTCTTATATTTTCGTCTATTTTCTTACGTTTTTGTACAATAACACACAATAACGCACAAAAAACTCGCTGTATCATATGAAAATGGATGAAAACGAAAAACAAACAGACAAAAACGTAAAAACCGGACAAAAATGTAAAAGTAGTACCAAAACGTAAAAAAATGAACAAAAACGTAAAAAAAATAGACGAAAACGTAAAAAAAGGGTCGAAAACGTAAAGAGCAGATGAAAACATAAAAGAACAGACGAAAACTAAAATACTAACGGAAACATAAAAAAAACAGTCAAAAACATAAAAAAATGGACGAAAACGTAAAAAAAGATACGTAAGCGTAAAAAAAGGGACGAAAACGTAAAAAAAGAGACGAAAGCGTAAAAAAATGGACGAAAACGTAAAAAAAGAGACGAAAGCGTAAAAAACGGACGAAAATGTAAAAAAATAGACGAAACGTAAAAAATGGATGAAAACGTAAAAAAACAGACGAAAACGTAAAAACAGTCGAAAACGTAAAAAACGGTCAAAAACGTAAAAAATACGTACCAAGACATAAAAAACGGACGAAAACGTAAAAAAACAAACGAAAACGTACAAAACTTATAAAACAGATGATAACGTATAAAACGGATGAATACGTACAAAAACGTATAAAACGGATAATAACGTATAAAACGGACGAAAACTTGTCTTTGATACTCCGTATTTTAAGCGATAACTTGTTTCGCACTCAATATTTTAGAATCATTTGACAAAAGGATTATATTCTCAAATCACAAAACAATAGTTAAAAAAAATAAAAAATAAATAAAAAAAAGAAAGAAGTACTTCAATAGCACAAAAAATAAACAGTCTTCTACCATGCAGATGAAGACTGTAGATGTGCCTCTTCTTCTACAGACATGGTTTGCAGATGAAGATGTAAAAACTCTGAAGCTTATTAATGTAAAACCGCATAAAAATACTTCAAATTAAATTTACGTATTTAAGTAATTTGACTAGCTATAAGCCCCCATAAGCCATTTTCTATGGGCTTGGGCTTATGGAGGCTTATGGCTTATAAAAGCATCCACAAACACGTTTGACAAACAAAGCTTATTTTAAAAGTTCAAGCACCTATAAGCCTCATAAGCCCCGTTGCTAAAAATATCTATATCATAACAAACTTATATAAACCCACAATTTTCAAAATAAGGCAAAAAAAAAAAGAAAAAAAAAGAAAAAGAATTGAACTAATGAAATATAGCCGAAAACATAAACAAAACCCCCCTAAACAGTAACACAATTTACATTAAAAAATAATAATAATTCAGACCTAACACATCAAATTAAGCATTAATCAGATCTAAATCGATCAACTTAAGAACCTCATTGTTTTTAATTAAGGGGGTGTTTGTTTCGGCTTATATAGCTCGCTTATAGCTTATATAACACAAGCCACAATTTTGTGGCTTATTTTGACACGGGCTTCAATGTTATATAAGCCCGTAAGTGTCAAAATAAGCCCCAAAATTGTGGCTTATGTTATATAAGCCGAACACAGCTTATGTTATATAAGCCGAAACAAACACCGCCTTAATCAAAACAGATAAAAAACATAATAATTAAATTAAATTAAATTAAATCATAATCGATGACAATAACGATTACCTTTGAATGAATGAAAATTAAAGTTGTTCTATTTTAAGGTTGAATGAAACGATACATAATTAGATTTTATAGGGTTAATTTATAGAATAAGAGTCGGTCACGGATGTTGATTGTTACCATCCAATATCATCCGATTGCATTGGACCGAATGTATTGTGGTTCGGTCCGGTTTTCGGACCGTGTTCGGCCCTAATCTATACTACATATAATGGAGGAAGCACTCTCTCTCCAAAATTTTCAGACTTACAAGAAATAATGCATGGTTTACAACACTTTAATGCACTCAATTTTCAGAATTACAACAAAGTAAGCATATTGTACAACAAAATAAAGCGTGGTGTTATTTTAAGACCAAAATTC